>WBMW01002484.1:0-56026 GCA_013396635.1 Penelope pileata | reverse complement strand
TTTTTTTTTTTTTTAAATTCTTTTAAAAATAACGTACAATTTAAGTTTTATCTCTTTGTCCAATTTCAAACTGCATGAAAACAGAGCTTACAGAAAGAAAGAAAAAGAGCAGCTTTAATTGTCTTTAAATGATCCAGTCTAGTCCAAGCTGAGCTGGACTTTCCAGGCTCTTGGCAATGTTACTTCTCCAAGGACTTCACCTATTCCATATAGAGGAGTCAGAATTCACCGAACAGTTCCCACTGCTGCAGTAGTTTGAAATACCAAAAAGAAAATCTAGGAAATCATAATACTGTATTTATACACATGCACACACAAAGTATGCAGCTTCCAAAGCTCCTGTCCCTTCTATGTCCATTCACTTGCTGGAATTAATGCTCTTTATTTTGTTGACTGCCTGCAGGACCCACTCCTGAAATACTTCTACTTGTCGCCCACTTGGAGCAACAGTGTCACAGGTGGGCTCACTCACAAGCAGGAGCCACTCTGCCACCTCTCCACACACATCCTTTTGGGGCAACACATCTACCACAACTCCAGACTTCTCACTTCCCTCTGTATGAGATTTTGCTAAGAAACATCAACAAAAATACTAGACCAGAAATACCAAGAATTAGAAAGCTGAGCTAAAAAAAAAAAAGTGTTATGACACAGGACAAATACAGCAAATATGCTGCACTCGGAGATATGCAAAATGTTGGGAGAGAGAATCATTCCTGCGAACCAGATATAACACACAGGAGATGAGCTCATACTGAGGACATGTCACAGTCCTCATAGGTTCTCATTTGGTTAAATATTTAGAAAGCACAGTCACATTTTTTTTTTCCCTTTGAACCTTAGCACAATAAACTACATTGCTTTAAGAGCTGCACCAGCTTTCAGAGAGTAAAACTATTCCTCTTTCTCTTCAAGAATATCCAGCTTTGTATTTCATGAATGAATTTCAAGAATTCTTGATTGTGTTACAGTAAAGACATCACCATAAAGAGGGGAAAAAAAAGTTAATGTAAATAAATCAATGTCACTCTATCCTTCTCCAGCCATCTGTCTCCCTATAAATACAGACACAAAATAGCAGAATTTGCTAAAAGCAGCTATGCTAAAGGTCTATCACATTATTGTTCCAAGGAAAAAACAAGTGCTAACAGTATCATCTTACCTGCCTTTTAGGCAGAAGTGTAAAAAACACTACAAGCAAGAAGGACTTCAAGCTGACAAAAAGTCTGGATTAGCCGCAGCAATTGACCCAGTGAAAATGGATCAGAGCCACTTTTTCTTGAAATAAAACAGATTGCTCCACTTCATATCGACACATCAAAAATATGATCACAGCTCAACTTGAAATTACAATACCTACCATACTCCTCAGTGCTCTTAGCAGGTTTGCTCATCAAAGCGTTCTTTCAAGTACTTTTATTATCCCATAAATGTGTTGTGCTAATAGTTTTGAACTGAAAAAGGTAAGTGCACTTTATTTCAGGCTGCTTTGTACAGTGCCGTTCGGTAAACTCACGAGTAGCAGATAACCAAGAGTCCCGCTTTCAATCTCCATTAATAGTTAAAAATTCTAAAAGATCTTCCTAAAACTTAAGTCTGAAAGTAAAATTTGTTTTGCCAGCACCACCACAAATTTCACAGGATCATACCAAGGTGACCCTTGATCAGTACTGAAAAAACAGTGTTTTTTAAAGTAATGTAATACAAAATCTTTGGTAAGTCTGTAAGCAGTGGGACACAATGAAGGATACATCTACACTTTTATAGGGGAGGAAATTCTGTAACAAATGGTAATGACAGTACAACAAACAGAATACTGTCTTTTCGCAGTTTGTGTGAATTTGACAACAAAGAAAGCCATAAACAAGACCAAAGAGTGTAATGGGATTAATCCAAGATTATCTTAATTGATCCTTTCCATAAGTACAGTGAAACCCCATTCACTTAAGAGCATTCAAGAGGATAATGAATAAGCAGGAATTACCTAACTTTACTGTCAGCACAGGACCCACACTATCAAGCAACCATGCAGAATACTGGACACAAATTAAACTAAGATAAAGATTAAAAGCTTCTGTTGCTTACCAAAGGACCACCAAGAGACCTACCTATGTTTCAACTTTTGTTTATATAGCAGGACAGATAAAGATAACTGTGAACTGAGACTGCTTCCCTACTCCAGGGACACTTATCTTACTATATACTTATATTCTAGAAAAGTGAGATGAAGCTTTTTCCAAAGGTGATCCAAGTTATATTTTTGCCTACAAAGTCTGCGCCCAGAACAGAAATGTTTTTATTTACCAAAGAAATGCAGCAGGACCATTTGTAAGTAGTTGAAATATATTTAAGAAAGAAGGAAGTGCACTAAGTACCTACTCCAATATCTGGCCACTGTTTAAATAACACTTGACTAAAAAACATTAACTGTTAATAATGAAGGAAAGCTAGAAGCTTTACTGAAGGAGCCATGGATCAAAAGTTAATTTTAACTTTTAGGACAAAAAAAGACGCAAAGACAAGTACCTAACAAACAAAATATGCCTATGGTTGGCAGGTCAGGCGTGTTCCTTACAGAACTGAGAAAATATTTATATAAAAGCTTTTCCCTAGGAAAACTGTTTCATTTCTAGATCACAACTATACTGTTATTTTTGTTGTGTTGTACATTTATGTAATTGAGGTTTTTGGAGTGCTTTGTTTTGACCTAAGTCATCTGTTCAAGCCATACATTCCCTCATAGATGCTATTCACATCATATATTCCCAACAGTCCAAGATTGTGTTTTCTGAATGAAGATATACATTGAGATACTGTCTAAGTATGCAGGGATGGGGTTAGGAAAGCTAAAGTCCTACCAGAGTTTATCTGGAGAGAGATGTGAAGGGGAAGAAAGGCTTCTAAAGATATTTCAACAGCAAGAAACCATGAATAATGTGGGCCTGGTGCTGAAATGAAGCAGGTGACCTGGTGACAGAGGACACAGAAAATACTTGAGGTGCTCAGTGACTTCTTTGGCTCGATCTTTACTGGTAAGACTTGACCTCAGGCATTCCGGCATTCCAGGCCCCTGAGACCCACTGGAAAGTCTAGAGCAAGGAATTCTAACCCCTGAAGGAGGAGAATCAGGCTAGGGAACATTTAAATGAACTGATCTGGAAATAAACAAGTCCCTGGGACCTGATGGGATCTCCCCACGAGTGCTGAGGGAGCTGAGGAATGTCACTGCAAGGACATTGTCAATCATCTCTGAAAAGCTGTGGCAACCAGGAGGGGTTTCTGAGGACTCTAAGAAAGTAATTTTCAATATATATTCAAGAATGGTGAAAAGAAGGGAACTACAGGACAGTCAGCCTCACCTCAGTCTCTGGGAGGGTGATGAGACAAATAATCCAAATCATGAGTAATAACCCCAGACACCAGTTTCTGCCAGGAGCTGACTGCTTGGGCTGGAAAGCAGCTCTGCAGAAAAGGGCCTTGGGTCCTGGTGGACAGCAAGTTGGCTATGAGAACCAGCAACATGCCCTTGGCAGCAAAGGCCAATGACATCCTGGGCCGCATTTAGATGAGCACTGCCAAAAGGTTGAGGGACGTGATCCTTCCCCTCTTCACAGGGCTAGTGAGTTACACTTGGATTGCTGAGTCCCAAGCTGAACTGCCTAGTACAAGAGAGTCAAGACCTACTGGAGTGAGACCAGCAAAGGACCACAAAGCTGATGAAAGTACTGGAGTATCTGTCATATCATAAAACAAAGAAAGTTGTATCTGTTTTGCCTGGAGCAGAGAAGGCTCAGGAGGATTCTATCAATGTGCATAAATATCTGATGGAAGAGTAAAGACAGAGCAAGACTCTCCTTGGCAGGATGAAAAGCATAAACTGATGCACATTCCATTTCACAGAAATAACATACTTTTTCTAGTGTGAACGAGAAAGGTGGTTGAATGTTGGAACAGGCTATTGGCTGTGGAGCCTCCATCTTTGAAATACTCAAAACTCAGCTGGACACAGCCCTGAGCAACCTGTTCTGAGCAGGTGCCATCTCCAGATGTGCTTTCCTGCTTCAGAGGTCAGTGATGCTGTATGTTAGGCACCATGATAAACACCATGGTATAATACAAGATAGTTTTTCTGTTCATTGTTTTCACCTAGCTGAATTATTTCTATTAATTTATCCAGGCTGGAGGGGAGAAAAAAAAAGAAATCAAAACCAATCTAGAGCTAGAAAGTGGATATATAGTTACAAAAGAAAGCTGTACAGTGAGGGCAGGCTTGACTTATCCATTAAGAAAGGCAAAAATGAAAGCAGATCCAGACTTCTGATCTGAATAAGACACAGGAGCGAAACCAGCAGAGGCAACCAAACTGCTGAGGGACTGAAGTACAAGACATATCAGGAGAGGCTGAGGTAGCTGGGCCTCCTAAGCTCCGAGAAAAGAAGGCTCAGGAGAGATGTCATTGCTGTATGCAGCCACCTGATGAGAGAAAAGGGAGCCAAAGGGTTTTCTCAGACCTCCACAGTGAAACAACAAGAAGCAACAAATGCAAGTTGGAATACGGGAAATTCCAATCAGATATAAGGACTCATTACTATTATCATTAACTTTTTAATGTTTTAATTTTTATTTTTTACCATGAGAGTGATTGAACACTGGCACAGGTTATCCAGACAGGCTGTGCAATCTACACCCTTGCAGGAATTCAAGACGTGATTGGGCATGGCACTGAGCAACTGGATTTAATTACATCTGCTTTGAGTAGGAGGTTAGACTAGAGACGTCCAGAGGTCTTTTACAGCTTCATTTATACTGTGATACTGCGATCACTGTCACTGCAGAAACAGCAAGAATGTAACTCGTAGGCAACTTTCCCAGTATAAATACATGTAATACACACAACAGGAGCTTGTAACTGATTAGTTCTTGATGAAACTTAAATAAACAAACAAATAAATAAATAATGCATTTCACAAAAGTCCAAGAAATTCTCCTCTTCCAAATTTTTTACTAAGAATCATCACTGCAAAACTATCAGCAAGAAGTCACCTTTGTCACCAAAGACTGGTTTGGAAGATTTACATAATAAAAGAAGTACCGGTTAAGTACATAACAAATCACACAAATATAATGGGACGCTTTTCACATCTGAAGTTACCTTTGTTATCCTGTAGACAGCAGATATTTTTCCTCACAGATATTTGTACAGAACAAACTGCTAAATCCTCATAATGGCTTTTGGATGTACTACGGGACACATTATTAATGTTAAGAGAAGCTACAATGAAAAGCAAAACAAACAAAAATGTATCAATACCAGAGAAGAATCCTGAAAATATTTACCAGGCTTGTGTGTGTGTGGTGGCAAGGGAAGGGGCAGAAGATGAAGCTTGTCTTTACACTATACTTCCAATATTTGTTCTGAGGAAGCATGCCAGCCCCAGCAGGTATGGAGAAGCCCATGCTGGACACCATCACTAATGGCAGAACCTGAATGGTGAGGGTGTGCTCTGGGCCAACGTTCAAAATCAGATCAGCTGTTGAAGTACTATGGCTTTGGCTTTGTTCATGCATATAATGACAACACAAGAAAAGCCTTCCTCAACTGCCTTCAGCCTTGGCACTGAGCTTCCCTAGGAAGCCTGCACAACCCAGTGCTGAGTGGAGGCAATGGCTGCAGTGTCTCCTTTGCCCCTTAACCCATTCCACAGAACAAACACGCCCCGCAGCCACAGGATTAGACTTCAGATTGGCACCTCTCTCTGGCTTGGATCTCCTCTCCTCAGACCACACCTGGAGTTACTGCCTCCATGAGTACCGCTGACTGGTTCCAGTTAGGTGCTGGTTTGCTCCCACTGGAACTGATGGCAACTTAAGGTGTTCTACTATTTGTTCATGTAGAGAAGAAAAAAAATTGGAACAAACATATCTGAAAATAGATCAATTCATATGCTTCCCTATCTTTCCCTGAAAATCACCATTCCTTGGAAGCTAAAGAAAAGAACAATTTCTCTTTGCAGTCCATTCCCAGACCCCGTCTGCTCCAGCCCCCTGCCCCTTTCCCTAGACAAATATTGGAATGAGTGCTCTTACACACGAGAGGGATTTTTAACTGTTTACTGATCCTTTATTCTCTAGATGCCAGCTAGACAGAAGTGCTGTATCACTTTACATAGGGTTTAGATACTAAATGCACCATTACTTTGGTGCAACCATCATGGACTTTCTCCAGTAAATTCAAGGGTTAAAACCACAAAAATAATAAGGTGCACAATTATACAATAACACTTTATTTTTTTGTCGAAGTGACTCTAAAAGGAAATTAAACTATAGACATCCAAAGTAGTTTTCATTCAACACTCTTACTGGAATAATAGAACCTGCATTTCTTGGCACTATGCTTGATGACATACAAATGCATTAGAAAACATTTCCCTGCCCTGAAGACTTCATATATTTTTTAGATACCCAAAGAACCTCTCAATCAGTGGTTTAATACACTGGCTAGTGTTCCAGAGAGTTCCTACGAGCTCTTGCAGTTAATTTTCTTTAGGGCATGAGTTTTAGGTTACATTTTTGTTCAAGAGAAATACATTCAAAATGTCATCCAAGTGCTTTCCCCTGTCTAGCAATCCCTCCCAGGCATCATCCTGCACATCTTTTACTAGGAAGTTAAGATGGGCACCTTCATTCCTTCCTACTGGGCTTTTCCTCCAAAAGATTAATTTCCAGCCTTCCTTGTTTGTTTTCTGCTGGGCTTGTATTCCCAGGCTACTTCTCTAGGAAATTGCTTGTTTCAGACTATCTTTAATATCTCAGAAGTCTGCTTTGAAAGGGCTACTTTATCCTGAAACAGGATTCAAAGATAAACTGGGTAGCCAGAGTCTTCATATACAAGCACTCAAAGGAGAAAGTCAGATTTTTATTCTTAAAGATGAATTGAAAGCATCCACTGTTTATATATGTTTAAAAATATTTTTGGATGCTTCTGTGAAGTTTGCTCTTTTAATTCATGTCATTCTAAACATCTAATATGGTCCATTAAACATACTGCAAATTTATGCAGTAACAGATGTGAATAAATCAACTCTAGCCATTTATGCAACAATTTTTGCCATTGCCTGTCTCTGCTATCATTTCTGTTCAAGCTTTTGAAAGATTCCTAAAGGATGAGCACTTAGGCGTAAGTTCAATAAATAGCTGAACATAAGCAAATCATTTTGGAGGTTGAGGGATCTCTGTTCTGAGCCTTGTTCCTTCAGTTTCCCCTGTCTACGCAGTATACTGAACAGACTGCAGAACGACTGTTGGAGTTCACTATACTCAAGAAAAAATAGTTGGATATGAAAAATTTTAGCGTCTCTGAAGTCTTCAGAAACCTGGTAAAATCCAGGGGACAGACCAACTGAGCCCTTGCAAGACCTACAGAAATGTGAAATGAAAAAAGCCTAGACCACCTTTATGAAACACCAAGGCAGAGGCCCTTGGGGTTCCAGCTACTTTTCCTTCAGTGAATTCCAGATGGACTACAACCACAGGAGGAACAGTCTTGTACTCCTTGTGGATGTCACTGCTTTTTAGTTGATCAAACTCCAGCATACCAAAACCGTACTATTTTATTCCAATGTTGAAATTAATCATCGTCGCCCCAAAGTACGCTCAAAGTATGCTATAAACAATTACAATTAGTGCTGTGGAAAACTATCTGATTTGGGGTTCAAAATAACTGGAATAAACATCAATTTCTTGAAGTGCAGCCTTAATTTGATGCACTCTTGTACCTATCCAGTTCTCAACTATACTTCCAGTTCTGTGCCTACTTTCTTCATATAAATTTACCTCAAAGAATACCAACCAAATTAACCTCCTTCTCTGTCTAGTTTTCATTCAAGTCAGGTTCAGAAGCACAGCCACTGAAATCCCAGGAAAGATACAGTCATCCTGCTTTTGGTTTGGGGCTTCTATACTGAAATCCAAATTAGCCTGCAGTAGCTCCTGCTTGAGGCAGCAAAGAATATTTTGCTCTGTCCTATTGTGGTGTTTATTCAATGCAAAAAGAATGCAAACTCTCCAGTTGTGAAGGCCTGCAGTTTTCACACAGTGGAGAACTGAAGTATTCTGTAAGCTTGCAACCTGGCCAAACTTGAGAAAATTTTCAGTGCTATAGAAGGCACCTTCCTTTCTGCCCTGATACATTCACTGAAGGGCAGAAGACACTTCTTGAAAGAAGTTGTCTGAATACAATTGACAAAAAGAAGGGTTTCCTATAAGCTTCTGAATCCTTTTGGCAGAAAGAAAAAGTGAAGAGTAAAGCAGACGGATAACTTCAACTTAAACAATTATGATTTGCCAGAAATTGTTTGAAAGCACAATTGAAAGAGTAGAAAATGCTAAGCACCATTCATAGACAACACTTGTCAGCCTGAAGGCAAAATCACTGCAAACCTGGATGATACAAAATAGGAATTATAAGCAACCATAAACTGAATTTTTTACAACATCAGTTTTGTTAAAAAGTAGAAAACTATGCAACAGAAGGCTTGTGTATAACATCCAAGGAGTACCAGTGAGGTCAATGGGAGCTGGAGTCTCTAGTGCTTTTAGTAGCGAGCACAAAGTCTTAAGTGGTAGAAGTGTTTAAAGACCGCACACATTATTCTACATAACTCTTTTAAAAAAGTGTTCTTTCAGGTGTATATTGTCCTGAAGCATGAAATTTCCAAGCAAAGAAACTAGAATTCCACTTCCTTCATCCGAGTCATCAGCTTCATACTAATTGAGTAATAACAGCACAGAAACATAGCTACCTCTTACCATTCATGCTGTAGACTTAGTGTTTAAACGGTGACTTGTTTTTCCAGATATGCAGTGTAAAATCCCTAAAGACCTAGAAAAGGAAGGCAATAAAGGGCAGTTAGAAAAGTATGTGTTTTATTAAGTTTGACTGGAGGTCTGTTAATTTTGTATGATTTCTATTTTGTGATCTAGTTGAACGTGTCAGTTCGAGGCTCATTTAAATGATGCTGGGACTGAAGCCACCCGAATTTTCAATACAGTTGTGCCCACAAGGGCTAACAGAGTGACATTAAATCATTAAGTTATAGGCCAAATGTGGCATTCACAGCTACCTTCCAAGTCCTTGGGCTGAACTCACCTGACCATGTTGTTTAGGAATTAGGCATTCCTACATTACTTCAATAGCTCTCTTTTTGAGAAGACAGTGATAATACTTCTTTGCATTTGTTTATTCATTTTCTTACAGCACAGATAGTTATAAGGTTACTAGGGCAACATTAATTTGAATATTAAAATACCCTATATCTACTTTGTCAATGAACACACAGATTCCTCATCTTTCTTTTTGCAGACTTACATGTTAAAGTAGGTGAGATATGCTAAAATAAAATTAATAGCAGTTACTGGAAGTCAGAAAAAAAAGCAATGTTCTCCTTAATGTAAAAAATTGTTTAAAAAGTCTATGTTGCTTAAGATCTTGCCTAATTTATTATTGAAAATTTCCCTAACTTTTTACTTTGCACTAAGGAGAAGAGTATTGCATTCTCACTTAAATAGAGTGATTAAGGTCGTCTCCATTTCACATTCTGAATATGAAATCTCTTTAGTTACAAGATAAATAAATTGGCCTACAATCTTTCTGTAATATATCAGAGCATCTCCTTTAACCACGTTGTACTCTAAGCTGAGTTTGGCAAGATGCAGATAAATCAGACTCCAAAATAAGAAGCAATAGTATAACCATTTTTCCTCAAGTATCTTCAAAACCAAAACACTTTGTTTTGGGAAACATAGCAGAAAAGTTAGTGCTAGGGGCAAACAAAAGACCAAAGAGGAAGAAAAATCAGAAGTGAGAACAATACTTATAATTCTGATGGAAAATATTCTATAAATCAAGTGTTTCTGTTTGATTTATAAGCTTGGAACATATTTGAAGTAACATATAAAAGATTTGAAACATCGATCTTGACTGTTTTAATATTGCTAGAAGCATAAAAGATTATTAAAGCAATAATTGTAGCACTTAATACTTCAAAATAGTCCAAGTATTTTTTAAATCAGCATTTTGCTTATATAATATTTACCAGATGTTACTCCCAGTACATAAGAAGCTATGCATAACCAGTAACCAGAGCCAAGTAAATTGAGGGAAAATTATCTAGAAATATCATCACTTCCAATATAGCTATAGTACTTGTTATTGATAGCATTTAGCTATAAGCAAAAACAAGACACACACATGCATACCCATACCACAGTCCTTAGGAGTGGTTTCACAGCACGATCTTCACTTACGTCATGCTCCCTTGTGGAGTGCTAACACCACGTAAAATGGGAGATTGTGGAGTGGAAATATCAGCAAAGAGCAACTATTGTAAATCTTTCTGCAAGCACAGGAACTGAGAGAGCTATTTAAACTGGTTCATATAAGAACAGGCAAGTCCATAAACACACCAGAAAGACAAGTAATTCAAGTAGTTGATTCACATAACAAAAAGCAAGTCCATATAGTTGTTTCCAACTCAATGCCCTTAAGAAACATCTCCTTCAAGTGGAGCATGATGAGGCAGTAAGGGTCATCAGCTCAGCATTAGACAGGACATGGCATGGGAACAAATCAACTATCTGCTGGCAAACAGGTTAAAATCTCATGGAAGGGACGGAGGAGGTCCTCTTGTATCTGCTCAGGTCTCTCTCTACCAAGTCATACCTCCTACCACTCCTGAACATTCCAGAAAGAAATCAAGATCTACTGCTAGCAACCCACAGCAAAGCTCCCAGAGTAAGCCAGCCATCTCTTACTTTTGTGTTACTCCTTCTGAGAATTCAAAATGTGCTTGGAGCTTTTTGGTTCATTTGTTTGATTGAATGAAATGGTATAGCTCCTTCACGTTTTACTTAAGTATTCATACAGCAAAGACTTTTTCCTCCAGCTTGTCCCAAAGTAAAGTGAAACATATCTTCATTTTCAAGTTAGTTTCAGTACTGGAATTAGTAAAACTCTTGGCACTGCTCCTTGTCACAGGATTTGCCTTTCTTCAAATTCAGCTTTGTTAAAACTATTGAAATAAGAACCACTGGAGCTAGTAAAAGTTTCAAACAGTTTCATGAGAGTTTGCTGGTAATTGCTGAGAGAAGAGGGAGGAGGAATACAGATCAAGGAAACAAGTGGCTGAGTCAAATGACCTGCAGAGTATTTTGCTGAAGGCAAAAACATCAACTAGACTCAAACAGAATACACAACTGTAAGGTTTGGGTAGAACAGGTTGCCCAGAGAAGTTGCGGATGCCCCCTCCCTGGAAGTATTCAAGGCCAGGCTGGATGGGGCTTTGGGCAACCTGGTCTAGTGGGAGGTGTCCTTGCCCATAGCAGGGGGGTTGGAACAAGATGATCTCTAAGGTCCCTTCCAACCTGAACCATTCTGTGATTCTATGATTTACACTTTTAAGTATGGAGAACACAAAAAGGAAGACAGATTGCAATGTAGTCGGGTCAGCCATACACACAACTTACAGCTTCATTCTTTTTTATATACCAGACCCACAACATAATACAACTCTGCATTCAGCCTCATTCTCACCAAAAAGAAAAAAGAAAAAAAAAAAAAGGCTCCCCAAAAAACAGCTGCCATTAGTTTTCCTCTGTCAACAGCTAAGCCAGCTATGTATGCTGCCCAATACAGGTTACAAGTCAGGGGAAGGAGGAGGAACAGAGAATGGAAAAATGACACCCTTGTTCTCCAAGTGGGAAGTTTCACTCTTGTCTTGAGAATCTGTGTTTCATGAGTGCCATTTGTGTTGTGATCCCTTCACCCAGTCAGTCCAGCCTTCCCAATCAGCCTCAGAGGAATGGAGGTGAGAAAAGCCATCTTCTACAGGATTCAGAGTGACAAGTTACAGAATCACTAGTTTTTTAAAAATATACAAGTACCAGAGAGAAACTTACTGAACTGTGCTTGTTCATAATGTGTGCTGGAGAGAAGAGGAGACAAAAAATGTTGTCAGTGGCAAGTGGAGGTATGAGAATAACATTTAAGTATAGAAAGTCTCAGTGTACTATGAAGCATTATATGTAATAATAATAAATAACACACACAAAATAAAGAAAAAAATAACAACAGAATTGTGTAGAGGCCCATCTCAAATGAGATACGATTCTTCCCAGTACTTAAACAGTATTTTCAAATACTTTGCTTGCAGCTTTTGAAAGCATATTCCAAAAGATTCAAGGAAGTTACTGATGCAGGAAGACTGCAAAAAGTCTACTAAAAGTTTAGCCAGGAACAGATCACAAGTATTTTTAATATCTAAAAATGAGAAAACTTTTTTGGTGGTAAAAAAGATGTATATTGTATTTCAGTAGCTTTTTTGGACCCAGTAACCTTAAATAACTTGCTGAAGGACAGTTCTGTTTGCAGAATGAACAAATATAGACTAATAGAAACATATTTTGTCATTAACAAAATACAAGTATTTTAATCAGACAAAGCAGCTTCCACATTGATTCAACTGCTATACTGAAATGAGAAATCAATTTAATTAAATTTAAAACTTGTAGATCATGTCTGTAGATCATGCTCAAAGCCATCTGAAGACAGACTAGAGTAGCCTGTAAGTTGTCTGTACCTAAAAGCTTGGCCATATAGAGTTCTTCCGTACTGTCACTCTCTTGGTAGGAATTAAGTAAACTATATTTGTTTTCTGACTAGCATGTTTTCAAAATATTTTGCTGAAGGTAACATAACAAACAGAGAACATGATATGGACCTCATAGACATTGCCCTGGGGCTTTTTTATTCCACAGCCATCTAACATAGGGACTTTAAACTCTGAAGCACCTGGAACTGGATGCCGTCACAGAGAACACATTGAGCAGATGGCCTGCAACCTGTTTCAGCCTGCAATCTCCATAGCCCTAAAACATTAATTTCGGTAAAATATGTAGTGAAACTTCATCAAAATGTGTGATAACTGTACAGAAAAATCTCATTTTAAAACCCTCTTTAATCAACATAAGATTAATTTGCATTTCATTGTGCTACCTACTATGTGTCAGCCATATAACCCAAACCTACACCACAACATCGTATGCATTTCCTGCCAAAGATAAAAACACATTAAATACAAATAAGAGTGAAAAAAGAGCAAGGCTGCTTGCTCATGAACAGTATGCTCTCTGATCATAAATTAATATTCTGTCTACAGAACAAGGCAGGACCTAATCTGAAGTCAAAACCCAGAAAGCGTCCACAACTGTGGACAGTAGGTCTTTGGAACCAAACATTCTGCTTTTCCGATTTGGTTCTGTTGAATTGTAATATTTGTTAATGTAAACAAGCAAACTGATGCATTAAATTCTAACTATGATTAACTTTGAGGAGCCATGTTTAAAGTTTTAAGATTGTGATGAGCTTTCAGCATAATGCAGCTGTTCTCATGAAGATGTAATAAAATTGTAGTGCCAAATCTCTAGTTTGGTTTCAGACAAATAAAACAAACAAAGCTTAGAAGTTCAAACATCATCAAAATGGACCCGTAATACATCATACTCAAGGGTGATTTGACCTGAACTGTCAGTGGAATCCAGTGGTACTTGGTGTGGACAGTTGTCAAATCACTGGCATAATCCACTGCAATACCAGCCACATGAATATGAAACAACACCCACATAAGCTAAGCCAAACCATAGAGATTTAAGATTTTTGAAGCTACCTTTAAGCTGTTTCCTACGTTTTTACAAACATATTTCTAAAAGCTTTTATCTTCTGCTAAACAGCGTGACAGCTTGAAATTTATACAAGTCATTTGTAAAGATATCTGTATTCCAAACACCTGTAACAGACCTAGGCTTGCAGCCAGGCAGAGAACTACAAAAAACATATGCAGGTACCCTGAACTCCTCGCTGGGCATCTGACTGATCTGCAAACATTTCTGGCAGCAAACCCCGTCTTTTAAACAAGTTACATAGTAAAGAACACTCATTCCACTCCTGCACTCCCCAAATATTTATTCATTTTTTGAAATCCTCATGCTGTGTCCAATTGCTCTTTGGCAAGCTAAAGGGCCAAAGACGTCATGCCCCTGTTGCCTCTGGGAAGCCAGCACGAGCTGCAGACTGTAGAGTCAGCTTTATTTTTCTTTTGTACTGACAAACTCCCTTCTGAGTTTTGGGCCGAGTTCTGGCAATCCATGCCCTATGTATGTGCTTTCACAGCAGGGATCTAAGCTTGCCATTGCAGCAACAAGTAAAGATGCAAGCAACACAAATTTCCTGTGTCACGGTAGCTCTCTTCTAGAAACACACTGAGCAACTGAGGGCTCAGCAGATGCTGCACTGGAGAACAAGCAGGAATGACCAATAAGGCAGTTCAGATACAATATCACTAGGTGCCTGTGTTGACCAAAAAACAGGATGGAGAGGAACAACAGAGAAACCTGGTCAGAGATGAGATGCAAGTACTGCTGAGATTTAGTTAGAAGAAAATACAGAGCATAGGAAGAAAGTTTCCTCATTCTCCAGTGAGGTTAACCTGCTGTATCGATTTTCACCTCAGCCTGAGCTGCTTTATCTTCCCTCTCCTTTCTGATGACTGGCAGTGCATGTATATTTTATACTGCATTAGACTTGTCAGACAGTTCTCCAAAGATATCAAACTTCCACGGTACACCAGCAATGTAAAATTTGCTTGCATATGATGAGACTTCCAGGTTGGCCTCTTTCTGCTACTTCACTGGCATTATATGACAGGAGTCACAAATGCAGGGGCTCAGAAAAAAAGACCACAGAACACTTTCTATAAAACAGCAACCTTGTGGTATCTTTACTGGTAAGGACAGATTACATTCCAGATTACTTTAAGCAGCATAAATTATTCCATAGCTGCAAATCTGTTACAAAATGTGAACAATGCAGTCAAGATTGTATGAACAGATTTGTCTGACGCTTGTATCAAATTCTGGCTTTGTAAATCAGGCCCCCACATAAGCTGTGATACAGAGTTAGGACCTTTCTAACTGCTAGCAGTATTCCAAATTCAGACTCCAACATGCATCTACCTTGTATATGAGCATTTTCAGCAGAGTCTTTAGCTGAGCATCCTAAACGCTTAGTATTAAACTGTACTGTCCATTCTTAATAGTTCACAATGCACTAAAATCAAACCCAGCCTCTTTGTGAACTATTGCAGAATTCCCTGCCAAGACTGGTTCATCTCCCCAGTTACTTAAGATGCAGAAATTCCCAAAAGTAGATCTCAAAAAAGCCATTAAAGTATCACAGTTTCCTCACTCTTCACAGATATACTAACTTATCATCTACTTTCCCCTCGAAAGGAGAAAACATTAAAATATATAGAACTTCAGAGCTTCACAGAAGTTACAATCAAAATCAATATAACTAAAGTGAAAACTTATAAAACTTCATTATGTGTACCACCTCAACTCCATTCACTAGAACTGTGTATCCTTTCAGAAGTGTGTTAGAACTGAGTTATCTTAAGTTCCACACCACAAATGTATGCCAAAAATGTTAAAGCTACCCCTAACAAAGGGGGGAAAAGGAATAGCTTTGCTTACTTTGTCGCTTGCATTGACCTATTTAAAAGGAGCTTTCACAGTAATTTAAAAGTAATCAATCACTTAAAGACAAGCCAATCTTTCTATTTACCCAAGCCAGACAGGACTGCTTTTCTTATTTCATAAGGACTAACTAATTAGTAGGTGAAAAACAAAACAAAAAGCTAACATATAAAAATAGGGTTTTTTTAAATTTATTTAACTTAACGTATAAACATATTTACAGCTTTGAAAAAACAGCCAAAAACAGCCCTTTGAGTAGCGTAAAGTGCATTTCTACATACCTTTAAAGAGTCAATGACTTTGTACTTATTAGTGGTGCTGCAGGCGTGATGCTGACCAGGAGGCAAAGGCATGCCGTGCCATGCTCCAAGCCAGGTGGGACATAGCACTGCAGCAGCTCATGCTGGGGCTGGCCTTGGGTATCTCCTCTCTTCCTGGCATGGAGCACGCCTCCGTCCCCAGAGAGCACCAACACCTCTCCACTGGTCCCGTCAGCCATTCCTTGAAGAACACAGAGTTAATGGGCTGGGCTCCTTGCAATGGGTGCCTGTGCCATGCTCTGCTAAGGCCCTGTGGGATGGCTCATGAGCCTCACACCCATGAAAATTTGTCAGCGCTGCCTGCTTCCCCTTGACGCAGCAGGAGATATTAAAGATCATCATGGCTAGTCAGTTAGCAAAAACAGGGAGCCATTGTCACTTCTACCCACATTACGTCATCCACACTGCTTCCTGCCATGAAGAAGGCAGCCCTGGCTAACAGCACCGTGCTGCACCACCTGGGCCTGTGGCTGGAGCCAGCATGGCTGGGCACACCCTTGGCCACAGACCTACAATCTGTAGGTCAAGCCACAACAATAACTTACATCAGACAACTGCTTTAGCAAAGGATTTCCAGAGAAAATGACAATGAAGTATAGAAGACGAGGCCTCCTTCTTTGTAAGGAAGATGAACAACAGCTCAAGAAACCACTAAGAATACCTGCTAACTTCAAATTGTCCCAGCTTTGTAAGGAATTCATTTTTATTTTCATATAGAGTTTGATATCTTAAGTAATTAAGGGGTTTTTTTTGTTTCCATGTTTGTTTTTACCAATAAAGGGCTTGCTCCACTCAAGTGGAAGCATTTAAAAGCAGAGTATTCCTAAAAACTAGTCTTATTTTCCTATTCAGCACCAGGAAATGATCCTCTACCATCACAAAAGGGAAATGATAGCTTCTGTCCTTGGTGCAAAGGTGTCGTGTTGGCAACATTAATCTACCATAGGAAGAACAAGGCTCCCTCTCCCCACTCTGTATTCAGCCCGTGAACTGAGTTTCTGGTTTAAGCTCCTTTTTCTTGAAATAATTCATTTCTTCACTGATAGAATCATAGAATGGCTTGGGTTGGAAGGGACCTTTAAGAATATCTAGTTCCAACTACCCTGTCATGAGCAGGGTTGCCAACCACCAGATTAAGCTGTCTAGGGCCCCATCCAACCTGGCCTTGAATGCCTTCAGGGACAGGGCAGCCACAACCTCTCTGGGCAGCCTGTGCCAGTGCCTCATCACCGTCTGAGTAAATTCCTCCTAATATCTAACCTCAATCTCCCCTCTTTTAGTTTAAAACCATTCCCCCTTGTCCTAACACTATTAGACCATGTACAAAGTTGTTCTCCCTCCTGCTTATAAGCTTCCTTTAAGTACTGCAAGGCCACAATGAGGTCTCCCTGGAGCCGTCTCCATGCTGAACAAGTCCAGTTCCCTTAGCCTTTTTTTCATAAGAGAGGTGGTCCAGCCCTCTGATCATCTTTGCGGCCCTCCTCTGAACCCTCTCCAACAGCTCAGTGTCTTTCTTGTGTTGGGTGCTCCAGGCCTGGATGCAGTACTCCAGATGGGGCCTCACAAGGGCAAAGCAGAGAGGGACAATCACCTCTCTGGCCCTGCTGGTCACCCCTCTTCTGATGCAGCCCAGGACACCGTTGGCCTTCTGGGCTGCAAGTGCACACTGCTGGCTCATGTCCAGCTTTTCATCCACCACAACCTCCAATTCTTTTTCCACAGGGCTGCAGTTGCAGTTCTTAAAAGAGGAAACATTTGAAATGGTCGTAACCAGAGGTTATCCCTGGGAGAGGGTTGGGCTGATAATTAGTGTTACAAATCAGCATGATATCAGCTCTCCAGAGGAAAGCAGGGGAGGAGTACCACCCTGAACAGGGCCCAGCAGCAAGGAAAGATATATAATCCTGAATTTGTCATGGATTGAATGAAAGACATTTTGCAATATACTTAGGAATTAATATTTTATTCATCACACGATTATGGGAAATAATTAATCCTATAGATAAGGTTTTGTAGTAATAATAAGAATAGACATGATTAAAAATAGCATTATCACCTTGTAATCTCCAAAGTAAAATCTGATCATTAGACAGAAATGGATCAAATCCAAAAGAAAGAGTACATACAGCCTTAGTCCGAGCATGGAAACCAGGAAAATATCCAGCTATATGGAAAATAAAGTACAGTGTAAGGAATAGTCCATTGGTAAGGACACAGAATGATATTTAAGAGTTTGATGGTTCCTCCCAGGCTCTGCCACTCTGAGCATTCTAGACAAGTCACTTCCCTCTGAAAGCCAGTTTATGTATCTATGAATTAATCAAGATAGTGGGGTCCTCCTGGCAGAGTGAGAGAGTTTTTGCTGGGGGCAACAATTCTTAAACAAAGTTGGCAGTAAGAATGGACAGGGCTTTGCTGAATATGAGCTCCTGATGTGCTGTTGTGGCTGAGGGAAAAATGCATCCCTGGAGGCCTGCACTGAAGAACTCTGAATAAGACTAGAGAGCTTAGATTAACTGTATGCTTGGCATTTAAGCATCTGGTGTTGGAAAACTGTATTGATTTCTGAAGCCTGCTAGCCCAGAAACTCATGAACTCAAGAAACTCTGAAGAGTCTCAGAAATAAAGGACCGGAACAAGGGCCCTCCTGAGCTGTGCTCTATTTTTCTACCAGAGTGATCTGAGTCTCCAGCACTTACGCCTTCCAGATACCTGATGATTCAAATGGACCTTAAGGGCAAAACAGTGTATAAACAACTAGTTCATTCAAATAACTTCTTTTGCATTTAATTTACAGAGAGAGAAAGGATCATCCAACATGTGGGACATGTCACTTTTAAGCAGAAGATACTCTGATTACCTGATGTTATTTAGGTTTGTTTTGGAAAAGAATAAGACCACAAACACTAAGATAGTTTCATTGATAAATTTTGATCCTTTGCATCAATTCAGTAATGCAAAGTAGTCATAAATCCTGTTTAATTGGTGTTTTAAGGCAGGTTTATGGCTAGAAGCGTTGCTAAAGGAGGACAAAGCAGCAGAAGCACTGCTACTTTGCAGACAATACAAATATCAACAGATATTTAAACTGTGGTCTATTTATTGATTAAATTGCTAATTATCATTTTCTGCTCTATCATTTCTGTTCCATTTATCATGTATTCATCTACCTGCAGCTAGCAAGGACCAGAGAAATCAGATGACCTTCTGAGGTGATCTTTGTCTTCCATGTATATACAAGTTCATGTACACCACATGCTCTCCACCTGCTGTAGTGCTAATGCAGGACCACATTTAGCCATTTGCCACAATAAATAAATAGTTCACAAAAAATTACATTACTTAATAACTTAAATATTTCAGATTTAGAAAGTTATTAAACTGGAATTAAAAGGCAAAGAAAATAAAATGTAAGCAGTACTACCTTTGTCCCAAGTTATATCTCTTTCCCAACTTTAGAAGCATAGAAAATACTAATACGCTTAACAATATATAAGATGAGAAACTGCAAATACTTGCTTTCTCAATATAAAAATAGTAGCTACTGTATGGATTCTATCAAAGACATCATACATCAGAATAAAACTCTTGCTCCTTGTGAATAGCCAATAAGGTACATTTGAAAGTACAACAGTGAAAGCAGAATAATTTAAAAAAATTATCTCAAAATAGAGCCTCTAATGGATCTTGCCAGCAACTACAACTGAATGAAAAGCACAGTCAGACTCTATAAGCTTCTCCGAACACACAGCAAAAAAGTAGGCAGCATCAGTAACGGATTCATATTTGCAGTTTTTGTCTTTGTTATTTTACCACAATACACCTTCAAAAAAAAAGATGTTTCATCCAGCAATGGTTCCTTCTTTAATACAACCGTTCTGATGGAAGATTGCGTCAGCATCCAATTTAAGTATACACATAAGCAAACCAGCTTACTTGCCCACTGTAGAACTTGAAAAACAGGTACAGGACAATTCAGTAGATCAAAGACATCCTAATCTTAGTTACATTAAAGATTATATAATAAAAAGTAGTACTGTTTGTTTTTTAAAGGAAGGCATTGTGGAATGAAGACACGAAAACATACTTCTTGCAAGAAACGGTAGTATTTCAAAATAATGTCTTCCTGTGAAAATTTTTACAGATTTCTGCCCCATGATTTCTAGCCTATGTTAGCACTACACATGCTCATCCCAGAGTCCATTCTCAGCAGTTGTGTGTAGGTCATCACACAAGCATGTGTAGGACAGCAGTTCTGCATTTATATTCTGATCATATACTGGGCCTTGTATATATGGCACAGTGGGCTGTTTGTCATCTGCACTGTCAAAGAACTGTAAATATATCTGTTTGACCAGACTTATGGGAAAGGGATCATAGAACTGCATTTGCATTTGAATTAGATAAACTGAGTTTCCCAATTAATTCCAATCTTCAGTTATAGATACACAAATATATATGCATGCACATATTTCCGTATATCTCTCAGTACTTATATTTAGCTTTATTGTCATCAACAGTATGCCAGCAGGATACTGTTCAAAGGAGTTGGTTTGTAGATGCAGTCAGCTATTTCAAATAGAAGCTGTTTTCAAAAATTCTGCCTTCATCAAAACCAACTTCTCTATTTATAGAAACAAACTGGTTTTAATTTAAATGCCAATGGTGCACAAAGGCTAATGTGAGACTCAAAAGATTGTAAATGGTTTAACCTTATTGCAAGAAATATTTTCCTTCCATTTTTTTTTTAATTCAGCATGTTTAATTACCAGACTTCTGTTATTTCTCCTCTTTATAGAGTTATTCTAGTGACTCACTTCTGAGAGGGATAAAACTGCTCTATATAGAATCTACCCATAGGGCTGTGATCTGAATTGAAACTGTTACTTGCTTCATTGCACAGTACACTTCTGTTGTACAGGTTTTTCTCTGTCATCATATGACGAAAGTATTAGCACAAGTCTTTCTAGTTTATCAATATTTGAGACATCCTGAGTGAACCAAATAAAGCCTGCTTTTTGTAAAACTCCAGCACCATGCAGCCTCCAAAGTTAAGACTGAGTTTACCTTACCATATTTGAAGCAATTCAGATAAATGATGAACATTTCTGTGCATCTCTCGCACCATCTTTTTCTTGGAGATTTTCCTTCAGCTACTGGCAAATGTTCCTGAATGGCATGACCTGAACAGACTTCACCATCAATCTCTTCCCGATTCTTCCAGGTTATCGTTAACTATGAATACGTACAAGTGAAGCTCTTTTTCCTAGCTTCCAACTCCCTGAGCCTTTACAACATCCTCCAGTTTTATCTCCGTGAGAAGCTTCCAAGTTCTCAATTTTCCTGCCTATGCGATGAGAACTACTATCTGTTCAAAGCCTCCATTTCTTCCAGGAAATTATTCCATAGTTATCAGGTACATATTCCACAGCTTTCCTCTTTCAGTGTCTTTTAGGACACCGAATTCTCAATGGAACCCCCTGAACCCTAAACCAGGAGACTTTCTAGAAGGTTCCTGTGCAATTAAATATGCACTTTCATCTGCCTAACAGGATCCAGACATAATGGTCTGCCTTCTCTTTTTCACCTTCCCATACTTGTCTGATTCGGTTCCTACTGGAGCATATTTACCAACAGGAGACCCACTGTGAACCCTAAGCAGGGACTAAGCCTTATACAAAACCAAAATGTAATTCACCTACCTTCCATGCACTTCAAGCCATTTACTGCACGTATGTGCAAAACTCACACCACCCTTTTCCTATGGCCTGTTTCTGTTAGGGGCATTACCTGTGTTAGGACTGCCTGGTGGGAAAGCAGCAGGGCCTTGAGCGAAGGGATGCCACGAGCAGACATGAACTTTCCAGGGAAAGGAGGGAAAAAAAGGAAAATAAAAGCATTTTAACTCCCACATTAGCACCCTCAGTGTGTTTGTGTAAGGATTATATCCAGAATATATCAATCTTGCTGTGCATGCAGTACTGTTTCTTGCACAGAAATATGAGAGCCCTAAGCACATACTCAATTGGCTGACAAGAGCTAAGTGAAGCATGAGAAGACGTCTATTTCATAGAAGAAGAAGGAAAAGCACTTCCTCTTTCAATAGGACTCTTCAGATTACTAAGCTACTGTAACTCTTGCAACTGTTGCACTGTTACTGAACACTGCTGGAAAAGCTGGCAACCTGAATCTGTCGACTGTACTAACAGTAAGATTCCACAGCCCAAAACGGAGCTTTTGGAAGTCAACAGGAAGCCACATATTGATTTAAAGGGTGTTGGATGAAGGCCTTAGTAGCTTATCAGTGCATAAGAGCGTGCAGTAAACTGTGACCAAATATATGTTTGCATCTGGAAGCACTTTTAAAAATGTGATTAAAGCATAAAAACCATATGAAACACATAATTTTGCAGGAAGTTCTAACATCACAACATGCTGCTAAAAGAAAAAGCACTCTTCTGGCCTGGTCCTTGGTTTCTGAACAGACACGAAATGGGAGAGCCCTGAAGGGACAAACATCTTTGCCTGGAAGCAATAATTTGCTATTGCATGTGCTGAATAATCTTTTCCTTCAGAGAAGCCCTATACCATACCCACCAAAAAGGGTAGCCTTATTTTCAGAATTACCACCTGCAAGGATAGAACAGCAGTCTGAGAAATTCCCTCAAACTCTAACTGCCCCGAAGAAGAGAAAAGACTGGCATCCTGAGCCAGGAACTTGTATGACAAGCAGGTATCAGAGAACAGCTGCTAAGTGCCAGAGACATTTCTTCCTGGCAGCCAAGTTCAGAAGCACAGGAGAGTTTGCTGATGTATTGCTGAATGGCAATCTCACACACCTATGCAACAATCATTTTTGCAAGCACTGTGCACAAAACACTTCCCATAAAGAGCAATTTGAAAATGTGTTTTATATATTATTCATCTGTATATTAAAGAGCGGACCAAGTGCTTTTCAAGATCTGACTGCTTGCCTTAGTCCCTACCATCACATCATATTATCAAAATCTATCCCCATTGTCAAGTGCTTACCCTACTGAAATCCAACTGAGCACAGTTATTTTTAAGTGAGATTTAGCTAAGTCCAATGGTCCATCTTCTAAGGAGAACTCTGAATTTTGGCTCTTACGTTATTGTTCTGCCAGGCTATTATTAATTTCAAGCATCTTTAGCATGATCAGCTGAAGTAATTATTTTGCTTCCATTTTCTGTTTTCTTTTTTCTTTCATTTGTGTCCATAGCAGAGTCAGAGTTTGGCAATGATGCTTCTGTAAAACTGGTTCCTAGCCAAAACCAAAACTCTCACACAGAACTACAAGGTGTATATCCCCTTCCACAAAGAGCTCTCGTCACATTAGATGCACAATTCCCTAAAAATAAAGCCCTTAGACAGCCTTCAGGATCACATCTGCAATGAAGATCACTTGAAGTGAGTAAGATGCAGAGTGCTAATAGGGAAAAAAGGGTTAAAAAAAAAAGAAGTAAACTTCTTACTATATTGAACACACGAACACATATGAAACTGAAGTATTGTTAAATCATAAGATTTTAACATTTCACTTCACTTGTTTTAAAAATACATACATAGTTTTCCCTCTCTTATTTTGCATTCCAAAGAATACAGTTCATCCTCATAGCTAACAACTTTTTATACTTACAAATTTCATCCAAAACATATTGCTGAATGGACTTCTGTTTGCAGAGTGATCTGAATTGTTAGGATTTCCTGTTGTTAGTGGTAACATTCCTATCTTGAAAAATACCCAGAAGGATATTGAGATCCGTACCTTTCTGAAACAGTCCATAAAAGACAACTGATACTCAAATGTTTCAAGTCACTGTTTTCCTCTAAGAAGTAAACTAATGATTGCTGACGATCATTATCTGGCATTCATTCAGTTTATAAAACAAAAGTGTACTAACAAACATTAATTGGTGTTTTCCCTTATCTACAACGATACTAGGAAAAGGACAATTAGACACTAGACCCAACTTTTTAGATAACTATCCACGTAATCAATGAGCTCAGAAAAAGTACAAGTGATTAATTTCCACTGAGTATTATAAATATTATTTAAACAAAAAGAATAGGCAAGCATTAATATTTTTAATGGTATCAGTATCATCTTCAGAAAGGTCCACAGAAGCAAGCATAAATAGGACATGCATGCATTATAAACATAAACACAAAAAACATGAACTACTTAAAAAGCAGGCTTTTGTCTCCAACTAAACACGTTTATGCTGACTTCAACAGAACTAGGAAAATAACCAAATTCTGGCTAAACTTCCAATTTGAAAAAGTAGGTTTTCTCTATCTTAAGTTTCATTATTTAGTATTTCAGCATCCCCATCTTATTGCCGACACAGAACTTAACTGCAGGCTAGGTATTTTCATACAACATATGATCACTGTAATAGTATGTGAATTTTTCCAGACAGAATAATATGCTTACTAAGTAGGAAAAAAAGACAGACAAGATGTTCTTGTTTTTTTTATAGCACGCAATTTACATCTTCTTAAGACCTAGCATTTGGTCCTTTATTCTTTTGCAGCAGCAAACCTAAGTTCTCTGTAAGCAGCAGATTGAATGAAACCTGTTTTCCTACAGTTTTAAGCTATTTGCTCTGCAACTCTGCATTCTTTCTTCTCACTGCAAATGCCCAGATCTCTCCGCACTGCCTATTATCACCTGGCAGGAGAAAGCTGTGCTGTGACTAGTCTGGGACTACGCGCATCTTGTTTGGCCACTGAACCACTGCCAAACAGAATGCATAACAGCTATGTTCTGCCTGCCTTTTCCTCAAAATTGGCACTGATCTTGGTTTCTTTCCCTCACAGAGCCACAGATTTTCATGAAGCATAGTCACTGAAAATTCTACATTTCTAACTTAACTGAGAGGGACAAAAGTGTTCAAAATCCATAGAGAGGAAGGAGAACTGCCGAACCATTATAGAAATCTTACTTCCTTAGAAAATAAGAGTAATAACATGTAATACTGTTGAAAATGTGAAAGTTCACAAGCTCTGTGAAGCGGTCAAGGGTTTTCACGCAGATTTGCTTTGCTTGCTTTTTTAGATTCTAAGATTAGGCACTTAAATCCATTCTTAGGAATTGAAAATGAGGTCACTCATCACAGTATGGCAGGAATCTAGCATCTCACTACGTGTGGCCTGCACTATACATGGCATTTCAAAAGACAGGACTCTCACTTCCTCAGTTTTAGACATACCAATAAACACCTACAAATGCATCCAACCAGATGCAAGTAATTACCCATGCAAAACAGAAAATTAAATCTGCAGATTTTAAAGCCACAATAAACAAAAAGCCCTATGTACATACTATCAAATTCATGTACTTGGAGCTACTAAAGAACACATTTCTTTAAAAAATAAAACACTTTTTAGCAGTAAGAAATTACATGTTTAAAGTGGTTTGTCCAACGCTACAAAGAAATTACAAAACACCTTGAGATTTCTAAATTCAAATGTGGATTAAAATTCTTAGAATTTCTTAATGTAAACTCAGTAAACTCAGAGTAAACACAGAATGACAGAGATGGGCACAATGTCAATGACATTGTTCACTGCATTTCTGTTTCTAATTTCCTGTACAAGGGCTACATTTTCAAATATTTAAACTGAAGTCAAAGCTTTCAACCAAACTGATGTCTGAAGTTGGAAGTTCTTTCCAACAATTGAGGGCTGGACTGTCTTAAGGACAAATTCCCCACCTGGGAATTAAAAAAAGTTGATGTGCAACTACATATACATATCACATGTTGGTCAATTCAGGTAAAAGAGTCAAATTAACATCAAAATTTGTTGTTGTTTCAGTTTTGGCTAACTCAAAAAAACTGTTGTAACATTTCCCCTTTGGGATTCTGTACTCAATAATAACAGACCATGGATAAAACGCTTGACTAATTGCAATTTATAGTTGAAGACTGAGGAACAAAGAAATTCTGTTTACAGTAAAAACACCACCTGATTTTATATATAATTATTAAACATAGCATAATCAGGCAAGCTTAGTTAAATACACTTTTTCCTAGAAATATGTATTTCTTTGTAGTCAAACACGTATTCCTTATGCTCATAGGTATACTTTTTCCTCCCCTCCCCCCTCCAGAAAGCTTTTGAGGGGGCAGTTTTGGACAAAGTTTAAGCAAAAGTGTTGTGGATACAATACATGAGGTTAAGCATGATATTAAAAAGAAATCTGTAATATGACTGAAGTCTTATTCCCCATGACCTATCAAAACGCCAAAAATGAAACAGTGTTGATACACCACAATGGAGTAGTATTTGGCATGATGCTATTGCAATAACAGCTTGTTGAATCCAACTGAGGGAGTAGAAGAAATGTAAGCTGAGAGGAGGTCACTGCTGCCTATCCTGCCTGACAGCAGCCAGCTAGCCAGGTAGCTGAGCTGTGCCAACCAGCAATCACTGCACTGTTGTCAGCTGCCCACTGATAATGTCAGGGGAGACGCTGTTGAATTAATGCAAAAACAAACAAGCAAACAGAAAACACCCACTACATCTGTACATTTTGAGTTAACACAGTATGTTACTGTTCAAATTCAAGTGCAGAAAAGCTTCATGAGAAAAGGCATCACCTTGTGTTATTAACCATGGCATATGGCAGCATCCATATAAAACTTACTCCAGCCTTACTCACTCCAAACACTTCAAAGTGGTATTCCCTCTTTTTCGGGAAAAAAGCTCCAGTTAAAATTGACTGTGATTTTCAACTTCTTGTTCAGTAATGAAATCAAAATAATTCCAGGAAATAGAGCCAACAGCAGCATTAAAATGAATAATCGACATAAAAATTGGGTATTAAAAACCCTTGAAGAATCTGGAAAGTCCTTCTCCAAGTGAGGTGCTCCAAGCCAGCAATCTTACTTCCTTTGCTTTCACTTCTCAGCACTCGGCTAAGTTAAACCTGGAGATGTGCAGAGGTGAAGCTCCTTCAGTGCCGGGCTCCCTAAGAACAGGATGCTTGGTGCTACACATACGCAATGCCCAATTTGTCATACGATCCTCAGAGCAAGTAAAACGTATCAGTGTGTTGCCTAACACTGCCTAAAGGCACATTCGAAATAGCTATAATTTGATATGTCCAGTATAAAATAATTTTTTTTCCAGAAAACTCAAGCCCTTTGAAAAAGAAGTCCACAAACTACCTGTTGAACAAATTGTTTCAAAAAGTGGTGTTCAAAGCCTTTCTTTGAGTTTGTTTTGTTTACTTCAAATTTCACAGGAAAAGTATAATTTATTCCCATTTCTGCTGCTTAAAATAATCGTAACATATTTCCTTTAACAAAAAAGAAAAATAATCACCTGTGTTTTGTGACTACAAAATGTAAAAATTCAGGCCAAAAAATACATTCAAAAATGGCAAAGTGATAGAAAGGAAATGGTTTTATGTAACCTAAAACAGGATTAACTTAGCAGATCCTGCCAAATGTCTCACTTTTCCCAGAGATTGGAAGGAGATTGNAAAAAAAAAAAAAAAACCAAGTAATTTGGAGAGTCCTACCTTTTCTTTATCAAATTGTAACTACCTAATTAACTATTGAATTGTACAGTTTTTGCTTTATTCTGATGCAACTCTCACTGAGTTCAGTGGGAGGATAGCTGGGCCTACACTTGGTACTTATGGAAATTCCCCTTTTCTTGTGAATTTCCAGCCAGAGCTTGAAACAATGAGTTTTACAGGGCCAGCAGAACACAGTCTGAGTTCCATCTGATAGAAACAAAGTTGTTGTCAGCACAGACTCGTGCACTCGCTTGACTATGTTGTATTTTTTATATTTTAAGTTGCTTGCTAATCACTTTCTCCTGTATTTTCCTCATTTACTCTCCCCTACTATGGCCATAGATATTTATTTCAGGAATTTATTATACACTGGCTGAAATAACAGCTGCTCAGGGGCAGCCAGGTCAGAATCATGACTAACTTAGAAAATATACACCAAAACCAGAGTAAACAGTTTCAGAGGACACTCTGTGCATCACCGCAGAAAAATGAAGCTTGCCCTAGGAAAGGTATTTTCACTAGCCTGACCATAATAACTTGGACACTTTTTGTTACCAGTGAAGCAGCTCAAAGTATTGCATTCAACACAGCTCTAGTCTTTTGCTTGCACAGCCCTGGATATAGTGAAAATGTCAGTGGGGTCTACGGTGAATCAAATTACTCCAGGTTCAAAATGATCTGTTTTATCATTATTTTTAACCAGGTTCAATTCTGACCCATTTCTCCAAGTAGCTTTCCAAGGATGTATAACTTTACAGGGACAGAAGAGAAGTGAGAGAAGTGGCAGTGAAAGAGCACAGGGGTTCCTTCGTTCAACTCTTCCACGAAAGGCAATATTCTTGGCAAGATGTCATTGGCTGGTGCTGCTTTCTGGAAAGAATGAAAGTACTGACAACAAAGGCACATGTGCTCCAAGGTAGTAGGGCCATCTCTTTACCTTCTTCATTTAACACCATTAAATGTGTGCTGTTCTAAACAGGATTAATTAAAGGGCCTGCACATCTGTCATGGGACATTTATAGTCCACAGGACATTTTTGGGGTAAAGAGTAAATGTGGAGAGTCAGTGACATCAAATGAAACAATTACATTTAAAACAGTTTAAAGGAGAAGAGGGTGATTTTTGACTTTGAAGCTGCATTTCATACCTACTTCAGCTAAACAAACTGGGATAACGATAAAATATCATCCCTGGGCTTTAGAAGTAGCACTGGAAATGGAAAATTCATCTAGTTATTATTTGAACCACTGGATATTGCTCTACAGGTGATGTAGGTATTGGAGATAGCACTACAGTGATCTTGGTTGTAATGTATGGGTACCATTACCAGTAGAATACTGGGAAATCTTAAACCATTACAGGTGCTGCATGCACACACTGCAAATCATTATGAATACAGTTTTAGTTGAGGGGATTTAACATAAGGCCTCATCCAATCCCTAATCAAAGTCAGTTGGAACTTCGACAGACTCCTGGGTAAAGCCCTGGGGGATGAGAAGAAGCAAATGACCTGGGCTGAAGAGAGGCAGAGGAAAATCCATTGCAACTTTTCTCATCTGTCACTCCACTGATTTTCTTTCTACTTTCTATTGTCTCATGTTTCATGCTGTAAATGACTCCAGTCTTTCCTAGGCCCAAAAATCAGAATTGCCAAAAGACCTTCCAGAAGAATTGAAGAATTAAAAAAAATCCCTTGGAATCTGATTGCAGCTGATAAAAACCAACCTGTCACAATAGAGGCAAGCATCAGTCCTCACCTCTACCTTCACTATTAGACAGAGCAAAGTAAATATAAGATGTACGGTGGAAAAAAGAGGTTCTCTCTCTCTCTCATACGCCCTATCTCTGAAATATTGTGACCATAATTTGGAAGGAACATACTTTTTCTTGGGTAAATTTGTTAATTCAAGCATGAAAATGAATGCCAGAAATGGAAATGGTCCTGAACAAAACAGGAGAAAGACGGCACCTCTTTGTCTTTGTTTTTCCTACTTTTCTCCTCAGTAGTCTGCTTCTTGCCTTACTGAAGGCCAGGTGACAATTCCCAAGGCTCATGTCAGTGACTGACAGACCATTTTAGAAAGGGTGGGTTTCTCTCTCATGCTGTGTTTCTTCTACTTTAAGATCTCCATTTTCCTCCTTAATGTCTCACCTCCTTTACCATTGCTCCAATCCTCAAATTCCAGTCCTACTTGCTCTGTGTCCATTTGTCCACATATTATAATCACTTAAGTAACTTCAGGAGCCAAATATCTCTCCCTTTATATGTTCCTCATTCACTTTCACCATCACCTTTTGGGTCAGCCTTCTGCTGATACTTTGAACGCGTTGCAGGAGAGTAACTGAATTGAAAGTCAGTTTGGGTATTCCAAAGATCAGTTCTGTGCTCTCTCTCTGTATTTCATGGACAGCACGTGGACATCTGCTTCCTCTGAAACATGCTTTCTTGTTCCCTCAAATCTTTGCTGAACTCCAAAATCTTATGCTGAAAATTCTCAAGTTATTTTTTATTATTATTTTCTAACTGATCTAAGCTTGAAGATCAAAGAAGTTTAACATGCAAGCAATCATAGTGACAAAAGAACTTTAAAATGTGACCATGAGTTACAGCTGAAAGACATTTTTTCCTTTTTTTTCCTTTAAAATTTCTTTAAAAAAATAAGCTTTTCCAAAATTGCTAAGTTATAACATAAGGTTTTTTTTTTTGAATTGTCTCATCACTATTGTGATTCACTGAAACCACGAGTGTTGCAGTTCTCCCGTTCCTGTCAATTTTCCTTTATCTCTCAGTGTAGACATTGCCTTGTCCTTAAACCACAAACTAGTTCCTTTCTTTGACAGAAAAATCAACTGTTAGTCCTGAATTTCTATCCTTTTCTCACATGACAGTAAAGATATCTATAGGAACCATGTTTCTATAATGTGCTGATGTCAACAAAATGAACACATTGTATAAATATTCTCCTTCTTCCATGCATTACTTTTCTAAACCAGAGTAATCCTAGAAGTGAACCTCCAAAATCACTTCTCTGTGTAATACACAAAACAAATCTAGTTTCTTCTAAAGATGTTAAATAAAAACCTCTCAAAGAAATGATAGTCATAAAGCAATTGTGTTCACTGTTTTAAAAACTGCTTTTCTCTCTAAGCAATGTCAGAGAAATGTAAAAAGTCAAAATTATTTCAGTTTGAACTAAATGATTCTTTCTCCAAGTGAAAATATAGTATTTCAAGATACAGTAGTGATGTTTAAACTTCCTGGCAACCATGACATATGTGTTGATCTTCTATGAAAACTTCATCTCAGATGGCCATTAAGAACACCACCATCAGTTATCAGTCTCGTTGTTATTGTAGAGGTTTCCATGAATCATAAAACACAGCAACTGGCAGCTGATACTCTCCTTTTAACGATAAACATAAGAAGAAAATCATCAGTAAATTCTTCTCCTCCTCATTAAGCCCTTTCCCCTTCATCAGGCTGGTAATCAGAGCACAAAGAAATGTTTCATAATCCTCTAATCAGGTTTCACAACACCACCGGTGCCTCGCTTTGCCAGTGCAAACCTGGCAGCACAGGGAGGGCAGGTCCCCTGCCTGTGTGCCCACGGGGAGGGGGCTGCACTGAGCCCTACGGTGCTGCTCCCCTTACACCTTGTGATCATCAAGAGGCTTCCCTGTGCTCCAGGCCACCACAGCAGGAAGGAGACCACCTCATCACAGTTTCTTTTACTGTCAGACTTTCAGGGTGTAAAGAGCACTTCAGCAGGTAGCATATATTCATGGTACAGAAGAGGATGCATTTCTTTCCTGCAAAGTGGACCGTGGAACTCTTAAAAGAGAAGCATACCCTCAGTTGCTCTAAGAGTATGGCCAAGGCTTTCTTGTAGAAAGTCTAAGGTTTAGCCCAACTCAAAACAGATAGGAAACCAATTAAGAAGAACAAAACAAGACGCATGAAGTCTATTTAGATCACCTTATACCCTGTATAGGTTAGAATTTCTTTGAAACAGTTTTCCCTCCTTTTTTAAAAAATAAATGAATACAAAACTCAGCATTTTCAAAATTTACATGCAAACTCAAGATCTCAGACTGGCAAATGAACACAATAGATGAACAACATGAACTTCTGCACTTGAAAGGGACTGACTGCAACATTAGATCAATCCAGAAGTGAAGCATCTTATTTATATTCCTTTTTTAAAATGGGTATTCTACTAATTGTTATCTTGAGATGAACAAACTTAGGTAAAGAAACAAGTAGTAACATACCATCTGTGGAGGTTTCATATGACCAACTCCTCACACTGTTTTGTAGAATTATCCTATCAAATGAGCATTTTTCCTTTAGCTCCAAATAACATAGTTCTCTGAGACTTTTCCTGCAACTCCTGACTTAGATTTACTTTTTGAAAAGAAAACTATTTATTTGAATAAAGCCACAACAAAGATCACTTTGCAGAGAATTACACTTCTGTTGGAGGAAAAAACACTTAGATTCATTTATCCTCTAAATCACAGGCATCTTAAAACATCGCATACAGAGCAACTTTGACATGCTTTGATGACTTATGGCTCTAAATTTCATCCACTCAACCATTTCTGCAAACTTATTTCTAATGTTAATGTGTTAATGTTTAATTCTGTTGCTGTGCTAATAAAGCAGCTTTTTCAAATGAAGTCAGTGGCTGAAATAACATTATAACACAGATCAGATTTACTATCATTACACTAGATGGCTAGTGCATCTAACGCAATCTGTTCAAGAACTTATCCAGAAGTATCGTTTCCCTCCTTAAGAGGCACAAAAGTTATGAAAGTCTTATCTTCAATATAACTTTGCAGCTTACTTAAAATTTAGATAGATCCCTGGTATTTTTGGAAATATGTATGCAAGTATAAATCCTTTGTCTTTTCTTAGCAGAAATCAGAATCAATGGATGTTGTTTTAAGAAAAATTTATGTGCATCACAACAAAGGAATGCAAAAAAAGCAGCAAGAAAGCTTGAGTAAATAGAATAAATATGGACAGAATAAAACTGGCTTCCCCTCAAAACACAAGTTTGTCAGAAGAACAAAGCACACACAAACAGCATGTAAAACCTGAATTCAAAATACGTTTATATAAAAGGGATGAGGACACATGTTTTTTCTATTTTAGCTTGAAAAATAAAGGGACACAGCAATGAGTCTTGCTGGCAGGCAGATAACTCATAGGCCCTGACCCTTCGACTCACCAGGAATTCAAACACAAAGCTCTTTTCATAGTGACCGTGCCATACATTCTCAAGATAAGGCAGCAAAATAAGGAGCAGTGCAGAGGTGCCACAAAGCTTAAACTGCAGAAAACTTTGCCCAGAAATTATGATCACTTATTCACCTATGTGCAGCTGCACACCGAGGGCTAGCTGCAAAACTCTTTCTTTGCAAATCAGAAGCCATGCAGCATGCTTTAGAAAACAGGACCTGTCTCCCGAGGCAAGCAAAAGAAAAACAGAGAGCAAGCAGCAAGGAAAGGACCATCCCCGTGCACTTCTGCACCGTTCAGAACTGCAATGCACATCCGGACAAATAATCTGTAACACAATGAGCTTCGCAAAAGGATAGCTGTGGTAAAACGGAAGGGTTTTTAGAAACAACAGATACAGCTACATTTCAAACAACATTTCAAATCTGGACTCACCATGAAAATGCAACAGTTGCCTGAAGTTAGTGTGCTATTTTCTGCCCTGTTCCACTGCACTTTTTGCCTAGTTGTCCAACACTTGGTAGCTCAGAGCTGCCACACAGAGGCCCCTTCCGTGATCTGGCTTATTTGCCTGTCAGTCTGAGTCTCAGCTTCTGTATGATGCAGCTGTGCACTTTGCTGAAGGTCTAATATCATTTCCATAAGCTTTCTCCCTGCCTGGAGCAAGCAGTTTATTCTCCCTGCTCAATAAATACTCAAATCACTTTTCTGGTACTCAGAGGGATAAAGCTTTAAGTTGTTAAGGAGTTCTTACTAAGTAGTGGGTGGAGAACATAAGCTCGGTACAAGGAAACTCTGCGCATAATCAGAAACGGAGAAACTTCCTCCCTTTCCCCCAACCCCTCCTCTCGCCAGGCGAAGCTGCCAGTGCCTCCTTTACAGAAATTTAGGAATGTAAAGGGAGGACTCAAAGGGGCCCAGTCAGACAAGCCTTTCTCAATCAATTAGCTTGCAGCCATTACTTGTGACCCTAGGTCACACAACATAAGTGTGTGGGGTGTGCCTGTAGGGGTACACCAAAGCTGCTTATTAAAACTTACATAACCAGAAGTGTTCAAAATCAAATAAACTCCAAAAGTTGGAAAATATTTTCCATGTAGCACAGTTTTGCAGGAAGAAGAGTTTTGAGTAATAAAATGTTACTTTGCTTTTCCAATAACAAGTCATTTGATGCAGGAAACTAACTTTTTTGTACTTTCTTAAAAAAGTGACTGAAATGTGAGAAACAGACACAACCTTTAAAGCGGTATTTGCTTTACAATTATGCAAAAACTAAATAATATTGGCATGAGTGATATTTGATGAAGTACATGATCATTGTTTCTTAAAATAAGACTATTGTCTGCAGCTGCAAGGGGATAGATGTTTGTAGGACTGTTTAATTAATTCATGAAGTTCAGCCCATGCATTTCAGTCCTCTCCAAGAAATGAGTTGCGAGCATTTGGATTCCATTCTTTGTTTTAGCACTCCAATTGCAAATCAAACAACAGACTTTTTTAAAAAAGACCTGAAATATTGAAATACTGCAGTAAGTTATCCTGCACTGAACACAGGGAGAAGAGAGTGTAACTTACCGCAATTCCCACATGACAAACATACACCCCTTGGTGCGAAGGAAAACTTCAAAAAGACCCTCAGCTTCATATCCTGCCAACCCAATGACATGGAGATGATGCCTTGGAAAAACCCATGAGGGAGTCCTGATTTCAAAAGCAGATCTATGACAACCCCTTTCTGGGCCAGACAAGATCAATGCACCGCAGGGGCGATGCACTTTAATCTCAAGGTGCATCGCAAAGCATCTCTAAGTGCCACAGATCAAGGCTTACACAGAGCTGGAAAAAACAATTCACACCAAACTTCTCTCTGTACTTAAGGTAACTGAGCAACAGCTGCTCAAAAACTAGGAGACGATGCAGGGAAACACAGAATAAAAGAGGAAAGTAATGGTAATGTATTGAAATTCACTGAGTATGTTGTAGACAACCTGCACGCTACATGTCTCTTCTCCATTAAAACTCCAGCCAAGCTCTGTGAACAGGCGGCATGGCTTGTGTTAGTTCAGACATTCATTCCAGAGATCAGATTGCAGGATCAGGGCCACTGAGTAAGTGCCCTGGGGTAAGGATTTTGCTTCTGTCTTGCACATAAGACAGCATTTAATAAATTAGGTCACATTTAAATCCCTGGAAAGCCCTGGTAGTAGAAATAATAATCATGGAAACTTATATAGGCTCAGGATTAAGACACTGGACAGGGATTTATGATATTTGGGTTCAGTTCCCACTTGTGTCTCAGACCATCCAAGTGACTTGGGACATACTGTTTCACTATTTCGCATTTATACCAAATGCCACTTGCCTCACAGACACAAGACCTTTGCCTCCTCAAACATTATTCATAAAAAAAGTGATGATAATATTCAATACATAGATCCTTTCAATACTAGTTCACAACACATGCTCTAAACAATGAAATTAAATCAGTATTGAATATAAAATATTTACTGTCCCAGGACTTCTGAGTAACTGAAAACAAGAAAGCTATCTACATCGTATCCTCTACCATTCAAATCTATTATGGGTTTCAACAAACACAATCTCCAGGAGATAATGAAAATCCATGCACGTGAATAATGATATAGACTTAATTCTCTCTCTTTTTGCTCTCTAATTGTTAGGTTCCTGGAAAACTTACAGGGCTGAGCCCTTACATCATAAGAGGTTAGGGTTCTTAGCAGTTAAAAAAGGTGGTAAGGCAGTGCTTGCTGGAGACAGGTTGTCCAGAGTGTTGTTCCCAGAAAGTGTTAAGAAATTGAGAACTCCTGCTATGTTTGCCCAAACCCTGTGATCCTTCTGGCTCTCTGAGTTGAGGAATTACCTTTAATTTGAGGTTTCCCTTTAAAGTACAATTTGTAAAGCAAGATGGACCCTAAGCACTTCATTTGGATATACGTTACAAATTCACACACCTTTCTTTGGGAAAAGTTGATGTGGAAAATTTACAACACAAATTATGACATTTAAAGGATGTTTTTAATGTAACTTAAAACAATACCTTCACACTGGAAATAATAATAGAATAATGGCTCCTCCTGGCACTGTTGAGTCCCTGGCTAAGGGCTCTTCCTTTTCCTGACTGCTGGCTGTAAAATTACCCCTCCATTGGCTCCACTCCATTGCTGCCACATTACAGCCAAGCAAAGGCAACATGAGACATTTCAAAATAATCATGAACGAATAAAGACTCAAAGCTAGAAGGAGAACACAGTTCTCAAATCCAAGATGCTAGCCAGAAACATATAAAAGTCCTTCAGCATTCTCAGGACACTCTTCTATGAGCAAGACTCTAATTAATGAAAATAAACACCACCTTAGTGTTTCCATTTTTACATTCTAGTAAGGGATCAGCACAGAACAGACTATTTCAAAGAAAGATAATGTAGCTTTTGGCATATTCTTCTGCATTCTGCCCTTTCTCCTCAAAAGTCATAATGTTTGCAGATCTAACTTAATTAGATGTATTAATTTTTTCCTGTATCTGTCACATTTTCTTTTACTCTAACACGCAAACACTCACCTAGGGTGCATGCACCTTCCTCCTTGCACCAGGATATTTTCTACACTTACTAATTCACGAAGAACAAGGAGATGAAAGATCTGAGTATCACTCAGACTTTTCTTTTGCATATGCAGAACATCAGGCTTGGAGTACACCCAAGTTCAAATGTGACCATTCTTGCTGTGTAATGGATACAATGTACAATCATGCCGTATTACGGGATTCTTTGAGTAAAAGAAATTTCATGTTATTTGGGGGGTTGTTTTTCTGCATCATATCTAATGAATTTAAAAGTCAATACTTGGTAACATTAATTCACAGAACCACCTCTACTACACTTCTAAATGAAACTATATTCATTTTAGTTAGGTAAAAAAAAAAGCAATATGCACTCCCAGTAGAGTGTGTAAAGATTACAGTGTTGATCATAGTACTCACTAAGATATTTGTATCTCAAGTCCAAATACTTTACCTGAAAAGCAACCGCTTCTTTAAGAAAAGAAAACAAAACTAATTCCAGGAAAAAAGAAAAGAAAAAGCTTGCAAATTCTCTACAGTACTTTGAAACAGATCTTCCACTCTTTAAACCTCTTTCCCTTACCTTCCCCACCCCCTTTTCCTTTCAGGAAACAAAACTCAAGAAGAGAAAAGAGAGAGAGAGTCAAAAGGTTACAGCCAGCTTGTAAGCGCAAAGAACGTGAGAGGCCCATTCTTCCCCTTAACACCTGACATCCCAGGGTACATTTTCTGCAGCACTGAGCCTGGTGGATTAGACATGCAACTCCTATTGATAACACAGGCTGTGCATCTCATTCGCCATGCACTGCTACTTAAAGTTCTCTTCCTACCTCTGCCTTTATAAATTGTTCTCCCTCCTGCTCCACAATTACAAACTTAATTAATTTTGCATTCTGTCATTAGACACAAATTGGACCCAGTTCAGATATCTTGACTGAGTCCTAGATAAGAATTCATCCCCAGAAATCTGAGGTTTGAAAGAGTGACAGGAAAATCAGTAAAATTGTGGGAAAAAAAAAAAAGAAGAAGAAGAGAGAGAGGGAGAGAGAGAGAGAGAGAGAGGGAGAACCTATACAAACTTTAAGAAGTGTTAAAGTATTCGTAGTGGCAACCCTCACGACAGCACTGTAACATTCAGGCTACCATACACAGATTTTCATGATTTTCACAGCTTAGCAAAGTTGGTAAAACACATCTAAGGCACATTTATCACAGTTGTAGAACAACGAAAGAGATAAGAACTAAATTACTAAAGATTTTGCTACACTTTTCTTGGGATGGAGCCCCCCACACAGCCAAAATCTGCTTGCTTGGCTGGTGTTGCAGGAACAAGGAAACAATTACCTCTAATTAGGTGTAAAGCTCAACACAGAATGAAAAAGGACTGAGAACAAAATTAATTCTAAACACCAGAAGTCTTCAGGCAAAAATACAAAACAGAAACAAGTTTGATTAAGGTAGAAAAGGTAGAGCTCATAACAGTCAACATACAACTAGCTGTGCCAAAACAAAAAGCAGGAGGATAAAGCATTAAAATAAGATTAATCAGCCTTCATACTATTAACTTCATATTACTAATATATTATTATTACACATTGTGATCTAATTTAGTTTCCTTTCAAGAAAAGATCGACGTTCCAAGATGAATTTGAGTAAAAGTTTTAAACTTTAATTAACAAAATTTTGGAATTGAGAGCAGGGCAGAAATCATGAACTGTTTGCTGTCCGGGCTACCTCCTGGATCTGGTAGTACGGCAGCTCTGGGATGTTGCTCACCAGTTGCAACGAAGCATCATCAGTCCCTGCTTGCTCTCATTCCTCACCTACCCCATCTTAAACACCAACCCAGCGTTTTCTTTTGCATCTGCAAGACACTCAAACAAGTTCCAGGATGCTTTATTCTTCTTTTGCTTAGTAAGATGAATATTGAAAATTTTGTTTCTTGAATTTTGCAGGTGTCGTAACCTCTAATAAGAGATAACTGTCACAAATATCGCAGAAGGAATTTGATCTTTGTTTTCCCTTCTCAAAGAGAGAAATCAAAATTCTGACAATTAGATCTGCAGAAACATACTGAGAGAAATCAAATTTCCATTACTCAAATGTATGAAAAATCCAATGAGAAGATCCCTAAGAAGAAATAAAAGAAGACTGCAGAGAGCTGGAACTCCTTTCTAGATTTTACAACCACCAGGATGACTCTCCTCAATAAATCTGTTCTTAGAATTTGTTTAGGTGCTTGTGGTGAAAAATTTACTTAAACTGGCACGATTTCCATCCAGGAAACGAAAGCAAGTGGACTTGACTTTGTCATTTGTTATCTCACTCAGAGAATGAAAAGGTTTGTCTTTTACTTGTTTGAGTTACTTGGGTCTTAGAAATATGAGTGAATAAAAATGCTGAGATTAAAGAGAATGAAATTACTGAAGACAAAAGCAGATGCAATCATTCCAGAGACAAGCAGTAAATGAGACTTTATTGAGTTTTGTGCATCACAAAATCAGTATTGTGCCAAGTTCCACTACAAAAAATACCTGTTGACCAGGTTGGTGTTGTGGAAAAGCGACAGCGCTTCTATTTAAGGTTCACCAATTCCGAAGAAATCACTCGGAGGCGAGCTCAGATTCATCAGTTTAATACAGGGATACTCACGATACCAGGGCAGCTGCCGGGTAGTCTGTGCTGAGAGGGGTGCCAGTGGCAGCGGGCCGGCAAGGGGTTCGCTGAGTGCCGGGGGCAATGGGCCAGCAGAGAAGCTCGCCGACACAGAGGCCAGTGGTGGCAGGCCAGCAGAGGGATTCAGCAGCAGGGTTCGGCCAGAGCAAACTCCCATGGTATCACGGCCATTTATATATTAGTAAGTGACAAATCCCGGTTTGGGTAAACAAGGTCATTCACACAGAGCTAGGGTACTTGTTTACAGCTATAGGGATAGTTACAGAGCACTTTTCTCACAAACAAGTTTGCAACTAGCTACATGAAGGTGTGCAGGCCAAGGCTGTGTATGTGTATCCCCAAGCTAACACGAGCCCTTTCTCAAGGGCCAGTTCCCTGTTCAAGCCATGATCTGTAATTTTCCATACAGTTGGGTGCATTCGTCTTTGTTGTGTGAGGTAGTTTTCATTTTCTCCATATCAAAGAGACCAGATGTATACAACCACAATATTTTATTTTAGCAGTATTTACATTTGTAAAAGAAAAAAAAAAATCCTATAGAACAAATCTAGTGACAAAAAGACCCTAGAGGGAGATGCATGAATGAATCCCAGAATCCCTGCGGATGGGGTCTGGGCAGGTATAGGTTTGACACAGCTGAGAAAAATAGTCTTTGTGGCTGGGTACGAAGGGCCAGAGTTATCTGAATAAAAAGAGAACACCTAGTTCTAACTTGATGTGAACACACTGCACCCTGCATCCCTGCACACAGCTCATTAACCCATTCTTGTCTGCAATGCCTACCACATGCTGATGATGTGGACGAGCCATAAATCTTTTCCTGAAAGAATGTCAATCTCCTAAAAAATGTTACAGAGCTCTTCTAATTTAAACTCATAACTTTCAGGAGAAAACATAGATGAGTAAAGTCTTTTTTTTGTCATTGCCCACACTAACAGTTAACGCATGCCTTCAGACTAAAAGCTTGGAATATTGTTACCTACTGTGTATCTAGGCACACTTCCTTGACAAAACACTGAGAAAAAAGTTTGATCTTATGTGCTCCTACTTATTTACTATAAAAGCCAATGTTATTTCTTTGTCCGTGAACTTTTATTGTCGTGTCCTGAAAAACATGACCTTGCTGAGGCTGCTCAGTTAAAAATGAGTTCTCAGTGGAAAAATATCCCTACAGTAGATTCTCTCTCTTACCAGGGAATGCTCCAGCAGTCAACTTCAATTTGCCTTAAAGACAAAAAGGCATCTCTCTAGGGATAAAAATCAATTCCCAAACTGTCAGCAGCAACATACAAAGTTTAGAAATGTGCTTAATTCAGCACAAACAAATGCTTGTAAATTGTCAAGCCAATATGTGAGAAGTGACTCTTCCATTAAATAAAATCATGAGCAAAATGGAAAAAAAAAAAACCTAGAAAGGGGACAAAAACACCACAAGCAGATATATTTTATCTGATACCTATCAAGCACAATAGTAGAGAAAAAATAATATGAATGCACTGTTCATTAATATATCACTGATTATCCTTAATATTAATTGCTATTATTTTTTTAAAAAAGATTTTCCTTACTGTTGTGTTCAAATGCAGGCAAAGGCACACCTCCATACTAGCAGGCAACGAGCAGCAGACAGTTTGGGGCTTCATCAGCTCAGACTTGCAGTAGTTCGAAGGTGACTGACAAAGTGGCCAGGAAAATGAGTTCTTCAGTTTTGAGACATTTTCATAAACTTCAACAACTGCATGAACTACTGGCTATGGATGCACAGCAGGCATCCCCTTTTCTCCATTTCCCCTCAAGGCCTGAGCAAGGTTAGGAACCACATCTGGAAGTTCTTGCCTTCTCTCTTGCTTGCTGAGGTCCCTGTAGAAACTGCCAACATCCTCTGGCCCTCCTAAGACGTGCCTCCAGCCTTCACCTGCAACAGCGGGACATCCTGGAAACAGCCTCCTCACCCACCACAACACAATGGCAGGCATGAGGTCTGGCTGGGCAGCACGTGGGCAGGCTGGGCAGCCTGTCCTGTCTGCAGGCACTCCACATCTGGAGAAAGGGATGGGTCTGCTTGGTGGGCTTAGTTCAGGCCTGTATGAGAATCCTGGATACAACACCCGCTGAGCAAAACTGACAGACCAGAGACATAACGTTCTGATGCAATAAGTAATGTAACAGTGAAATTCATAAGAGTTATTCCTCTCCCTCCCTGTAAGATAGGGGGAACTTGGACTGGTAACATGTTTATGGAAAGAAAAGTCCTAATAAATGAAGTCATGATGTTATATGCTTGCAAGACAGAAAAGTCTTAAAATGTGCTCAAGATCTGAGCATGGCTCCAACTCAGATCTCCTTAATTATCAACAAGGCAACCCAATATTTCTGCATTCCAGTTTATGATCTGTAAAATCTCTGTCTAGAGTATAAGCTATTTCACGCACGGGCTTCATTATCATATAGGTTTTACACAGTAAGTAGTAAAAGGTTTAAGTTTTTTGCTATCACATTTAGCTGTAAACTTCAGAAAGTCTTGAAATAAGAATATGCTTCTCAATGTGGAAAAGTGGGTGTTCTTCAAAACACCAGACTGTATTTTACCTAAAATAAAAATCAAATCTTCCAACAACCAAAACCAACCAAATAAAACCCCAAAAAAACCGCTTTCCAGAAACCATTTAAAACAGACTCAAATACTGAGTTTCAGCGATGTTCTGCAAAGTTACACCAAAACATCCCCTTGTATTAAAAATGGAAGGGAATGATCTACAGTATTGAAAAATCCATGATAAATCAGTTAAAATATGAAAACAAAACCATTTGAAAATATGAAGCTAACAGACAGTGCAAGAAAAGGGAGATTCCATACAACAAAACAGCAACCAAGGGAACCATCAAAGCAAGACCAGTAACAACTAGAGCACAAAACAGAATCATCTGTGGGGTCTTTTGTGAAAACTTAGAAAAATTAGACCAAGAAAGATTGGTATAGATCAATAAGTTCCATGCTGGAGATCCATCACAAGAAAGACATGGCCATATGTCATTAGCATGTTTTTATGTTATTTTCTGAACAATGGAGTAAGAACAGAAACACCACAAATTACAAACTTCACTGTAGATCAGAGAAAGAAAAAATAACATATCCAATGAGGAATTAGAAGTTGCCATTTCCGTTTGCCATTACTTTCAGAGACAACGATACAGTCAGATTTCCACACACTGACAAAACCTGTCATGCGATTTTGCACACAAGGTTGTAAGTGCCAGTAAAAGAACGGCTATTGCTATTCTCTTAACTGCTTTATTATGGATATTATCAGGGATTGGAAATCGAAGGAAAAAAAAACACATCCTGATTTATCTCAAAATTCAGAAGGTCTAGACTATTTGCAACTGATACTTCAGAATGGTCAGAAGTTTCTTCATCACTACTTTACCAAATAAATTTTCTGATATACAAGATCAAAGGCGAAGATTAGCTCAGGAATCCAGGCATCATTTACTTCAGCAGGCGCATATGTTAGTAGATTCTTTTGGTCCTCCCCAGGATTAACATGAGTTTCCTGAGATGGCATGGGGTTCATACAAATATCTGAAAGTGCAAAGTATACTGCTTAGCTTAGCCACACAGGAAAGCAAACCAGAACAGCTGAACTATCTTACATTCAGATAAAAGACTAAAATGTCAGGGAATGTCTCAGAGATCTCTCTCGTTAGCTGGTTCCCTCTTCCAGACAGCTGTCACCACAGTTATCACTGTAACTGTAATTTCAAAAATCTTTCTCCAAAATAAACGTGTGATTTCATGAGTTACTAATTATGACTGTAATATTTTTCATTGAATGCAAAAATATTAGTGTACTTTGATTTTCAGAACTTTTTTTTTTTGTTTAAGCAGTTACTTCCTCTTTGCCCCCTTCACTAAAGGCACAGTTACTTAAGTACACAGCACATATATGTCACTATTTTTAATGTCATCTGAAGATGACAACAGTGCAAGTTCAGGACAAAAGGCCAAATAAATTGAGTACAAGTTGGGACCAAATGAAAAGGATCTCAGGCATAAACCTCATGCTACATCCAGCCCTTGGAAGGCATTTTATTAAAGATGAGCAGAGCAGCCCACAATGCTAGTATGCTTGCTGCTGTCTGCATACATGTTGAAGCAGTACTGTATTTTCAGTCTTGTCTTAGTGGACAGAAGCTCTCTGATATTTCCAGGCACAGAGGCTGCTGTCTCTTGCAGTGTCAGGAGCTGCAGCCATAGGCACCAGGCTGCTGGAGCTAAGCAAGCAGATCACAGCTCACAGGAGTGCTGCTACAAAGCGAGCTGGGGCAGAGCATGCAGCTGGGGCCTGCAGCCAGTTCAATGGCAGCCGCCGAGGAACTCGCTGCCTTTTCTCTTTTATCAGCCTGGGAGCTGAGTTACCTCACAACAACCAAATCCTGCTGGTGACCTTAACAGAGGGACTAGTAGTCACATCTCCACTGCTGGCAAACCAGAGCCATAGTCTGGCCACTCCTAGGTTAAGATATATTATCAATGCACTGCCAGCAAAGAAAAAAATGAAAGCCTGTGCTCTTTGCAACACCATTTCGATATCGCACCCTTCACACTGTGCAGTCTGCTCATCAAGCATTGGGCCCTGCAGCAGTGAGGAGGGCAATAGGGACCGTGACGCTAAAACCTTGCCCCAAAGGCCGATGAAGAAAACAGGCTGGAGATTTCCTGAGGGAAATCCTTGCCTGGGCTTTGTAAGAGGCAACTGGAAGGCTGTTGTGCTTTCCCTGACCACTGTGTGAGAGCCAGACAGCGTCTGAGCGATGACTGTTTGATTTGGGTTAAGAGTCAGACACCACCTGGGGCAATGTCCAGACTACAGCGAGGGGTACTATTTCCGGAAACACAAAGGATAGGAGGGAATTTGCAAATAGGAACGTCTTATACATTTAGGATGCCACTGTGTTTCAGTGCAAAACATCAAAACGCAAACATTATTCACAGTGATTTTTGCACTGGGCCTTAGCAATGTTGAGAGCACAGCTCATCTGCAAACTCTCTGACTTTTTGCAGCAGCTGATGTTCCCCTGCTCAGGGATGCAGATGCTGTCTTCCCATCTGTGCTGCTCCAGCAGGAGTCTCTCAAGATAAATGTACACCAGATCCCAGTGGCAGAGCACGGAAACAGTGAACAAGGACTGTCAAGTAAATGGAGGGTGCTACACTCAGAACTCCATAACTTCAGTTGTGCCTGTGAGCCTTTTGTTACCTGATTTAGAAGGGAAGAAACTGCAGCAGATCATCAGTAACTCCACTATTGCAAAGCTATGAGGAAAAAAAAAACAAGTATGCTCTGGTTTCTTGAAATATCCAGGCTCTATGCAAGAGCTTCATTTAATCTTTATCAGCAAGGACCATACATAGGTGCACAGAATCTGCTTTCTGAAGACACCAAATGTAATGTGAAGCACACTAACCTCCCCCAAAGGAGCTAATTTTTTTTTCTCCTTAGAACCACAACAAATCCTTTGTCATTGGTGCTCATTATTTATTGGTATGTTCAAGGGTAAATGGAGGTAAAGAGAACTTGCTCAATTTCTAATTCAGACAGTGCATTTTATCACCTTTCACTACCTGGAATCATAGAATGGCCTGGGGTGGAAGGGACGCCAGGGATCACCAAGTTCCAACCCCCCTACCACAGGCAAGACCACCAACCTCCAGATCTGGTACTAGATCACGATGCCCAGGGCCCCATCCAACCTGGTCTTGAACACATCCAGGGATGGGGCATCCACAACCTCTCTGGGTAGCTTGAGCAAGCACCTCACGATTCTCTTGGTAAAGAGCTTCCCCCTGACGTCCAATCTAAACCTTCCCTACTTCAGCTTAAAACCATTTCACCTTGTCCTATCACTGTCTACCCTTGTAAAAAGTTGATTTCCCTCCTGTTTATAACCTCCCTTTAAATACTGCAAGGGTGCAACGAGGTCTCCCTACAGCCTTCTCTTCTCCATGCTGAACAAGCCCAGCTCCCTCAGCCTGTCCTAGAGAGCAGAAGGACAACCTGAGGGCTCCAGCCCTCTGATCATCTTTGTGGCCCTCCTTTGAACCCTCTCCAACAGCTCCACATCTCTCCTGTGTTGGGGGCCTCAGACCTGGATGCAGTACTCCAGATGGGGCCTCCCGAGGGCAGAGTAGAGAGGGACAATCACTTCTCTGTCCCTGCTGGCCACCCCCTCTTCTGACGGAGCCCAGGATACCACTGGCTTTCCGAGCTACAAGAGCACACTGCTGGCTCATGTTCATTTTTTCATCCACCACTAACTCCAAGTCCTTCTCAGCAGGGCTACTCTCAAGGAGTTCTCCTCCCAGTTTGTACACATACTTGGGATTACTCCAACTCAAGCGCAAAACTTTGCACTTTGCTGTGTTGAACCTCCTTATCTTCACATGAGCCCACCTTTCCAGTTTGTCAAGGTCCCTCTGGATGGCATCCCTTCCTTCTGTTGTGTCAACTGCACCACTGAGCTTGGTGTCATCAGCAAACTTGCTGAGGGTGCACTCAATCCCATCATCGATGTTATTGATAAGGATGTTAAAGAGCACCAGTCCCAACACAGACCCCACGGGGACACCGCTCATTACCAGCCTCCACCTGGATATAGAGCCATTTACCACAACCCTCTGGCTGTGGCCTCCCAACCAATTCCTAGCCTAGCTTAAAACACTACATAGGTACTTTTTTTTTTTTTCCTCAACTTAGTGTTATTTCCCTCACCCTGTTCATGCTGAATGGGCTGATGGCCTAAAGTTTTTGACATTATTTCTACCCTGGCTGAATGACTCTAACTTTGTAATCAAAAGACAAAAACAACATCTGAAATGATTCTGATCTGGGAACAATTCCAGGTGCACAAAGACCACATACTCCTATGCTTTTATCATGAACAGAACTTCATAAACCTATTCACAAAACAGTATATTATAATATTTATATAACACTAATTTATACCCTTGCTGAGCCCAACAGGTGGAAAAATTAGCAGCACAATGACACTCAGGTATGCTCGACATGAATATGAAAAAGTTTCCAGTTAAAGTAATACACACACTCTCTTTCACCTTTCCAGTGCAGTCCTGCAGCTGGAGTGGCTATTTACGTACCATCAAGTGCCTCAGAGTCTCAGGTTACTACTCAGAGAATGTTCACTTCATTTTTCTGTCTGAAGGAAAGCTGAAGTGATTTTGGAGTTTGAAATGCCCTGTGGAGGCCCCAAGGAGTGCGGGTCCGTAGCTGCAACCCAAGTCTAGCACGACACAGTGCGCAGCTGAACTCCACATATGGCATTACAAACATGCCTTAAACTCTGACCCAGGGGGACCATCTTTAAGGTTGAAAGAGCACGTCAGCCTCCACTCCCCAGCAGACCTCTGGCTCTCTGCTAGGCTGCAGGCCAGGGTGCCAATTAGTGCCAGCTGATTGCTTCACTGATGTGCTCACCTCTCTGGGAACCGGACTGCAGCCACCAATGCATTTCATATAGGTCAGTGGATGCTGACAACATCATAAGGGATTGATGAAGGCCCAATTTGGATTGGCAGTTTAGCAGGAAGGTCGTATATCCCACTGCCCTCCAACCTCTCTCACGTATGTAATTTTAACATAGCAACTTGTAGACTGCAAACTGACTACTGTTAGAAAACTTCAGAACCAAGAATATTTACGAAGACTCCTATACAGTGTTACTGGGAAATTAAACTGTGCCTTGCTCCCTTAACCTTTTGCTATGTAGACTGCATTTAAAGGATTTCATTAGGGCCAGAGGCCGTAGCTTACATTTCTTTTGCTAAATGAAATGAAACATGGGATTAATTGGCTTAATTGGGGATGCCAGTAGAACCAGAGAGTGAACAAAGATCTAGCTATTTAAGAAGGCCCTCCCCACCTCAACATTCTTAAGATGTTAATGGAAAGCTTGTATTTTGTTTCAGAATAAGGAAAAAGTATTAATTTAGGCAAAAGGATACTTCCAGTATAGTTAAGTGTTCACTGCTGTTAGAACCCTGATGCACATTCTTAAGTGTGACAACATATTCTTTAAGCTGAAATTGTCATTTTACCAGCTAAACTTCTGACAAATACTTTATATGGGTCCTATGTGGTTTATTCCAGTGCCAGTCACTACTACTGGGACAACCATCCTGTGGTGGTTTCTTTCTTCCTACATTCTCATTCCTAAAGCCATTCTAGAATTAAAATGGGCTGCAGACTGTATGTGCAGTCTGAAGACTTCAGGGAGAAGATGATACCATATATCATTAACATTCCTCCACTTTACACTCATTTTTTGCAAGAACTTCACTGCGTTAATAAATTTGAAAAAGATACAATTTTTCAACCATAACAATAAATGAGTACAATCCCAGTTAAGATGCAATCACATGATGTAAGGTGAAACTATGACTGCATGCTTACCAAAGGAACCTATAGGTGATAGCAGCTGTTAAAATTGTATTACTTTCTTGTGCAATAAAGGATGCCATTATTTTTTATAAGATGAAGCTGTTACAAACTTTCTGTGCTTCTAATCCAGCTCACATATCTGAACGCTGGAGGAACATAAACACTCAGCAAAAATAGACTGATATCTGCTCAGCATCGTCAGTTACTCGAGGTGCTCCATTTCCTTGACTTCCACTAATCTTTGGCAGATTATTGCAATGCAGCAGCTCAAAGGAGATAGGAAACAGGACACTGAGACAACCCATCAGGGTTCCACCGAGCTTCAAAGACACTAGCAGCAAGAAACACAATAAAATAAAAAGCTAGCATGACAAGTGCAATGCCCAGGGCTAAATTTATAAGGTATTTGGTATGAAGGGTCATAAAGCAGGCAATCTTCTCCTGGTGAACATCTGTACAGTAAAGCTTTAACCCGAAGGGTTAAGGTGGGTAGGCTAGTCCCAAACTCTCTTGTGTAGACCACATACAGAAGGGCATGACAAAGCATAAGGGACAGTTGTATTCCCATTGTTTCCAGCTCTGAGAACATCCCACAACCAGTACTGGGGTCAGGTAACAAAAACTCAAAGGGACACATGAAAACAGCAACATGACCTCTGCTGCACTCCTGGCCATTCTGGCATGGTGCAATTGCTTGAAGTCCTGGACTTCGCAAGTGGAGCTGACTCTGCACAGTGTGTCACCTAACATAACCACTCCGCTACTGATTTGTGCTGCCATCCTGGCATTTTACATCTGATCAGCTGAGGTTCAAATGTCTACTGTGGAAGATTTTCTATATTATTTGTGTTCTGTGAAGACTGAGCTGAGGAGAGGGGTTTCAACACTTTTTTTTTTAAAAAAAAAAAGAGAAGACATGGCAATTGTCACACATGCGAACTGCAAGTCTGGTCTTTACTTGTATGGGTAGGAGAAACACACCTATGTTCTTGGATATTTGTACTTTACAGGGAAGACTTCACAATATTGTATTAAAAAGGGGCCTCTTGCTACTAGATCACATTCTATGTATGATCCAGAGTCACATCTATTAAGACATAAACTAAACCCAGCTTCTGCTATATAGGTTGGAAGAGGCTACTTACAGAACATTATTCATTTTAAGAGGAAGTTGGACAACTTTCAATTAAAAATAGGAAAAATGTTTTAACACAAAGAATGAATGTTAATTAAAACTGCCTATTTATGGACATGGCAGATAAATCCTGAAAGTCTTTAAGTAAAGCTTGATCATCTCCTTAAAATCTGCACTGAAACCCAACAGAAGTGATGATCTTGAGATAGTTTTATTTACTGTGGTACTATGGCCTTTGTTAGGTCATGAGGTCAGAGCATCTCAGTCACCAGGGCTACCTTTTCTGATGGCTTTAATCTTTGAAACCTCTCAGTGCAACTGTGTGACCCATCATTAGCAAAACACATGAAAAATGGCTAAAGTGCATATCTGATTGCACGTCACATCATAAATTACCAATACGACTATTTTGACTGATGAGTTTTCACTGAAATAAATCAAGAAAAAAAAATCTGGAAAGTATTCCCACCGTCTCCGCTGTCCATAAGCAGACATCACCATGAGCTGATGCTCCTGATCCCCAGCCAGGGACTGTTCCACCTCCAGGAGCAGTTGCTCACCCCCAGCAGACTGGTCACCCAGACGTGCTGGGGAGCAATCTGTCAGTGTGTGCATTTCGATCTGCTGAGCAGCTGAGGCCAGAGATCCCAACGCCAGACTCCCTTGCCAGCAAGATGGGCTGGCCATGTGCCCAGCCCACCCACTGACAGCACCAAGCCGTATACTTTTCCTTTTGAAATCACCTTGACTGAGCTCCCCAAACAGCCCCTTTATAAAAGCACCAACGCTTGGCTGCCTTACAGACTGCAAGGTGTAAAACAGCAGTGACTATCTGTATTTGACTGCAAAGGAAAGTGGGACCTTAGGCAGAAAGGCCAGAGCACACTCTGGATCAGGAACGTGCTCAAAATTCACAGTGAACTGCTGAGACAAAGAGCACGTCTCGATGCCATTACAGAAATTTAGTGCCTATAGCATCCACAGATAGTGTGGGTTTCCCTGCAGGGAGCAGAAGCACTAGGCAGAGTCTGAAAACGTCTCAGTTCCCCCAGGGTACAAAAGCAGGACTCTGAGATACCCTCTTGCCTCACTGCCTCTTCCAACACACCTTCCTAACCCTAAGTAGGAACAAACTCCAGTTTCATGTATTCTTTCACAAAAAGTTCACTTGATTAGAGTTAAGGTTGTTTAAATACTTTTCCTCATAAAACCAGATATATTAAAAAAGACATTATTAAAGAGATAGTCATCCTCAAGCCAAGACACTGAAATCAAACTAAACATAAAAGAACAGGAAAACACTCTGTAACTTGCTCAATAGTATTAAAAAATGTTATAATGGCAGAAAAACATGGAAGTAATAAAAGTAACTTTGACCTTGATAACTTTGAAAGTGTTGCGTACTGTTGGAAATTTTTCTAACTTGATTTAAGAAATCTGTTCTCTGCAATCCCTCCCCCCCCGTTTTTTTCCCCCTCTGTGATATGAAATTGTTATGGTTTGGCTCAGCAGATAGCTGAGTTCCACACAGTTATTCACTCACCCTCCCCCCTCCCCAAATGGGACGGGGGAGAGAAGTAGAGAGATATGCAGTAAAACGCGTGGGTTGGGATAAATGCTATTTACTAAAATAGTAAAGAGAACAAAAGAAATAACAATACATATATATATATATATATATATATACAAAGAGGATACGCAGAGCAAGGGCTCACAGCCACTGGTGACCCTTCCTCCCGGCTAGCCCCTTCCATAACGAACGGAACCCGGAAACGCCACCAACCAATCACATGATGTTATATGGAATAGCTCCTTGGTCAATTTGGGTCAGCTGCCCTGGTCCTGTCCTCTCCCAGTTCCCAGCTCCTTATGCCCCCCTTAACTATTTCACTGGCAGAGGAATGCGGAAGTGAGTTATGTCCTCGGCTCCGCTCAACACTGCCAGGATGTTATCAGTATCTCGGAGGTACAAGATAAATTCATACTGGACACTACGAGAAGCGTAACTTCTGTTAGAAACTAGGACAGAAATTTTGAAAGCCTCCAGCAATTTTTCTAATTCCAAGCTGAAGTTCAAGAAATGAATCTATCATTTGTTGAAAAGTTACCTAAAATAATGACAGTACTTCAATAACCTCCAGAGCCACCATCATTCCTTTACCCCTCTTGGGAAGGTTTCCCAACCCACAGTAGTGAATTAGGAGCTAAACATCTTTGTAAACACCACAATCTGAGCAGTGAATTGGGCTAAGGTTCCTAAATCACTCAAGAATATTAATCGAGCTTCCTGGGGACTTGGTCTCAACATTTTTATTTAGACTGAAGGTACGTGCCAGTTGTATATATTGCAAAACACAGCACCTATAACAGACTCAAGAGTGGATATTTAAATCAGTGTCTCTGAGGTTGCCGTTCTTGTACACTCCTGTTACAATCATACTATGGAGAAAACAAAATAGTTTCATAATGAAAAAAGAGATGCTATGGGGAAAAAAAAAATAAACCACAGTTTGTGTTATGTATCAGCGAGTATTTTCCAGCCCAAATTACGAAGTCAAGAATAAACATCTTTTGGTTTCTAATGTAGATAAATGGGCTGAATTATTCTCCATTATGAATGAGATCCTCAGCCTTTTTCTGGGTTGTTTTGCTGGGTTTGGATGTTTAAAAGGTAGATTTAAAAGGTAGAAAAACGACAGGGAAACTACAGGTCATTGAGCCTCGCATCCGTGCCTGGAAAGATCACGGAACAGATCCTCCTGGGAGCTATGTTAAGGCACATAGAAGACAAGGAGGCGATCTGAGGCAGCCAGCATGGCTTCACTAAAGGCAGATCGTGCCCTACCAATCTGGTGACCTCCTACTATAGAGTGACAGCATCAGTAGACAAAGGAAGTCATCTACCTGGACTTCTGTTAGGCCTTTAATATGGTCTCACATCACATTCTTATCTCTAAATTGGAGAGATTTGAAGGGTGGACTAATCAGTGGATAAGGGATTGGTTGGATGGTCACCGCCAGAGAGTTGTGGTCAATGTCTCTACATCCAGCTGGAGAGACTGGTAGTAAGTGGTGTCCCCCAAAGGTCTGTTTTGGGACTGGTGCTCTTTTAACACCTTTACCTGAAGAGTGGGATTGGGTGCATCCTCAGCAAGTTTGCTGATGACACTAAGTTGAATGCTGCAATTAATACAATAGAAGGAAGGGATGCCATCCAGAGGAACAAGCTTGAAAAGTGGGCATGTGAACCTACTGAGATTCAACGAGACCAAGTGCAAGGTGTTGCACCTGGGTCAGGGCAAACACGAGTACAGACTGTGAGAAGAGCTACGTAAGAGTAGCCCTGCTGAGAAGGACTTGAGGGTCCTGGCAGATGAAAAGCTGGACATGAGCCAGCAGTGTACACTTGCAGCCTGAAAGGCCAACTGAAGGCCTCATAAAGCCTCACGTGGAGTACCGCATCCAGGCCCAGGGCCCCCAGCACAAGAAAGATGTGGAGCTATTGGATTGGGTCCAGAGGAGGGTCACAAAGATGGTGAGAGGGCTGGAGCACCTACCCTACAAAGACAGGCTGAGGGAGGTTGGGGCAGCTGCGTTGGCTGGCTGAACTAAAGATGCTTTCTTAGCTTATCACACCGATATACCACCATCTACATATCTTCCAGAGTTTCTTTTCAAATGTTTAGAGAGCAATTTGCTTAACTACAAGACCACAAAATTTTGCACAAAACAGAACTTGCACAGAAAGGCAAAAGGGTCAAGGTCAAGAAGCTATGCACACGGCATTGCTGTGTACCTGCTGTTGAGTCTAATGCTTGTAGAACAACGTAGCTTGCCCCCCCCCTCCACTATACTTTGCAGAGCATGTGCTTCCTGAGCATCAGAAAGCAAACTCACTGAGCATGTTCCATAGAATTGCTTTGTTTACATGCAATGAAATGGAGAAATAAAGGACAGAAAGATAGGAGTCTATTTCTCATTCATAGGAAAGAGAGCTTGTATTCAAAATAGTTACCATCGATGGCATATGAGCCTCCAACTGAAGAAAACATGTATTTCTACAGGAGTTTCAGATCTCCAACAGCTAAGATCGTCGCTCTTTGTGCCAGAATTTTGTTTTTACACAATTTTCTCAAGAAACTAAATGAGAGGAAAAAAAAAATCAGAATTAAACCATACTTTAGAGTCTTATCTGAAGATACACTGATTTCCTTAATAACAAGTATTATCCTGCACTTGGAATTGTTTGCTTTTTATTTACCCTACACACACGGAAACATTAACTAGTATCAATTAGGTTACAGAACCAAGTACATTTGTGTTAAGAAACTGCAGAATTAGAGTGCAATCCAAACAGCCTAAATGCATATCTCGGTTTGATTAACCAATGGTTTATAATCTTTTTAATACGTAGCAAAAGTAGTGCTTTGTTTAATGCACAAGATAGGCAGCAGTGCTCATTGTAAGAGCATCACTGCAGTGTTTTCTGTAGTTTCATTGCTCATTTTGTGATCCTGTGTAATGGGCTTTATTTCCTATCTGTGGTTCAAAACCTGCTCTGAAGGCAGATGCATTTACTTGGTCCAGACATTTCCTTGGTGCTCATCATTAGAGGATATGAGTGATTCAGACACATTATTTTCACTGCAGCCTTGAGGAAGCATGCATCTGTCTTCAGATGACAAAAGATGTACACTGAGATTACAGTCAGAGAGATACAGGTACACAGAATCTGAGACATCCAGCACATGAGCTGGCATAATAGATAGCACTATTCATTATTCTGTAGACTCAAAACACAACTCTCTAGTGACTTCAGGAGTAGATGTGGGTGTTCAACACTTCTGATTAATCAGAGCATAGGATCTCACAGTCAGCAAGTAAAAGCTGGGGAATACACACACGATATGAAAAATTTACTGACTTGACTAAACATCGGTGGCAGAGACAAGACTACAGTCCTATTTTTCAGAGTTTTATCTAACTTCTCACCTATATATTTCCTTTCCTGTAGTCTTTGATTTATCTACTACATATCATCTAACTGCAAAAAATGAAGAAGCTGTTCCACTGCACAAACCTATGCATCTCTGGGTCAGTCTAAATTGTCCGGATAAGGCAGAAATCCCATAGGAGGTGAAGGCCTGGGGGAGAAAGAGGCACAACACAATTGCAAAGGTAAAGCTTGTGTTCTGATGCACACAAACAAATGAGCTATTGTAAATAACCTCAAATCTGCCATTTCATAACTTCAGAATATTTTGTTACTTTAAAAATACTATTTTCTACATTATTTTCCTCATGCCATTTGCATGTGAAATCTTGTGCTCTCTGTATCAGAAACGTCACGCTACAGTGCAATTCTGGAAGGGCAATAAAAAATGAGAAGAATATTTCCATATATGACTTTTAAGTAAAAACCAAAGCATAAAGGATTTTTTTTTTCCACTTAAATGTGGAACTAATTTCACATATGTGCCTTTTGTGGAAAACTATAGATGCTAAGTTGTCTTTTTCTTAACTATGTCTTTTCCATTGTATTGCTTTAAGAACAAAACTGAAGTCTCATCGGAGCACAAACAGCGCTCAGCACACTTGGGTCAGTTCCTAAAGACCGGGTGAATAATGAAAGCTAGCTGGAGCACTGAATAATCACGGTGTGAGCAGCAGGACTGCGGGGCATATCGCAGCTCTGCCATTAAAAGGACCCGACCGCCCCGGGCCCTGCGGGTACAGCCGTGCTCCTGGGGCCGTGCCGGGGAGCGGCCGGCCGGGCGCCTTGCTCCGCCGCCGGGCCAGGAGCATCCCCTAGCGGCCAGCGCTGCGGGAAGCCCCCGCGCCCCAGAAACCAGAACCTTCTGGAAGGCGGAGGGGAACCGAGCCCGGGGGATACTCGCAAGGAGAGGGTTGTTTTTCCGGGTCTGAGTTGTGCCCTTTTGTCAGAAACAAGGGGATACGGTTCTCCTCTGGATCCCAGCAGCGCAGAGACTCCTTTCTGCCCTGCTCTGCAAAACCCTCACTATCTAGCAACTAGTTCAGCGTTTTATCAGGCAAGAAAACAACAAAAAGCCAGCCCCCAACCCCCTGCCTACAACAACAACCAAAAAAATATACAACGTCCTATAAGAAGAACTGAGATACAACCCAGTGTGCCAAGGGATATAGGTGGCAACTCTTTACAGAGCTGTGTGAAGTGTGTTGCATAAGCATTGTTTGTGGTCATTTCACTTATACAGTGGCACTGGATTATAATCAGTTTACAATACAAAGCGGGCCAAATGGGAAAGAGAAAAAGAAAAAGAGCAATCACATGTGCTTGCCATTTCCCCAGCCAATAAAACAATCTCATTGTGGTTAAAAAAATAAAAATAAAGAAATACCCAGTAAAACTTCCCCAGTTTAACCGCTTGGGAACTTTTCAGATTTTTGGCACAGATGTGGACTGAAGCTTGGCTCTCTATACTGTTATTACAATCTAGGATTAAGGCTTTCTTGCAAATAAAAAGCCTACAGTGGGTACACGTTGGCTGAAAACATAAATTAGCTTGCTAGGGCATAAACCATGCAGCAAGGTCAGGTAACTAGAAGGCAGAGCACAAGTGCCTAATCTCTCACAGACCATGAGGGCTGCGTCTAGGATCACGAAGGGCCACCTCTAGAGCTGCAGGACAAGGTACCCAACTGAGAGCATGCTGGTGTTTGGTAGCAGAGCTGGCTCTCGTGAAGCTTCCAGCGCTTTCTTCTCTTCCTTTGATCGGCTGCTTTCTTTCAGGCAGCATTTGCCCTCCAAACACATCAAAACTCAGCACATTTACCCAAACTACTCTTAATATTCTGACACATTCCAGCCATACATAGGTTAAGAGAACAGGTAGCATGTTTTGACAGGTCTGACAGCAATACAGACAAGCGCAGACAGAATATTTATAAAAATGACTATTTTTTACTTCAGGCAAAGCTTAAAATTAGTCATCTTCTAATGGGTGAGCAAATTCAATTTCAAAATAGTACCTACCTTACATTTCTACTGAGGATCATCTTAGGGAAACTTTGTCGTGTTTTAGAGCAGTATTAGTCCTCTCATGTAAGATAAGTATGACTCGGTTTTCTTCCATTTTTGCTTGCATTCAGGCAGACGCTGGGGAGAGCACCATGCCAGGAGCAGTGACCAAACCACCGCAGGATCTCTGCAAGTTAGCTATGACCCAAGCACGATGAGGGGTGCCTATGTGACCTCCACGCCAGCAACCTTAACCAGACTCCGCTGTCCAAGGGTGCCTGCCCCAACATACCCATCACCCAAGAGAAGTAGAGAAAGAACTTTGTTTCTAATGCTCACTAGACTGACAAAACTCACACCACATGATCACACCAGAGCAGGATGCTTTTCATATAACAAATGAAAGAATTAACAGGAAAGCAACAAAAGGGTTTCTAACAGTGACAGCTATCATAGAATGGTTCAGGT
>WBMW01002482.1:21826-73115 GCA_013396635.1 Penelope pileata | reverse complement strand
TCGCTCCCCCTGTCCCTGCTGAAGTCAGACATTAGCACAGCCCCGCAGGCACCCAGGCTGCGGTGGGCTGCTGCTGGCAGCCGTGCTTGGCTTCCTGGGGAGGGCACCGGGTGCCCCTGATGCCAGCAGTGAGTGTTCAGATGGCAGCACCAGCAGCACTTGGTCTGGTGTATTGCCTCTGCTCTTGGAGCTCTGCTTCAGCACCGGGATTTGTCTTTGCAGGAGCAGAAATCAGTGCTTGATGGGATGAGTTTGGGTCAGAGCCCGTTCATCAGAGCACCCAAGAGCTCAGGCTGTTCTCTTCCCTTCCCTTTTTTTGGCCCAGCCAAGTGCTTTGCATCTGCAGGGCGGAGTCAGCCCCTGCCCTCCATGGCATGTGAATGCCCCTGGCAATGCAGGAGCTGCTCCATCTCTCCCCGTCTCTCCCACCCAGGGCAGTTCCTCCTCAGCAGAGCTCAGAGCTCACCGTGTCCCGTTGGGATGGGATGGAACTGTGCAGGGGAATACTGGGCCCCTTCTGTGCAGGAGCTGTGCGTGTGTGGGTGCTGTGCTGGGCTGGAGCGCACACAGCTCCCTCAGGGCGAGTGGATCTGGCTGGCAGTTAGGAGCCCTCTTGGCAGCCTTTGCTGTCAAGGGAATGGGCAGCTAGTGCCTCCCCCCGAGGAGAGCAGCCACTGCACCCGCTGTGCTGAGTGCTGGGCTCCCACTGCAGAGCCATCGGGTGCTCCTCCGACAGCCGGAGCTGGGTGCAGGCTCAGTGTGTTCCCTCTCCCAGGGGCTGCACTGCCCTGCCTGCAGCACCTGCTCTGAGACTGTTCTGCCATGTCCCATAGGGGATCTGTCCTGGCCCTCCCCGTGTGCTGCAAGAGGTGCAGCTGCCCTGGGAGGCAGATTTCCCACCAGGCTGGGATCCCCACCTGCCAGAGGAAGGCAGCACAAGGTGTCTGTTCAGCAAGGAGCTCCTTTATTTCCAAGGGTGTCCACGTGGCACCGCTCAGCCCAGCGCTCCTCCAGGCTCAGCCCAGAGGTGCTGGGAGCAGCAGTCGCTCCCTGCCCTGACTCCTGCAGGAGCGCGTCCCAGGGTGGGCTCTGGGGAGGGGGCCGGAGGGGGGCTGCTGGCTGCAGGGCTTGGGGGCTGCCCAGGCTGCCTGCTGCTCCAGCTGCCAGCCCGGCACCTTCTGGAGAGCCCCTGTGTCTGTTGCACACCCAGGGGCATCCCCTGGCACCTCTGCTGTCAGCAGCTGCCTGCCTGGAGGGTGCCCCGATGGCATGAGCGGGGAGCCCAGAGCTCCTGCCCCAGCTCCAGCCCCGGGGTGCACATGCTGCAGATGGCCCATCCTGGTGCAGGGCTCTTCCTCTGCTCCTCCTTCCTTTGTGCCCAGGGCTCTTTGTTTCCCCGGGCCTTTCTCAGGGATTGCGCTCCCCCTGGGGGGGCTTCCTGTCTCTGGCTCGAGGCTGTGGTGGAGGACAGCGCTGCCAAAGCCTTGGGCAAAGCTCAGCCCAAAGCAGCCTGTTGCTGAGGGCATGGCCAAGCCCGCAGCTGCACAGGGAGCAGCCCCTGCTGTGCGGTGTCTGGGTCCAAAGCACCGCTGCTGTGAGCAAGGAGCTGGCGGGCGGGCTCTGTCCCCCTTCCTCCCCCTTCCATTCCCCCGATCTGTGCAGCCTTGGAGCTCCCCCAGTGTATAACCCCCGTGCGCTGCTGCTGCGGAGCCCCGGGTGCCAGCAGCAGCCGTGCAGCCCTGTGGGGCCATGCTGAGAGCTGCGGGGCTCTCCCTGCCCCAGCTCCCCCCAGCCGGGCGGGCGCTGGGCTGCAGGGTGCCCTCGGCCCCCCCGGGCCACCTGCGGGTGCCCTCACACCTCCACCACGCAGTCGGGCGCGTTTGTGCGGATGGTGTCCGAGATCATCTTGGCTCCCGAGCGGCCGATGCGGTTCCCCTGCAGGCTGAGAGCGGGGAGGAAGAGCTCAGCATCGCCGGCGGCTCTGGGAGCAGCTCCCCAGCTCGGCAGCAGCCTCCGGCATCGCCTGCAGCCTCCCCACGGCAGCCCGGGGCTCTGCCTGGGCCCCGCTCCCGGAGGCCTCTGGCTCGGAGAGCCTGGAGGCAGCCAGGTGAGCTGCTGGGCAAAGCCCCTGGAGCTGGGGGGGCTGAGGCAGCGGGGCCCTGCGGGACGGGGGAGTGTTTGACTTTTGAGGTGGTTCTCAGCCCTTTGGGCGTCCCGAGAGGGGCTGTGGGGCCTGGGGCTGTGTGGGGACAGCAGCTGCTGCTCAGGAGGAGGTGGGGACGCCCAGGCCCCCAGCCCAGCGCTCAGCAGCCACTCACTTGACATAGGTGAGGCCGTGGTCGCCCCTCAGCGCGGTGGCGATGCAGATGGCTCCGTCCATGCCCAGGGAGTTCTCCTGCAGGCTGCAGGCGGTGGGGTCAGGGCACCGACCCCAGGGAGCTCTGGGCACCCCCTGCCCCGGGCAGCGGGGAACTTACTTGAGCCTGCGGAGGCTGCGGTTCACCTTCAGCGCGTTGGCCATCGCCTTGGCCCCCGCCACGCCAATGGAGTTTCCCCTCAGGCTGCAAAGCCAGGCAGGCTGTGAGGAGGGGGTGGGCAGTCGGGCCCACAGCCTCCATGGGGCAGCCCCCAGCGAGCCGAGGGACACGGCCTGGGGGCTGAGCAGTGCTGAGCCCAGCGGCGGGGGCTCGGACACCCCCGGGGCAGTGTCACAGCGCTGGCAGCTCGCCAGTCCCACCGAGCACTTACTCCAGGAGCTGCAGGCTGCTGTTGACCATCAGGGCCTCCGCCAGGGCCTGGGCCCCGGCTGCGCCGACCGAAGCCACCTGAAGGCTGCGAGAGAGCAGAACCCTTCAGGGCGTGTCCTGAGGCGGCCGCGCTGCGCGATGAGACGAGCTCATCAGGGAGCTGCAGCGGCAGGGCCCCGCCACGGCCTGGGCACTCACTGGAGATCTGCCAGCGTCGCGTTGACCTTCAGCGCAGCGGCCAGGGCGGCCGTTCCCTCGTCCCCGATGGCGTTCTCCTGCAAGCTGAGACACGGCCGTGCTGCATCCGCCCCAGCCCGAGCAGCCAGGGGCAGGGAGAGGGGCAGGGAAGGGCACCAGGCACAGGGCACGGCGTGCCAGAGCGCTCAGGGGGTCCCTGGGTGCTTCCAGCACCCCCAGGCAGGGACCCGCGATGGGGATATGGGATGGGGCACGAGGAGGAGGCAGCAGGAAAAGCCACCTCCTGCAGAGCGCTGTGAGGGCAGGGTCTGTGGGCTGGGCTCCATGGCAGGACGCTGCCCAGAGGTGCTGGGACCTGCCCGCCCGTGTCCCCCTTACTCAAGGCTGGCCAGGCTGCTGTTGGACTTCAGCGCTTGTGCCAGGGCTGTGGCAGCTTTTGTCTGAATGAAGTTCCACTGCAGGCTGCAAAAGAAGGACAGGACGTGAAGCTCCGGGCTCGGGGCTGACCCCTTTCACCCAGAGCAAGGAGCCAGGGGTGCATCCAGGACGGCACCATCAGCGTCCCATGGGAGGGCAGCTTGGCCCCCAGCTCCAAGGGAAACTCACTGGAGGGACGTGAGCGCCCGGTTCTCCTTCATCGCCAACGCAATGGCCTTGCCACCTTCGTCGTGCAGCAGGTTGGCTGCTAAGCTACAGGCAGAGGACACGAGTCACACCCGGCTGGGGACGGCTCCAGCGGCACCGTGCAGCAGCCTGGGTGCCCCCCAGGCCCGTGGGACTTACTCCAGCTTCCTGAGGGTGCAGTTGGTGCGCAGGGCGCAGGCGATGGCGGGGCCCCCCTCCTTGCTGATGGAGTTCTCCCGCAGGCTGGGGAAACAGCAGGGCTGGGGAGGAGCGCCGAGGGCCGGGCTGCTCCCCACAGCCCCCGCAGCAGGGCTGCAGCCATGGATCCCAACAGCGTCTCCAGCACCACCTGCAGCTCCGTTCCCTGCACTGCTGTCTGCAGCCAAACACAAACTGCAGCTTTTCTCAGCGTTTCCTAGCAGATAACCTGAAGGCTGACCTCGAGCTGTGGGGCTGTGCACAAAAACTGTTCCAGGGCTCTGAGTGCCCCCATGGAAAAGAGGGATCACAGAAGGGCTGAGGTCGGAGGCACCTCGGGCTCCCTGTGCCCCAGCCCTGCCCCAGCAGGGACACCCAGAGCAGGGCCCAAGCTCTCATCCAGGCAGATTTTGGGGGTCTCCGAGGAGGAGAGCCCACAGCCCCTGGGCAGCCCATGCCAGGGCTCCGGCACCCGCACAGCTCGGTGCTGCCTGATGTTCTCCTCTGACTTTGGGGTGGCTCTGGGCTGGACAAAGCCATCCCAAGTGCCTTGCTCCCTGGAGCAGGCAGTTTTCACTGCACATCCTGCAGATTGGAGCTCTGGAGGATGACCAGGGTTTTTCCCAGCCTTCCCTGCTGTGACAGAATCATTGAGACGTGGCTGCCCTGATCCTGCCTCATGGGGAGAAAGTCAACAGCAGAGCAGATGCTCTCAGCCGTCGGAGGGAGCAAAGCTTTCCGCATCCGAGAGCACTTGTGGAAGCAGCCAGGCACAACCCAGCCTGCCAAGGGGCTGCCACGTCCCGTGTCACAGCTGCTGGGAGAGCTGGGCACCGTGGTGGCAGATTTGGGACGGGGTGGCTGGAGGGGCTGTCACTTACTTGAGGTCGATGAGTCCCGTGTTGGAGCAGAGAGCTGCTGTCAGCGCGGTGACCCCGGCGTTGCTGATGGAATTGCTCTGCAGACTGACACAGACAGAGGGAGGGGTTAGGATGGGCCAGCTGTGGCCCTGCCAGGGAGGCTGCGGGGTCATGTTTGGGGTGGAGAGTGCCTATTTCCTGGAGACACTAGCAGCTGCCAGGTGTGGAAGCTGGGGCTAAAGGAACAAATGTGGGAGGAGCAGTGGCAGCCAGGAAGGGGCTGTGGGGCAGTGGGGCAGGAGGCAGCTGGGCTGCCAGGTGTGGGGCACTTACTCCAGGCTTTGCAGACTGTGATTGACCTTCAGAGCTTCAGCCAGGGCAACCGAGCCGTTGTCTCCTATGGAGTTGCTGGAGAGCCTAAGACACAAGGACAAGCGAGTGTTACTGGCAACCAGAGCAGCACGGGGTCCGCAGTCCCCTGCCCTGCCAGTACCCGAGCAGCTCTGTGGGCCTCCCCTTGCTGAGGCCAGGCTCAGACCTGCTGGCACAGTACACGTGGCCACTCTGGAGGGAAGCTTGGCCTGGCTCCCTGCTTCCCCACAGGTACGCAGAGCATCTGTGCACCAGCTCCATCCAACAGCAGTTCTGCTGCCCTTCCCACCTCCACCCACGCTGGCCCCCCAAAGCCCGGCACGGCCCAGAGCCCTGCCCCTGGCTCCTGCCCGTGGCTCCCAGAGGAGCTCAGTGCTGGCACCACCATCCCTCGGCCCCGCGCTGCCCTGTGGCTCTTACGTCAGTTCCTGGAGGCTGCAGTTCTGCGCCAGCGCCTCCGCTATCTTCCTCGTGCCCTGGGCACCGATGGAGTTTTTCTGCAGGCTGCAAGGGAGAGGAAATCACCCGGGAATATCAGGAATATCAGCCAGCCCCAGGCACGTCTCCATCAGTGGCACATGCACCCTCCCACCCTCCCTCCCCTGCAGGCTCTCTCAGCTCTGGCAGTGCTCTCCCACTCTGCGTACGCCCGGAGGGAGCGGTCCACAGAGTTGTGGCAGGCTGTAAAGGGCTGGGATGTCTGCTTTGGGGATGGGAAACTGGGGGAAAGCCCAGCGGGCAGCTGGCCATTGGGACGTGGCCAGCATGGGGTCTGCTGGTGGCTGGTGGGGAGCAGGGGGGCAGCAGGTCCCGGTCACTCACTGCAGGGTCGTCAGCCTGCGGTTGATTAGCAGGGCCTCGGCCAGGAACGCGGCACCGTCCTCCTTGATCACGTTGTGCTGCAGGCTGCAAGGAGAGGAGCAAGCTGCCAGCGAGCACCGGGCAGGTGGCACCCCCTGAACCACAGCACCCACCCAGACCCATGCATCTGAGGCTGCCACCGGTGCTGGGCAAGCAGGATCCCACCTGCTGCAGCACTAAAGGGTTCTCGGTGTCACTGTGCCCATCAGGGTCTGCTTCCCTGCTGTGCTGCCCTGCATCCCAGTGGGGATTTAGGGCACCTTTGACCGATGGGTATTTAGGATCCGTGTTATTTGTATGTTCCCCGCTCTCAGGCTTGCTGCCTAGGTCATGCCCAAGGCTCCCCCGAGGGCAGGAAAACCACAGTGGGGTGAGAGGGCTGCATGCAGCTTGTCCCGTGGCTCTGCTCCTGGGGGTGCTGCAGCACTGAGACTTACTTCAGTGAGAGCAGGACTTGGTTTTTTTTCAGTGCATCAGCCAGTGCTTTCGCTCCTGTGGGGCCGATGGTGTTGCTGCGCAGGCTGGGGTGAGGCAGAGGAGAGAGGAGCAGAGAGGAAGAGATCAGGACAAGGTTGGGAGAGCGAGAGCAGCAGCCACCCCCAGGCACCATCTCAGCTCCTTCAGCCATGGGGCTGATGGCCCCTCGTCCCCAGGCTGTCAGTGTCTGGCTGGGACGCTGTCAGGCTGATGTTTATCATCCAATCTTGTGGCAATCAGGCAGCTGTGCCCTGCAGGCTGTGAGCAGCCAGCAGGTTCTGCTGCTGTAGACACGGTGTGGCAGCTGGCAGGGTTTTGTTCACCCTGCACAGCACGGCTTCGGACACAGGAGGCTGCGGGAGGATGGGATTTGGCTCTGCAGGGAGCACGGGCTGAGGAAGGGGTAACACTTACTCCAGCACCATCAGGCTCCTGTTCACCATCAGCGACCTGGCCAGCGCTTTGGCACCCTTATTGCCGATCTGATTTTCTGCCAAGCTGCCCAGAAAAAGAAAACAGGTGTCTGTCACGGGGAGAAAGAGGCTCCTGCAACCCCGACGTGTCTGCAAACGCTGGGTTGGTTCGTGGCACAGCCACGCGTGGGAACGCTTCAAGGTGTGCTCTCCTGGGCTGGGAATGCAGGGAGAAGTTAGAGGGTTTCTAAACTTCAAATTAATTTGTGTAGAAGACAAGGGAGGTGCCCAGATCACAGCCGAGGGGCCTCTACACGCAGCCACAGAGCAGGGAGGGCAGGGAGATGGGAAGGTGGGGACCCATCTGCCTGGGGCCACGCGTCTCCATCCATCAGCTGCTCTACAAGGGCTGAGCCCCGTGTGCCCAGCACCAGCCACAGCCTTGGGCAGTGGTTTCTCAGGACGAGCAATCTATGCTCGCTACCCAAATTCCAGGTTGAAGAACAGCAAGGAGGCAAGGGCCCAGCTACAAATAACCGCAGTGGGTGGTGCTGCCTGGGGCTTGGGATGAATCACAGCCTGCACGGGAGGTGAGCGCAGGGCCGCTGGTAGCAGCTGTCCCAGGGGACCAGGAGAGCAGGGTAAGGGGCAGGAGACTGATGGGTGGGACTGTCCTTGTCAGCTGGCACCTGGGGACAGCTGGGACAGCCGCTCCTGGCAGCCCCGCACCCTGGTTCTGCTCATCCTGCCCGGGCCAGGTCCTACCTGAGCCTCTGGATCTGGCAGTCCTTCCCGCTCAGCACGCTGCCCAGCAGCTCCATCACGTTGTCCTTAAACTGGTTGTTGTCCATCCTGGAGGAAATGGGAGGAAAGAGCAAAAGCAAGGCATTCTGGAGAAGGAAATGTGAGGAAAGGACTGCGTGGGGACACAGCTGTCCCAGGACATCTGCCCTTCAGCGGAAAAACCAAGGTGCAGAAGCAGAGGTGACTTCCCCAGAGCTGCAGAGCTGGCCCGGTGCTGTCCCCAGGCCAGCTTTGTGCTGACGGGCAGCGTTGGTGGGCCCTCATCTCCCGCAGACGCGTGGGATGGGAGCCACACGTGGGAGCAGCCCGGTGTCCCTGCTCGCTCCTCCGAGCGCGGTGCCACTGTGCCTTACCTGAGGCTGTGGCAGAAGAGGAGCTGGGGGAGCAGGCTCTTGCAGACATTGTAGGTGAGGCAGTTGGAGAGGTTGGTCTCCTCCAGGCACACGTCAGAGACCTGCAGGACATACGCCAGGGCAGAGCAGTTCACGGGCGTGAGCATCCCGGCCAGGCTCTCGTTCTTCATCGCTTCCTCCACAGCCTTCGCGATCTCCGTGTGCTGGATCTCCTGCAGGCAGTGCATGGTGTTCACCGTCCGCGAGGAGATCACGTAGTCCGTGCTGAGGCAGCCCTGCAGGAAGCTGATCGCTTGGCTCCGGCAGCTGTTGTGCTCGTCCTTCCCCAGCAGCCAGCCGGAGAGCACCTTGTTCACCTGCGGGGAGAGCAGCCCAGAGAGGAACCGCACGAAGATATCGAGCTGCCCGTCCTCGGCCTGCAGCGACCTCTGGACAGCGTTCTTGAAGTGGTTGAGGAAGCCCAGCTTGGGCCAGGACATCCCGCTCTCCGTGAAGAGGTCGAATATTGCCCGCTTGGCAGCGGTGTAATAATACAGAGCCGCTAAAAACTCCTGTATGGATAAGTGGGAGAAATAATAGGCCGTGGAGGACTGCATGTCCTCTTTGAGGAACAGTCTGCTGCACAAGCTGCTCTGCAGCAAGGAGAGGTCGATGCCGTACGTCTTCATGTCCTGCTCGTAGAACACGTGCTTCCTTTTGAGCAGCCCGTAGAAGGCCAGCCTGCCCAGGCTGCCCACTACTTTCTTGCTGTTGTTCACAGCTTGCTCAATCCGGAGCGTTTCTCTCTGCTTCTCCGGCCAGTCACTGCTCAAAGCCATTTTAAAATAATAGGAATAGATTTCTGACAAGGTCTTGGGAACGGCTGTCATTTCTTGGGACTGATCGGTGCTGGTTTTTAGGTAATAACCAATGGAAGAGCCAGAAATCCGGCAAAAGCCAGGAACCGTGCACATGATGTGTAAGGACCTGTTAGCCTTGATGTGATGCAGAACCCGGCTGGATAAGTCTCTGTTGTCAAGGAACATCTGGTCCAAAAAGTCTTTCATCTCTGCAGCTCCGAAACCCCGTATTTCGGTCATGCGGTCAACGAGCCCGCCGGGGATCTGGCTGGCTGCCGCTGGCCGCGACGTCACCCAGACAGAAGCATCCTGTAACAGGTTGCCACGTATGATGTTGGTGATCAGGTTGTCCACTTGAATCTCCTTTTTGGGATCGGTGCACGCAACTGTGTTGGAAAAATCCAAAGGAGTCTTAAACTCATCCAAGCCATCGAGGATGAGCAGCGTCCTGGCGGCTCCCACAGAGATGCTGTTGGGCTCGGTGATGTGGGGGAACGCCAAGTGGATGAGCCTCTCTGCAGAGAGCTTCTCGTAGGTGTTGAGCTCCCGGAAGGTGAGGGGCAGCACGAACGTGATATCCCCATTGATCTCCCCCTTTGCCCAGCGGCCGACAAACAGCTTCACCAGCGTGCTTTTGCCGATCCCGGCCACCCCCACGGTCACGGAGACCCGCGGGGGGATGCTGACCTTGGAGAGGGGCAGGAAGAGCTTCTCCAAAGGGATGCTCTTGGATACGGTTCGCAGGCCTTTGGTGGTTTCCATCTGCAGGATGTCATGCTCCTTCTGCTGGATGTCAGTCAAGCCTTCCACCAGCAGCAGGTTCGTCAGGCGCTGGAGGGAACCTGTCTCCAAGCTGTTCCCATCGCAGCTTTGGAGGCTCTCCAGATGGTTCTGCACCATTCGTTCTGCTCAGAAAGAAACAAAACAGGAGGTTAGGAGGAGAATAACCACAAATGTGAGATGCTGCTTGACTTTCCAGCCACTCCCATGAAGAGGCAAAACATCATGGAGTCCTACCTGGGCAGGAAGGTGCGGGGACCTGACCAGCCTCACCTGCAGCCTCCGCTCACCCCTATAGGTCCGGGATGTGTCCTATAGGCCCATTTAAACTCAGATCTGGGCCTTCAGTACCTGCCTGAACAATGTTGTAGGAGTGCTTTTCTACAGCTCCATCGGATCTGCGCCTGCTCTGAACCTTGCTGGTCTGGACCCTCACCTCTGAACTGTCTTTCCAGCCTGTCCTCAGACCCACCTCATCACTCTGCGCTCGCCAGGTGGTCACTGGCCTCTTCCTGACCCTGGTTGTCCCACTGGCCTTGCCCCTGACTTGTGGCTCGACCCCAGCCCTGCCTCACCACCACAAACTTGCCTTGAAGAGCTGAACCTGAACCCCAGAAAGTTTTTGATATGGAAGTGCAGTGTAGAACAGGGACATGATGGGAGGCAGAAGCTGGTTTCTGGGGCTGCTGTCTCTGATTGTGGAGCACAGCAGGGTACTGGCTAGGGTACAAGCCTGGAGGCTGTGGTTCAGCACTGCTGAGATGTTCCCCTTGCTGTCTCCCCTTCCCAAGATTCCCAGATAGATGTGCTAGAGCGGGCAGGAGGAAGGTCCCTCGGGCTTGGCATGGCTCCTGTCACCTCTGTGCACCTCCAGCAAGCCAGGGCAGGCACAGACACCCCACACCCCGCCCGGTGTGGGCTGCCTACCACAGACAGGGATGTGGAAGTAGAGCTCTCAATGAAGCTCTGCAGGGACTGGGAGGCATGGCTGCCCTTGCCAGCCAGGACGTCCACCACAGCCCTCACCTGCTCGGGCAGGGAGCTCTCCTCCTGCACCCGGCCGGCCTCCTCCGGCGTCAGGAGCTCCAGGCTCCGCAGGTGGCCGATGATCTCCAGGAACTGCGCTGAGATGGACCTCGTCAGCTGCCTCCGGTAGCGGCTGATCCAAGCCTCTGCGGGAGAGGAGAACGGGAGGGCTGGGGCTCGTGCAAGCCCTGGGCACACTGCTCGGCAGCTTTCTGATTCGTGCACCACTCACCTTCCATCAGAGCTCTCCCGTGGCATCGGCGGTCCCGGGGCGAGGAGCTCCGTGGTCACAGCAGTGCCGTCAGCCTGCACCCACCCCCGTCCCATGGACCGCCCGGCAGGCAGCACGTCAGCCCCGGCTCCTGCTGCCACGCTCAGCCTTTATCCATCCTCCTGGGGGAACAAAAGGGGCAGCGTGGCAGGGAACCACTTCAAGCTCGTGCCAGCGCTCAGCTCTGCCCTCCCTGTTCTTCTGATGCTAAAATCCGGCAGCATTCGTCTTGGCTTCTGGCTCAGGTCAGCCAGATCAGATCATGCTGCAGCATCCCTGCCTGCCTTCCCCAGCACCATGTTGCAGGTGCCTTTCTGTGCATGCTGTGGCCGTGCTAATTGCCCAGACAGTGACACCTCCCTGCCATCGGCAGGGCGCCTGGCGAGTGTCACCGGCAGGACAGCAGGACTGCAAACTGCTCGTGAATTTCCTTCTTGCTGTGAAGGAAGTCGTGGGGCAGGGGCAGAATGACAAAGGGCCCGTTTCGGTTTCCAAGCCACCTCGCTGCCGTCCAGGGCCACCGTCACAGCACACAGGTTGGTGGCAAACACCACATCCTGTTGCAGAGCTCTGCAGATGCTCCGTTTCGGCTGCAGCGCTGGTGAATCATCGCGCAGAGCAGCACCCACCTGCTCCCTCCCCCTCGGCTGCTGCAGGACGGCTGCCAAGCTGCTCTCATTTCGCTGGCTTGTAAAGTGTGTCTGGTCACCAAAACTGGTTGTTTTTAAAGCAGACAGCGGAGGTGAGAAGTACCTCCTTGCTGAGAGTGCTTCTAGCATTATCTCTCTTGGCACTTGGCACCATGCTCCAGCTCTCCACCAGCCCCAGAGGCATCTTGGTGAGCTGGCTGTGCCCAGGTGGGAGCTGCTCGGCCCCAGCACCCCCTGCTGAGGGCCAGGCACTGCCTGAGCACAGCAGCAGTGCAGGCACACGTCCCAGTGCTCTGGCACAGCATCAGGGCTGCGCAGCTCCATGCGATCTCACCCTGCAGCATGCCAGGCAGATGCTCTGCCAGGAGGGAGCCAGCTCGCAGGTGGGGCTGCCTCTGCCCAGACTCCTGACAAACATGGGCACTACAGGGGCTTTGGTGCCACCTGGGCAGCAGTGACAGCCAGCTCTGACTTTCTTTGCTCAAATAAACCTGACATCTTCCAGAGAAAAAGCATAAATACAGCTCTGAGCAGGAGAAGCTGGTGGAGTTCTGGTCCATAGTACAAGGTGAGGATGCTTGGGACATCCCCTTTGCAGTCTCTTCTGTTCATCCTCCTGCCAGGAGATCTATGCAAGGTTCATATCTCCTAAAAGAAAAATCCAAGGGCTGAGCCTCCAGCAGCCACCCGGCCCTGCGGGAGGGAGGACCAAGCTCAGCATCTCCCAGAGTCTGTGTCCTCCAGACCCCTCACTGTGCATCCTGCACAGCCAGGTGAGCATCCAAGAAGCGTGCGGTGACAAACAGCCCTCACCCGCAGCCCGTCGCTATCTACCCACGGGCAAACCCTGCTGTGAGGTGTGGGGGGGATGCTCCCCTGTAGGGGAACTTTGAGCTGGCTCTGAACCCACAACCTTGCCCTCCCAGAGGGAAAGCCAGGCCCTTCTGCTCTTCCTTAGCTGCCCAGCTCTGACCCCCTGGTTTTGGAGGTCCATGCTCCCCGCTGCTCCCACACCCTCAGCTGCCTCCCTTTTTTAGCCCCGTGGTTAATTAAGATATTGGCATCAGTGAAAGGAGCTCAGTGAGCAACTCGCAGTGAAATTGTCACCCTTTGATGTCTCCTGGTCTCTAACTGGCCTGGAAACTTCAATGAAGTCTCTGCACCCGGCAGTCTCTAGGTTTCTCATCTTTGCTGTGCAACCAGTTACATGGTCAAAATGAAAGGGGATTTTGCTGCCTGTAGTCATGTTTCCTTGTCAGCCCTTCCTCTGAAATGTGGTTGGCTAACAAAAGCCCTCTGAAGGGGGAGAACTCACTCTAATGCCCGAGGTTATTTGATCATGCCTTGTGGTGCTGCATCAGAATGTAACCCTGCTGCTGGAAACCAGCAGCCATGGCTCAGCTCACCCAAAGGCATCTGACACAGAGAAGAAAGCAGCAGCAGAAATGATGCGGTGGCAGCAATTTTTTTTTTGTTTCCTGCACAAAACTTTCCCATGGCTGCAGCTCCAGGGCTGCCCGGAGGGTGCTGGTTTACTCTGGGGGCCCAGGAGGGGAACAGGTGATATCTAATGGGCCAGGAAGCTGCAAACATCGTGTGCCTGTGGGAGCAGGGGTCCAGCAGCAGCTTGCTCCGGCCTTCACAGTGATCCTGCATCGCTGGAAGGGTCCCGGGAGCATCCAGCTGGTGGGATGGCACCAGACACGGGGACCACTGGCTGGGATGAGTGGGGTGGCTACATGGGGAGGCTTCTGCTGGCCACTCACTCAAGGATCTCCAGGGTGGTTCCAGGACGGCCACAGCAGGAGGGTGGCTGGAGGTAGCAGCCTTGTGCTGCCCTTCTGCTGCACCAGGGCCTTCCTCTGGTGACAGGGAGGTTTTGGTTTTCATGCAGCAACCATCCTACCCCAGGCAGAGCAGCTGTCCTGTGCCTCCTCCCAGGACGTGTGTGCTGCGTGCCACTTGCTGTCCCCATGCAGAGCTGTTGTGAGCCTCATCGGAGCCAGAAAGCCCCACAGCCCGAGGCCGCACTGCTCAGCCCCAAACCAGCCTGCGGCAGCGTGCAGTCGTGCTCTCAGCACCCTCACAGGGGATTCAGGCACCTGCACACACAGCAGGCTGATGGAGCTGGCTGCACCACCAGCACCACGTAACCCTTCTGCGTGTGGTTTGTGTCGGCGAGGTGCAAAGCTGCAGACCCACAGCGAGCCCTGTCGCCCCTGTGCACAGGAACAGCATCTGCTCAGCAGCCAGCCCATGCTCCACCATTTCCTGGCATGTGTCTCGGTGGCATCCTGCCCCGGTGGTCCCCAGGGCAGCACACATGCCCTGGGATACGGGGACTGGGGCATAGGTGAAGCCGTGATGAACTCAAAAGCCAAAAGCAGGAAAGTGCCTCTGATAAAGTAACATGGGAGGGGGTGGGTGCTGCGAGACTGGAGGCCTCCCCTATCAGTACACCACTGAGCAGCACTGGATGCTTTTGCTTTTCCTGCTGCTCATTTACTGAGTATTGAGGGCAGCTTCCTGAGGTCGGCCCTTGCTCAGCGCCAGCACTGGCAGCCGCTCTCCCGCTGATGGGCTGAGCAAACCCTCAGCGCGATGCAGGCTGCCACCTCTTGGCAGAACGGAAAAAACTTCCACTGAAGGAAAGAAGCGTCTTCACACCCAAACATGAAACCTGCGGGTTTGCAGGCAATTCACCCACCTAAGTTTACATATGACTTTAAGATGCTGCCTTATTTTATTCTTACTGTTTGGATTTAATGTTAGCAAAAATGGTTGCACCTGCAGAGTGGGTTCCCCGTGCACGCTCTCCTGCCAGCCCTGTGCTACCAGGAAGACTTTCTAAAAAATAGGGGCCGTTTTCATAGAATCATAGAATCATTGGAGTTGGAAGGGACCTTTAAAGGCCATCTGGTCCCACTCCCCGGCAGTGCACAGGGACACCCACAGCTCCATCAGGGTGCTCAGAGCCCCCCCAGTCCAACCTGAGTGTCCCCAGGGACGGGGCATTTTAGCCTGGTGCTGTCCCATAGGGTCACCATGAGACTGGGCAGTGCCCTGCCAGCTGCATGCCAGGAGCCTGAGCACCAGATCTCATTGGGAAAACACAAGGATCGATCCATGGGTAACTCCAAACTGACAAAAAAGAAGCTGATTTCAGAGAGAAAGCCTCCGGCAAGGTGCTGCTACGACACACAAGCTTCAAAATGAAAAATGCTGCATTTACTGAGCTGACCATGCCCCAGGACACACATCAGCACATACATAAGCACAGAAATAGCAGATCCTCTCCCCGTGGGCAGTTCCTGCCCCTCTGGCCTAGGGGATCTCTTCTCAGGACATCAGCACAACGCTGAGCACTGCAGCAAGGCCAGCCCCAGCCTCGGCCCAGCAGAGGCAGAGCTCCAGGTGCTGAGCTCAGGGACAGCAGCCAAGGGCTTTGGTCACAAAGTGTCTGACCGAAGCTGTGAACCCTAAATCAGCTGTAAGGTCTCAAGGAAGAAACTTTTATGCAACATCAGACATCCTCAGTGCTGTGACCTCCCCAGCCTGCCCCAAATTACACATGCCTGGCCTTGGGGAACCCTTCCATGCTGCACTGAAGCCACAGGTGACAGTGACAGCGGCCAGCCCCTGCTCCAGCTGTCCCACACCTCCTGGTTCCTGGCGTCCCTGTTGATCTGAGGTGCTTACAGGAGAGCAGGATTAAGCCTCACGCACCAGCTGTGTGGTGTCACACCGCAGCACACTGGGCACAGCCACACGCTCCCCGTCACAGTGCTGAACCCCATCACCTCCACCTGCCCCTGGCACCTGTGGTTCACATCTCAGCTTCAGGCATCCTCACAATCAGAAGGAGCCCACGGAGGTACCAGGTGCTGAGCCTCCAGCCTGGCTCTCTGGCTGCGCTCAGCAGGGGCACAGCGATGCTGCACGGCTGCAGCTCAGCAGAGAAGCTTTCAAGCTCTCCTCTGGCTTCAGCCCAGCCCCAGGGCCCCATCTTGCTCTTTGCTGCTCCGAGCTCGCAGGCAGCATGATGCAATTAAGGATGCTTATCTCATCCTCTTCTGTTTGTGCTACAGAGATAGCGTCTTCTATTTACACAACATTTCCCTGCTTGTTTTTGAAGAGGAATGAATTCATGTAAGCAGCTTTGACATGGGGGCAAAACCTGGTGATGCGTGAGGTGGGGAAGCTGCACCGGCCCCAGGCACCCAGCACCAGAGGAGGGGACAGAGCCAGTGACAAGGGATGGGTCCCCAGAGTGCCTCCATCACTCCTGAGCCTCACCCAGGCTGTGCCTGCAAGCCCAGCAGAGAAGGGCTGGGATGTCCCAAGCAGCAAAGCCAGCACCACAGCAAATGGCTGCCGCAGCGAGGGCTGAGCACCTTGTCCTGCACCGCCAAGCAACGAGCTGCCATCCCTGCACACCCCCAGCTCGGCCTTACCTCTGTGCCGTGCCACCTTCCCCGGGTCCCCGTGTGGAAAGGACGGGAGGGAGGACATCCTAGCCCTGGTGGGAGCATCCTCCAGAACCCTCCATGGCGTGTCCCAGAGCCGCGTGCTGTCGCCACCTGGATGTTGGAGCTCGAGGCACAAAATGGCAGCCAGGCCCCTGCACTCTGGGAGCAGCTCCTGGGGAAGGAGTGCCAGCCCCGCTGCGTTCTCTGAGCTCTCTTCTCACCCCTTCCTGCGCGTGGGCCCTGCTCGATCTTCCTTCCTGTGGCGGCGGGGCTGCTGCTATGCAAATCGAAGCACGGGCCCAGCAAGTAACCTGCAGCGCAGCGCTGACAGCCGCCCCGACCCGCTGTGAGCCCCGGCCAGCCCCGCTCCACTGAGCCTTGTCCAAACCAGAACCAAACCCCCAGGCAATGCCACGGGCTCACCTGGTGCTGGCAGAGCCCTGGAGCCGGTGCTGCTCACAGCCCCTCGCTGCCTGGGCCCAGAGCCGGGCCTGGGGCTGGGTGGAGGCCGCTGCCATGGTGGCTGGGCCACACTGGAAGCATCGTCCCTTCCACTGGTGAATTTGAGTTGTATCTTGGAAACATGGATCAAGCAGGAGGGGAAGAATAACAGCTCCTTTCCCAGAGCTGTTCTGATGGTGTTGAAGCAGTGTTTGGGCAGATCTGACTGCACGGAGTGGAGCCAGGGGTATCCTCATGGGCACCACCAGCTCAGGGTGCTGCGTCCCCCTGTGACTCCATGAGCGTCCCCTCAGCCATCGCTTGGACAGATCAGCATCAGCACAGCTCGGGGGCTGAGCTGCTGAAAGGGAGCTCTGCAGAGGGACCTGGGGGTCCTGGGTGCTAACAGGGTCACCCTGAGCCAGCACTGTGCCCTGGTGGCCAAGGAGTCCAACGGGACCCTGGGGAGCCCAGAGCAGGGCAGCAGGGAGAGGGGTGCTCCTCCCTCTGCACTGCCCTGGGGAGAGCCCATGGGGAGCACTGGGCCCAGCGCTGGGTCCCCAGTTCCAGGCAGATGGGAACTGCTGGGGAGAGCCCTGCAGAGGGGGCAGAGCTGGAGAGGCCTCGAGCATCTCTTGGTGGGGAAAGGCTGAGAGCCCCGGGGCTGTGCGGGTGGACAAGAGAAGGCTGAGGGGATCCAATCAGTGCTGATCCATATCTGAAGGGTGGGGGCAGGAGGATGGGGTCAGCACCAGGACAGGGGCACCGGGCACAAACCAGAACACAGGCAGTTCCATACAAACATAAGGAATCACTTCCTGACTTTGAGGGTGGCAGAGCCCTGGAACAGCTGCCCAGAGGGGCAGGGGGTCTCCTCCTCTGGAGATATCCAACCCCCCTGGCAGTGTTCCTGTGCCCACGCTCTGGGGAACTGCTTCGAGGGTTTGGACCGGGGCACCTCCAGAGGGCCCCTCCAACCCCTACAGTTCTGTGATTCCGGGACTCCATAGGGGTTCATATACCATATTCCATGGTGCCTATCTGAAACATTGTGCAGGATCTGCTGTTCTGAGCAGCCAGGACGTGCTTCAGAGCAGGTCTGTGCCCCCTGACAGCTCTCCCACCCTTGTTCCATGCCATCACGGAGAAATTGCATGTTCTGCAGCCTGGCCCTGGCCCCGACCCCTCTCCTGGCTGTCCCATCCACGTGCTTGTTGGGGACAGCTCACTGCAGCCTTCCCACAGCCCCCAATTTTCAGGATAGAATCACAGAACCATGAAATATCCCGAGCTGGAAGGGACCCACCAGGGCCATGGGGTCCCACACAGGGCTACCCAAGCCCCAACCCCAGCACAGCCTCACAGGACTCACGGCAGTGAGTCAGGGCAGCAGCACTGCCCAGGCCTGTGGGCAGCACAGCACACAGCCATGCAAAAAGCTCCTCTTTCCATGATTCCTTTACTAACTTTACTCTTTCTCATTTCCATTTTACTAACTTTCTGTACCATACTTCAGTTCCTGCCAAAATAAATAAAGGATCGAATCAGTTCTGCCAAGAGATGCTTCAACTTCAACAAAATGCAACACAGCCCCAACCGAAAATACACGTTTGGCCAAATTTCTGGAAGCCAGCCAGAGGTTGTAACTGAAGGTACTGCCGGGCCGAGCCGAGCCGAGCCGAACGGAGCCGAATCCAGCCGAGCCGAGCCGAAGGCATCCGGGCGGAGCCGAACGAAAGCATCTGGGCGGAGCCGGGCGGAGTCGAAGGCATCCGGGCGGAGCCGAACGCCACCGGCGCAGAGTGCGGCGTCGCTGAGCCGTGGGAGGTGCGCGAGGTGTGAGGTGCGCGTGGTGTGAGGTGAGTGATCCCCGCCCGCCCCTGAGGGGCCGCTGTCCCCGCCGCCCTGGGGCCGCACCGCGGCGTCCGCAGCGGGGCCCGAGCTGGGGGCAGGATGGCCCCGATCCCATCCGGGCTGCACTTCTCGCCCCGCAGCCCCCATGGCCGCCAAGAAGGTGATCGTGGTGTTCGGAGCCACCGGTGAGTGAGGGCTGGGGGGGGCGGGCCCTGCCCCGGGACCTCCGGGCCCGGCGGGAGAAGCGGTGCCGGCGCCTCACGGCCGCGCTCCCGCAGGCGCTCAGGGCGGGGCGGTGGCGCGGGCGCTGCTGGAGGACGACGCGTTCCTGGTGCGCGCTCTGACGCGCAGCCCCGGGCGGAGCGCGGCGCAGGAGCTGCGGCAGAGGGGAGCCGAGGTGGTGCGGGCCGACCTGGACGATGAGCGCGCGCTGGAGGCCGCCCTGGCGGGCGCCTACGGAGCCTTCGCTGTCACCAACTTCTGGGAGCACGGCAGCAAGGAGAAGGAAGTCGCGCAGGTAACGGGGCTGGCGTTAACCCGGGCTCAATACAGAGGGGTGCGTGGGTGCCCTGGGTCCTTCCTGCCCAGGAAAGGCCTCACAAAGAGTGGGGTGCTGCTCTGTGCGCAGCCAGGCATCGCTCCCTGCTTCCTCATAGCTATGGCTCTAAGATATGGTGCCTTCAGGGAGCGGTTGGGTGCCACCGACTCAGTATGGAGCAGAGCTATGCCTGGGACTCAGGGCACCAGGAGCAAGCACACAGCTCTGCAGAGCCTTCCTGGGCTGAGCCTTGCTGCGCTCTCAGCTTTGGGGCCGAACCATGAGTAGTCTTTTCTCAATGGGAGGGATTTACCCTAGGGCACACTTGTGGTTTTGCAAGATAAGATTTGCTGGGGCAGGTCCGCAGGGTTGGTGTTTGTGGGCTATTGGAGATCAAAGGTCCGTGGTCCTTTTCACACAGGGTGGTGTAAATGAGGGACTCTGCTCATGCTGCTGGATGTGCTCAGCCCCGCTTCCAGCTGAGGGCTCAGGGTCCCAGTGCTGAGGAGCGTGCTCAGATAGCACGTTGGATGCTGCCCTCCTGCCCAGTGGAACGAATGGCAAGAGGTTTGGGGATGAGAGCCCATGCATGCACCAAGGGACCCGTGCCCCTCTTCATGGCTGCTGTCACTTCATGCAGGGGAAGCGGCTTGCCGACCTCTCCAAGCGCCTGGGATTGCAGCACATGGTGTACAGCGGGCTGGAGAACGTGAAGCAGCTGACAGGGGGCCGCCTGGAGGTGCTCCACTTCGATGGCAAAGGCGAGGTGGAGGAGTACTTCCGCACCATCGGCGTGCCCACCACGACCGTCCGACTGCCGTTCTACTTTGAGAACTTCCTCTCCAGCTTCAAGCCCGAGAAGGCCCCGCAGGGGGATAAGTTTTTCCTGGGTAAGATGGGACCTGTAGCTCTGCAGCTCACGGTACCTGGTGCTCCCGCTGTGCACCAGGCTCCCTGGGCTGGAGAAACTGTCCTCTCCATGGGCTTCTCCAAACGAGCAGCATGACCACAACCCTGGGAGCTTACCCAGGATAGTGGTCCTGGCAGCTAAAAATCTGAGCTGCAGAGCCATGCTCCGGCCTGTGCCACAGTGTCTTTGTGGCTGGTGTTTTGCCAGCGTGGTCACAGTGCCGGTGCAGGCTGGCCCTAGGGCTGCAGTTAGATGGGCAGGAGAAAGTCTTGGTTTGACCATAGCAAGTTGTGGCTGCCCTGGGGTCCTTCAGGCCTGTTGGGAGACCTGAGATCCCAGTGCTGTGCAGGGTGCTGAGGGCTGCTGTGAATACCCCAGCTCCCTGTGCTTGGGATGTTGGAGGTCAGAGGTGGGGCTGCAGGTCCAGGCGAGTCGCAGTGCTGCTCTGGCTGCAGAGGCAATGGTCTCCTTGCTCAGCCCAGCGTGTGCTTTCTTGGTTTGGAATGCCAGTGCAATGCTCTTGGCTTTTCCTCGCCTCGTGTTCGGAGGCTGGGTGCCAAAAGCTGTGTGTCCTGGGAGCTGGGTTCGTCGCACAGGGCAGTGTTCTGAGTGGGATCAATCTCTGCCCTACAGCACTGCCCATGGGGGACACCCCCATGGATGGGATGGCGGTGGAGGATTTGGGGCCCGTGGTGCTCAGCCTGCTCAAGTCCCCAGAGCAGTACATTGGCCAAGTGATTGGGCTCAGCGCTGGCAAGCTCACTGCAGCGGAGTACGCTGCTGCCTTCTCCCAGCAGACGGGCAAGACTGTGGAAGCCTCCAAGGTAGGAAGCATCCCTTGTTGTGTTTGATGCGTTTGAGGTGGGAGGAAAGCTGGATCAGGGTGCTGCAAGGGACTGGGGCAGTGGATGAATGATCTCTGTGCCTTCCCAGCAGCTGGGTGGTCTGGGTCCGTGTGGCTGGGCTGCTGCTGGTGGACATGGCAGCAGTGGAGGAGCACGCTCAGCCTCTCCTGTTGGTATGGAATAGTGGGGGCTCCATTTGAGGGTCCAAGCATGGACAGCAGTGGCAAATTGAGTGCCCTCCTGCACAGCTGCAGCTCCTCACCCAGTGGCAACATCAGGAGCTGCTGGGATGGAGGGCTGTGTGCATGGGTTTGTTACAGCCCAGTGCTGTGTCCAGGGTATGTCCTGCTGCCCCTGCGTGCCACTGGAGCCGCATGCTGGGACCAAAACTGCTTTGTCATTGAGATGACTCATGTTTGTGGAGTGCCTGTGCAGGTCTGAGCCTGGCTCTGAGGGATAACAGAAGCGTGAGGTTTCCAGGCACTACCATGGGTGGGGTGGTTGCTCTTGAGGTTGGGCATCTAGAGAATAGGTTCTGGCTGCTTGCCCCTCCCTTACCCCAGAGCCTCTCTTTGTTGCACTGTCACGGTGACTCTCGGTGCCCTTTGGGCTTTCTTTTATTCTTCCATTTGTGCTTTGGCTGTGTGCTGTGCGTGGGCAGCTGTTACAACAGGCAGGTTGTGCAGCGGCTCTGCTGTGAGGACAAAGCGCAGTTCTGCAGAAACAAAGCACCTCTGATGCTCTCTGTAGATTCTCTGCCAGGGACACGTGAGCAGCCCTTTCCTTCCCAGGCCACCTCAGGGCTTCAGCATGGTGCAGAAGCAGTGATCCACAAAGTGCTTCAGGCAGGGACAGCAGGTCCTGTGGTACCAGGTGGCAGCTCTCCAGAGCTCTCCCAGACACCTCATGCAGCGTTCCTAGAGGGGCTCAGCCACGGCTGTGCCTTGGGGCAGGAAGAAGCTCCTGGTGGCAGCTCTGAGCCTCAGCCCCTGCTGTGTGTGTGCTGGCACTGAGCAGGTTGGGCTGTTCCCTGCTGGGCAGTGACACTGCCCTGCCCAATGGCTGCGGGTCTGGGAGGCAGCTGGCTTGGGACAGATGAGAAACAAGCTCCTGAGCATCTGTGTTGCGTGATTTTTCCCCCCATACACACCTTCTCACGTGGTGCCTGGAGGAAGAGTGGACTGGAGAGGGACTCCAGAGTTGGCTCTGGCTGTGAGATAATGGTCTGCTTCATCTTCCTTCTGGTAAAGGCATTCCTCCACCTTGCCCTCACACCACAGGGTTTTGCTGTTGGCTTTACACAAGCCCAAGTAAATAGATCCACTGAGCAGCAGACCCTCCTCACCAGTGTAAGTGACTGCTTTAACGCAGCCCTCTTCAGCTTCACTGCGTGGTGTAAGGGAAACACCCCAGCAGCCTCTGCCCTGTGAAGATGGTGTTGTTCCCCAATTCTCTCTGCAGATCACACCGGAGGAGTATGAGAAACTTGGCTTCCCCGGGGCGAAGGAGCTGGCCGACATGTTCCGCTTCTATGCCCTGAAGCCAGACCGCAACGTGGAGCTGACCAGGAAACTTAACCCCAAGGCCCGCACCTTCCCTCAGTGGCTGGCAGACAATAAGGCTGCTTTCTGACCTTTCCCTCTCCCCTCTTCCACCCGAGCTCCTGCAGCTGTGGCAGGAACTGGCGGAGCCATGCAGCTGGCCACCAGCGCCTGGGGGCAGCCCTACAGGAGCAGTGCTGATGTGAGAGGTGGGAAGAGCTTTGCTGCCACTGTAACCCCCCTGCTTGGTGGAGGCTGCTTTACCCAGTGCTCTCAGGCAGCTGCAGGCACACAGGTGGAAGAAGCGCTACTTTGCACACTGTCTATCTTCAGGGAGCTGTTCAGTGATTTGGGGTGTTCTCACGTCTATGGGGTGGTGGCTTAATTTCCCAGGATCACCTTTCCTAGGCAGCTCTGAGCATACAGCACAACACGGTGCACTCAGCTGGCAGCAGCTCTGTGCCCAGACAGACAGTGCCTTCTCTCAGACATTCCAGATAGCCCAAAACCAGCACTGGTGCAGGCTGGGGCTTCTCCTCAGCCCATGTTCAGGCATCAGGTAAGCCAGCAGGCCCAGCTGCAGGGACAGTGCCCTGTGTTAAGCTGTGCTGTGAATTCCTGTGTTGTGTAACCTGACAGCTGTGCTGCCAGGCTCCAGCTGAGAGCCTAATTCCTAAGCCAGACAGCTCTCAGCAGCTGCAGCCTGGCCTTTAGGCTCCTGGGGCTCATTTCAAACACTGCTTTCATTAGTTGAGTAAAACTTTTGCAAGATTGTTCAACCTTGGGATTTAAGACTCATTTAAAAGGCTTCCCTCGCCACCCCCAAAGGTACCATTTGGATAAGAGCTCTGGGACGTGGCTGTTGTTGTGTTTAAGCACAGTTGCAGACATAAGACAGATACTGTTATCTAGCCCTGTCTTCTCATCCAGAAGACTTCCATACCCGGGACAGGGCAGGGAGGAGCAGCCAAACCTCCAGAGGAAGGAGGTGGGAAGAGCAGACAAGGCAGCGAGGCACAGCACGTGTTAAATATCTTTATCAAGTCCATCTTATTTACATGAATACAGAATCACTTTACAGACAGTTTAATCAGGAGGCAAGGCGTGCTTTATTTCAGCAAATTAAGAAGGGCAGGACTACGACGTTCTTGTCTAGCTGGTCGATTAGGAGGTGGGCTGCTGGGACCTGCACGCCACAGCGAGCAACAGCGGGCGACCCCAACCCTGGCAGCACATACTGCAAGAGCTCAGCTCCGCCTAGAAGCAGTGATCCACTTGCATTCTCACACATGGAGGAACAATGACTCTTTGACCAATTATTTACGCTATGGGTGTTGTGCTAATGTAATAAATAGTTTGTACAAACTGGCAAAGGGCTTGGTGATGAACTTGTGCCCCTTCAGAAGCAACGGTGTCGGTGTTGTAACTTCAGTTAATTGGGGGGGGTGCAAAAGGAAACCTGAGGCAAAGCACAGATTCCATCACTGTGCTCTGTGCAGGAAATCAGCAGGACTAAGAAACCCCACAGCTGCTGGGGAAGCCAGGGCAGCTGGGCTCTGCCAGTCCCAGCAAAAAGGAAACTGTCTGTCATGAACACAGGATTAAGTCAGTGACACACGAAGTCTCCTAGGAGAAAATAAGCACTGCTAAGTTCACCCAGCACATCTAGCAATTTAGGGCACCTGAGTGAGCAGGAACCACCTTGGGCTCCATACAGCAAACTGCTCCACTCTGTGCTGCAAGGACAATTTTTATTTCACATTTCCGCTGTTTTGGATCTGAAACAATTTTTACTGTTAACAAATAAGCTGTCAGTAGCAGTAGGGACAGCGGAGCAGCCTCAAGAGATATCCACATTACTGCAAAGCTGGCATTTTCCTTCGTTACCGTTTCCTGGGACGGCGGGTTGCTTCTGTTTCATGATGACTGTTAGTGCCTCTCCAGATGGGATTCTCACTGTCCTGCTGACTGTCATCCTTCCCTCTCCAGAGCCCGCTGCCAGAAGGATTCATCCCCAACTGCTCAGGTAGATCTGCTGCTGCTGGTTCTCAGTTTCCAGTAGAACGTTTCCCTGCAATTGAAGCAAGTGAAATGTTTAAGTAAGTTTTCCTGAATGCATCAGCCTAAGGTGCACAGCCCTTCCAGACTTCTTACAAGCACAGGAGCGAGAGCCTCCCCACTCAACCTGCAGTCACGCTTCTTTAGGTGCAGTGAAGGTAGTCTGGAGCTGGCAGTGAGAGGAAGCTGAGCCCCTGCACTCCAAGACACGTCTGCCATGGCTGGAGATGATTCAAGCCCACAGTGCTCCCTCACAGCATCTCAACACCAACTAAATGGCAGCTGGGCCCCGAGTTACAACACTGCTCATTCGGGATGTGGGATTTGTTGTGCTTTATGAGACTGTTGATTCCTTCCTGGTGCTGTAAGCCCATGGTAGGGGTGAGTCCAACCTAAGCACCAGCTCTGGAGGCTCTGCAGGCCCTCCTGCACCTCCCAGCACGCCCCTGCACTGCAGTGGCAGCAGAAGTGCTCAGCCCTGGTTTACCAGCTCACAGGAACACCCTCAGTGTTTTGAATCAGGTACAGGCAGAGTGGGCAACTGCTCCCAGGAAGCAGAGCTGCAGGGAGGCCAGCAACCTCTCTGAAGATGTATCCAGCATTTCCCTTTTTGGTGCAGCAATAATGCAATTTGGTTCCTGGCATTTTGCTTCAGGTCACAAAGGACAGCTAGGGCTTTTCACAGCAGTGGCTGGAAGGCCTGAGGCTAAGTGAGAAGCAATGCTGTGCTTTTGTTTCTTCCCAAAAGGATCTGCAAATTCTGCTTAGTGTGGTGGAAAGACAACAATACGACACAAGAGGCTTCCTACCTCAGATGGGGTATCAGGAGCTAAACATTTTCTTAAGTTTGGAAAGGAATCCCTCCTTGTTCTCCTCAGCCTCAGGCCTATCCTTGCCTGCGTGAGCGCTAGCCGTGGCCCTGCCACCTGGACACAAACAGCAAAAGGCTGCAGTCAGATAAATTCCTCAGGCTACATCCCCACCAGCAGCCAGCACCCCTGACAAAGCGAGAGACTTGTTTTGGATGGAATGGTCAAGCCAGCTGGTGTCACCAGCATCTCCAACCCTAAACAGCCACCAGGGCTGCACCTGGCAGTGAGCCACAGGACTGGGACCACCTGCAACAAAAGCACTGCACAGCCTGGAGCCCTGAAATGGGAGGGAAGAATGACACTGGTCCCTTCCCTCTCCCCAGCCCTCAAGCAGCAAGGGAATTCTTGTGCTGCACAATCAAGTCAGGCCCAACAAGCTTTGAACAAACACTTGCAAGTGAGAGTTAAAAGTCACTAAAAGCAGTTTGGTGACTTTACCTCAGCTAGCTGTCACCTTACAAAAGAAAGAGCTACACTGGGGGTCCCTGGAACAATCTTCCCATGCTTCATTTGTCTGTGTGACATTTAGAGCAAAGAAAGCAGTGTGAAACCACAGTGGGAGCCTGTCGCAAGTAATTCTCATGCAGTTCTCAAACAGTGTCAAGGAGAAACTGAACTTGGGCTAGAATGAAAAAGGCTACAGGTATTTCAGAACAAGTGTCCAGATAAGGAATCTTACTGATCTTACTGACAGCAGCCAGCAAAGCTTTCCTATATAAGAGTCCTGAGAAGTTTTTCATCCTTCAGAGAAGTGGGTACAGCAAAAAAAAAAAAAAAACCTTTTAATTTGCTACTCTTTTTTTTACAGTCTGTCACTAACAAAAAACCCTAATCTTCCTCAAGCTTTCTTTGCACACGGAGGACACAAAGTCCAGCCCTCCTCACAGCTGACTCCCGAGCTCAGACTGATGCAATGCTGTGAAATCCTGAGCCCTGCAGCACACCACGTCTCCATCCGCTCTGGGTACTTTCTGCCTCCCAGAGCAAGGACACACTTCCAGCAACAGCCTGTCTCTAAACTGCAAACTTCTGGCATTGTTTTTAATCCAACTTGTTGCTTAATTGTGTTTAAGGGATCTTTGCTCTTCCCCTCAAGATTCATCTTTAATGTTCACCTGCAGTAGAAAAGACGATCCCATTAACTTTTCTGTTATTAAAACACTATAAAAGATTAACATTGATAAGTATATGGCAGATTGCACCTTCCCATATCCTGAACTTCAGCTTACATCCTCAAGCTCTGGAGTGTGATGTAGAGAGGACCTGAGTTCCCAAGATCATTTGGCAGCTCTGACAGACTCACTTTTGCCTAATTGTATGCCCTTTGTGGTTTCAAACAAGAAGAAACCATAATCTAACAGGCATTAAAAAGTTCACTGTTCCCATATGAGCAAAGAAAACACTGGTTTGCTGGTAGAAAAAACAAAGCAGTTGTCTTGCCTGACTTCTACATATATTTTGTCTTTAGCTGCTACTGATATCAGATGCATCACCACTGAAACTTGAGACATAATTGCTGGACCCAGGTTTTTAATCTAGAGCTGAAAAAGCAGCTTTACCAAGCTTCCAGCTGACTTCATGCTCTCTGCCATGCTCGAAGCTGTCTGCTGACTGAAGCCAACACCCAGCACCAATGAACAGTTCTATCCAAGGTTTCCCCACGTGCACTGAGTATGGCTCAGAGCAACCTTGACAGCAGTGTTCCCCTTCAGCTTCCAAGGAGAAGCATCCCCGCTGCAGTCAGAAGTGAGCGCTGCCAAGAACAGATGAGCTCACAGAGAGCTGGCCTGAAGCATGCTCCCTTTCTCCACCTCTGCTATGAAGACAAGTTACTTCTGGCACAGGGGTAAGAGCAGGCAGCAGGAGGCATTCATCACTGCAGCGAGACCCAGCAGAACTTCCGAGGACGCAGGAGTATCCCAACAGTCACCTGCCCTTTGACACTTAGGCAAAATCTGTGTGAACAGAGTAATGCTTCCTGGAAAGAGGCTACTTTCTTGCTTTATGCTACAGCCCATTAGCATCACACTCAAACTGTTTCCAAAATAACACACTTGGCAGGTTGTGCTGACATGCCATCTGAAGGTCACCTCAGCTCACCTTCTCCTTGAGCCCCCAGGAAGCGCCGCGTGCTCCCCCACCAGCTCCATGGGGAAGGGGCACTGGTTCCCACAGCTCACCTGATGCTGTATTTGTGACTCCGTTCACTGTGCCTTCCACATCTGTCTCATCCTCGGCATAGCTCATCATTAAGGCTCTCTGGCGATCCGTCAGCCTCCTGCAGGGCAAAGACAGAGGCACTGGTTATGCCTTTAGAGACAATTGTATTTACAGACTTCCTTAATCTTCCCTGGCAGCACACACAAGAGGCAGCTACTGGAAGTACAGGATGAATGCTTTTGGCATACACTAAGAATCCCTATGGTGCTCTTCGTATGAGCGCTCTATAAAGAATAAAAACAGATCTTGATAAAGCAGTAAGAAATTTTCATGAAATCTTTCTGAGCAATATTTTTTGCAAAAAGCTCAAGATCTCACAGAAACTTGCATTACTCACTGAGGAACTCTGATCTTTATGTGAATGTAGTGGTCTCCATAGCCGTAACTATTAACCTTGGGAATGCCTTTCCCACTCATTCGAATCTTCTGGTCTGGCTGAATACCAGGGGGTATCTGTGAACACAGAAGTGTCATGTTTATCATTCCACTCCATGTGTTTATATAGTAATTACATGTTTACAATAATTAACTATTTCTCTAGCAAGCTTCAAAATAAGACGGCAAATTTGGAACATTTGTGCATCTGCACACATTCAGTGGCTAAGTCAATCATGATGGAACAGCTTTTAAGGAAGAAAGAACCTAGCACAGTTTAGCAGACCTTGGATGGGATTTGTCCAGCCCCTCCTTTCCCTGTCCCTATGCAGTGATCTGTAAAGGTGAGACCAAGCAGCTCACAAACTACCCGGCACTCACTCCTTGAGAAGCCTGAAACTTGATCCTGGCGGACCCAGGAGATCTGCATCAACTCTGCAACAAAGGAGAAGGCTCTGATGTCCCACACTGACTTAGGCCCCAGCTCTTCCACGTAACGGCTCTTACCGTGATATTGATTGTCTCGTACAAGCCTTGACATCGGGCTGTACCTCCCAGGACAGCCTGCGCTACTGAAATCAGGAGGTCTGAATGGATGTCTGCTCCATTTCTTCTGAACACTGAGCTTTTTTGAACCTGAAAGGCAGGTAGTTCCAAAAAGCAGTGAGCAGAACAATACAGTTATCAAGGTAAACTGTTTTGAAAGGTCTCAGCAGAAAACATACCAGAAAGCTGTAAGTCAGATCCTTTAGCATCCACAAACTGCATGGCTACGAAGCCAAGCTTAACGTTCAGTCTTTTAGGGAAACACAGACCATGACGTAACTGTAATTAGCCAGAGGTTAAGGAGGATGTGTGCTTCTTATCTCAGCAACTCCCTCCTCTAACCCTGTTTGTTAATTCATCAGTGTCAGTATGATTCCGCAGGGACAAGGACAACACTGGTTTGTCCAGTGCCCTGAAAAGGGGAAAGTCAGGAGGAAGGCAAGAACCTTCGCAGTAGCTTCACTACGAGAATTAAATACTCTTGCACCACAAAGGTAAAGGGGGGGGGGGAACCTTTTCTCTTTGAGAGTTCTATGTAACAGGATACCTAGAAGAGAAGAGGGCCCCAGCTACAAAGAATGTGGAAAGCAGCACTTAATGCAAATCTGCAAAAGGACACTCGACCAGCCAGCCTCATGTGCATTCCTGCAGCCCTCCTCGGCACTCCCACCACTGCAAGCAGACAGCTCCTTCAAATCTCCAAATCAGCTTCTCCAGGCATCGAGAATCTACTCTGTATTTTGATGCACATGGCCATAAAGGCCTCATCCAAGCAGCACAATTCTTCATGAGCAGACTGAACTTGTTACAATGCAGATCTTCTGCTGTCTCAAAGTTCACGAGGATCATGTTACCTCAGCTGTTCGAAAGGATCACTGGCTCTTCCTCCTGCCGTCCCCCATTCAGGCAGAAATCCCAGGCAGTTGTGAAGGTTATAAGCAACACACTTGGTAACAGAAAGAGCTTACGCTGCAACAATACATACCCTGAACGTAATGAAAATTTCCTTCTTTCCTACAGGCATCCGAACTGTCTGCCCATCCTCAACACCTGCAATCAGGAAAAGAATAAAGGGAATGTTGTCTTGTTATAACCCACGTGCTACTGGAATACCTACACCTTTCCTGTCAAGATCCCTAGGAATCCCACCTCAGCAGCACCCTCAGGTGCAGAGGCACAAGGCCTGCAGTGGGAAGCACAGAGAGCCCCTCCACAGGAGCCCAGGAGCTGTGGCCAAAGGGAGGAGGTGTCAGCGCACACCTGTGCCCCAGAGGTGATCACTGCCCAGCAAGTGGAGGAGCACCCCTACACAGCCTCCTTACATCAATCCCTACAGAATTCTTTTGGGAAACGCACCAGACTAAGGAACACTGGGCAGCCTCTACAAGCTACCACAAAATTGCATGCTGGCCACCCAGGGTGGTCTCAAAGAAGCAAGCCCCAGGACTCATTTTATCCTCTTTGGTGACAAAAGCAAACAGCAAACTTTTCTGAGCTAAGCTGAGGCTTTCAAGATTCCCATCATCCCCACCAGGTTCATCAAGGAAAATCAAAAACTCAAGCTAACAAAATCCTTTGAAAATTTCACTCTTCAAAACTTGCCTGTAAGAATCCATGCAAGAACCAAAGCTTCACCTCAAAAAGGGCAAAGCAAACATTTTTATCTACCAGGTAGGAATGCATGGCCAGAAAGTTCCTCTCCCTACTAACGCTTTCAATTCCCAAGCTATCGATCTGCTTTGTTCCTAAGGTAACTTCTCTGCATCAGAGCTTCTTTACATTGCTCAGACATTCATAGCTGGCAGGGAACAGCCAGGCTTTGCAGGCAAGTGCCTCGCTGTCAGCCTAGTGGCAATAGCTGTAGTCACTTTAACAGGCAGCAGCACACAAACACATCACAAACCAGCTGGCACAGGAACTATCACTGTCTTCTTCTGTTTGGTTTGCCCCGTTCCTCGGCACATGACACACGGCGTTGTGATGATGGAACCACGGCCGCCACATCTTCGGCACGTCGATCGCATGACGAAAGGGCCCGTGTTTATCGTTTCCTGGTGAAGAAAATAAGGGTCATACAAACAAGCACACCAATATCTGGTACCCATGGTACTTTTCCACACCACCACTGACAGTGACTGGCCCAGCACTTTCAGTCCTCCTGACTGCATAAACATCTGATAGGGCAGCTCAAGGACAGTAGTGTAGGGGTGGCTCAGAAATCTAAAGATGCTGCTGCTGGTGAGAGGCTGGATCTGATTCAACTGTCGTGGCCATATTCTGATTTCCACTGAAAACCATCATGACCATGAGCAAGCATCTTGTAGCCAGGGGAAGTGAGACAACACTTCACCTCTAGGATTTAATGGAGAAGTCAGAACAAAGCTCTGTGCAGTGCTATTTCACAAGGCAGTACAAACACCTGCATTTCGAGGAACCTCAGGACAATCCACTTTTATGAGTTATTGCCACTGTCCAGGAAAAGCTTATGGAGACTAAGCTATGGACCTAACTGTGACAGCCACCAATTAGACTGAAACACAAGAGGAAACAGTGGGAAAAGATTGTCTTCTGCTCTGACCAGCTACACTGTTTCTGTACAGAAAGCTTACTCTGGTCACAGACTGACTGCCAGTTTCCATTGTGAGGCATGGAAATTGAAAGACTGAAGCTTGATTATTCCTTTACTGCCTCTAGGTAGCATGCAACTTCTCATTTCATGATTATCCTTAAGCTCTCCTTGCCTTCGTCCTCTCCCCACCCCCCAATTCAAAGTATCCTATTTAATGCCCAAGTAAATTCAGAGTTTTCACATCAGGTAAATCTGGTTGACTGGACGCATGATTCCAGATGACCCAGTCCTGAAGGCCACTGCTTTCAGCTGGACAGAACACATCTTTAAAATAAAGAAAATATTCCTAGCGCAGATAACATCGAGTCCATATGAACCTGGCTTCACCCAAGATAAGCTGATAGTGAGAATTCTCAGTGTGGAAGGAACCGACTTTCCCGGTGAAGAAAAGCTCAGCAGAATCTCTCTCTGAAGCAGCACCTACCATGCCAGTGCCGTTGCAGTAGTGACAGCGCTGCACTTTGGTACCAGGTTCGTGCCCTTTCCCATTGCACCTCTCACAGGCATCATTGATGTTCACTGTGATCTCCTTGTTCACACCTTTTGCAGCTTGGTTGAATGTCAGTTCCATGATATACTGTACAGGAAACACTGACGTCAGTCCACAACCGATGTGTGATGGGATCTTAAGCAAACTGGAATGGGTTTTGGCCAATTATCAAACAATGCTTAAATTATATCCAGGGTAATAGAGGGTAGAACAAACAGGTGGATGCACAACTCATTTGGAAATGCCCTGCCTCCTCCTGGGAAGCAAGAGCCTGTCCAATATAAATAAAAAGGGGTACAAAAGGATAGCAAACATTATAGTAAGGATGGCTATCCCAGTTGTGCAGATTTAAAAATAGAGAAGAGGAAAGTAAGAGTCATGTGTTTTTCTGCTCTCAGGAAAGACCTCTAATACATCCAAACATTACATTTAACAGGAATACAGCAACAGGTGGAGGCCTTCAATCCCAATGAAAGCATCTGCTCTTCCCCTATAAACTCCTTTCTTAGCAAAGGAAGTCACCAGCAAAGATGACTCCACAAACCAAGAAATTCTGTTTATCATTTTCAGTCAAGCAAGAAGTACTGCTAGAAGTACAACAAGAACTTCTGAAGGCATCATCTGAATCAAGATCGTCAATGCTTAAACAGCATTTAGCTCCAGTACAAAGAACAAGAAAGAGGTTTTACAATGGGCTCCACTGCAAAGTTAAGCCAATTAAGTTGCAAAATTCAGCCAATTAAGCAGTCAAATCCAGCGCTGGAAGGCTTGTTTTATAGTTACAAGGTATTTTGTGGTTTTCAGCATTGCAGTACAAAGCAGATATATGTAAAACAACTTCAGAGCTGGAAAGATGCCCTTACAGTGATAGAAATTGTTTGGCAGCACTAACAGGCGTCAGTAAGCACCAGATGAAGTTCAGAAAAAAATACTGAATCTAGAGGTGTGGAGAATGCATCCACACAGCTTACCAAGAATTCTCCAACCCTTACAATGGGACACTCACGTGCTGACATTCTCAGAAGAAAATTCTTGCATAAGCTCACTCTCAGAGGGATCTGTGACAGCCTAGCATCACACTCCAGCTTTCACAGTTTCTACTTCAGATGCTCAGGACACACACACACATTTCATACCTCCTGCGGCTGGTCGAAGACATTCTGAAAATCCCCAAATGAGGATCCTGAAAACTCTCCGAAGATTTTCCTGAAAAGCTCCTCTGGGTCAAGGGATGGACCACCGCTCCAGTACTGGCGCCCAGCGCCGGCGCCTGTCGCACCAGGATCAAAACTGGCTGTGCCGTAGGCGTCGTACTGCTTCCGCTTCACTTCGTCGCTCAGAACCTTCAGGCAAAAGAATGGTGCCATCAGGACACCGTGCAGATCCCCAGCAGCCCAGCAAGCCCTGGGCTGGAACTCAGGGCTGTCTGCCTAACAGCATTACACTGCTCAGACCTCTCTGTCAGCAGGAAGGGCATCCCAGTCTTGGGAGCAGGTGAATTAATGAGAAGCCTCTTCTTCCATGCTGTCCCACTTGTCATCAGCCAAATGACAAGCTCTTGCTAGCTCATGAGCTAGCAAGAATAACTTACAAGATGTATGTGAACATTCATACATTACTTGAAAGCTGCTGGTGAGAACGCTAGAGTAAACGTGGAGACCCGTGAGAGGCAAATCCAGCACAGAACAAGGGGGAAAGCAGAAACAGGGCTGGGGGTGGAAGCACAGTGGAATGGACCTTTCTCTCAAAAAGCTAAAACTGCTCTGATGAGTGTTTGTTTGCTCATTTAAGATGGCAGCAATGGCAAAAAGCAAAACTGTAAAGAGCTCAAAACACATTCAGCTAAATTGGAAATTTGTGCTGGATATTTTGCTGGAGACAGCACTGGGGCAGAGGCACCTTAGTACAAGGCAGGAAGGATTATGCATGCTTTTACAGGAAACACACACAAGAAGAGGAAATATTTCCCCCCTATTTGATCCCAGAGCTGTTCCAGTCTTTCTCCTTTTCATGAGGACAAAATCCTGCACGTTACCTCGTAGGCTTCTGCCAGTTGAGCAAACTTCTCTTTAGCTTTGGGGTCATCCTTATTTGTGTCAGGATGGTATTTCTTTGCCAGCTAAATAAGAAAAAAGTGGTATTAGAGGCAAAGTTTAGCATATCTTACGTGCCAGGAGGAGCAGATCAGGCAAAGCTCAGCATTCAGTATCATAAATCAGTTAGGCTGGAAAAGATCACATCCAACCATTATCTGCCCTGTAGGGAAGTGGAGGCTTTCTGCATCGCCCCAGCGTGGGGAATCACAGCTGCTGCTGCTGGCAGGCTGCTGGCAACCCCTCAGTGGTACCGGGACCAGACAGAAAGCAGCCTGAGGTGCTGCTGGGCACCACAGGAACCCCAGAACCACCCGAGGTGCTGCTGGGCACCACAGGAACCCCAGAACCACCCGAGGTGCTGCTGGGCACCACAGGAACCCCAGAACCACCCGAGGTGCTGCTGGGCACCACAGGAACCCCAGAACCACCCGAGGTGCTGCTGGGCACCACAGGAACCCCAGAACCACCCGAGGTGCTGCTGGGCACCACAGGAACCCCAGAATATCTTGAGCTCAAAGGGACCCCCAAGGACCACAGAGCCCACCCCCAGCTCCACACCCAAGCCCAGACCCTACATCTGAGCGCAGTGCCCAGACGGGGCTATGAGCGGCCCGGCCCTGCAGCCCCCGCCCCGGCTGCCTCGAAGGGAGGAGGCAGGCTGCTGCCCCGGGCCCGGCCGTGCCTGGTAGTACGCCTTCTTGATCTCCTTCTGGCTGGCGGAGCGCGGCACCCCCAGCACCTGGTAGTAGTCCTCCTTGGCGCGGGCCGCAGCGCTGCTGTGGAAGGAGGCGGCGGNGACCCCCAAGGACCACAGAGCCCACCCCCAGCTCCACACCCAAGCCCAGACCCTACATCTGAGCGCAGTGCCCAGACGGGGCTATGAGCGGCCCGGCCCTGCAGCCCCCGCCCCGGCTGCCTCGAAGGGAGGAGGCAGGCTGCTGCCCCGGGCCCGGCCGTGCCTGGTNCGAGCCAGCGTGAGGCGCTCCCCGCCGCCATCTTGGCCCGCGCGCGGCGCTGCGCCTGCGCCGCCTTTGGCCGCGCTGCGCATGCACGGGGCCGAAGCGCGTGCGCTATAGCGCCGCGCCGCTACGCGGGCAACAGCGGCATAGTAGCGGCGCGCATGCGCCGGGGCGCTGTCCCCGTGGGCGGGAACGGGTGAGGAAGCGCGGGGCGGGGCCGGGTGACGCCGAGCTCCTCCTCAGCACCCGGGGACGCCTGTGGCTCTGCGGTCCCTTCCCTGCCCCGCCGGCTGTGCTGTGGCACAGGGATGGGCCGTGACTGCGGGGACAGCCCCTGTGAGCTGAGGCCCAGGCGGGCCGCGCTCCGCTAAATCCGCCCCGAGGGGCTGAGGGGGCCTCGGCGGGCTGTTCCGGTACCAAGGCCGCCGCTCTCGGCGCTCAGCAGCAGCCGCTCAGCGCTGCGGTGCGTGGGAGAGTGGAAGCGGGGCGGGGGGGGAGATGCGTCAGGTCCGTGTGCTGCCGCCCCGCCCGGCCCAGCCGGGGCTCAGCGCGTGGGGCCCTGCGCTCTCCCCTCTCCACCTCCCTCAGAGCTGCAGGCAGCAGTTGCTGCCTGCGGAGGAGGCTGGAAGCCTCCCGCCACCCCCTCGTGCTGTGCGTGGAACAGCTGCTGCCAGACACTGGGGGCGGCAGCTCGTTCCGGGCAGGCAGCTGTCAGCCTCCAGCTGCCTGTCAGCGCTACAGCGCAACGCGTGGGGGCCGGGCCCTGCCCTGCAGTCGGCGGCAGGCCCCGAACCCTGGTTCCTGGAGCTGCGGCCCGGCGCGGCCGCACCCTGCTCTGCCCGGGCAGGGGGGCGTGGCCAGAGGGGGCGTGGTCATGGGCGTGGCCTCCCTCTGTGGGTGGGGCCACGGGCGGCGGCGCGGTGCGGTGCAGCGCGGCGCGGCGGTCCCGGCGCACCATGAGCCGCTTCAAGGCGTCCAAGTTCCGGCACACCGAGGCCCGGCTGCCCCGCAGGGAGGTGAGCGCCGCGGGCACGCCCCGCAGGCCGGTGCCGGGGGACGCGGGGGCGAGCCGAGGCTCTCCTACCGGGCGGCACCAGCGGCAGCCCCGGCAGGGCGCGGCTCCGCGCTGCAGCGCTCCGTGCTCGGGTCCCCCCGGCCGGGCTGCCCGGCTCCTCCGTGCGCCGTCTCCCGGGGCGGGCGGCATCGCCCGAGCGGCCCCTCCTTGGCACCCGCCGAGGCTGCCGGCCACGGGCGGCTCCCAGCCCAGTGCGGGCTCCTCGGTGCTTTTCCCCCGCCCGGGCACGGCTGGCGGAGGCGGTGTGTGCTCGGTGCGTGCTGCCTGCTGTACGCCTGCTCCCCAGCTGGCAGCAGCGAGGCGTGTGCCCGGCCTGCCCGGGCAATGCATGTGGCACCGGGGAAGTGCGCGTGGCTGGGCACTGAGCACAGGGCCCTGCTCGTGCCACTCTGCTTCCGCAGGCAGAGAGGAAGCGCTGCGGGCTGGGGCTGAGCCCCAGCACCCATAGGGTCTGGGGCAGCATGTCCCCTTGGCATGCAGCTGCGTGATGCCCGGCTCTGGTTGTCCTGCCCCAGCCCTACTGAGTGGCATGGCCCAGCCTGGCTGCTGAGCTCAGCTGGCACTGCGCCTGCATCCCCATCCCCATGCTCAGTGGGAGGAGATGGACTCAGGGATGAGCTGAGCATTACCGAGGGGCACAGCCCGTCCTGGAGCTTGTGGTGCCAGCAGGGTGGTGGCATGGCACAGGCTGCTCTGCGCCACTCGTGCTGTGATGGCACATGGGTGTGCGATGTGGTACTGTTGGCAGGGATTGTGTGTCCCAAAGTGGGGAGCTTGGGCTGAGTGGGTGATGCTGCTAAGAATCTTTGGGTCTTGCTGCCTTTGAAAAAGATTTGGAGGCCCCCAGGGCTACCGACATGTTCACCTCTCAGCCTTTGGGCTTCAGCACTTTCCTTCCCTCTCACTTCCCCTCCAAGCTGTCTTTGCAGGACAAACTCGGCCCGTGCTTGTGCTGTCAGCCCCGGAAATGTCCCCTGGGGGTCACTATAGGAGGAGATAAGGTGGCTTCTGTGCCAAATTGGGGAGCACGTGTGGACACCGGGATTGGCACAGCCCTGTGGCAAAAGTTCCAGAGCCCTGGCACAGGGGACGTCCCTGCCACCCTGCTGCCAGCACCTGTGCTGGCAGAGCTCTGTGGGACATCGAGGATAGTGCGCAGGGAGACATCAGCTCTGCCCACAGCCTGCGTGGGAGGGGACCTTCCCAGCGGTGTTTCCCCCCTGGCTGCAGGGAGCCGGGCGCTGTGACCCTGCTCCGTGGGGCAGGAGGCTCGGGTGTCACAGCACGGCCGTGTTTACTGAGGGGAGGGCGGACACTTGACCTGGCCGGATCTGGAAGCGCCGTGTAAACACCAGGATCACATCTGGGTTGCTTCTTCCCTCTGGCGGCGTCTGATGGGCCCCACGGTGTTCCCATGGCATTTCCAGGCCAAATGTGGCTGGGGACCTCCGGCCGCCCCCCAGGGTGGGGAGCAGAGCCTCCCCTCAGCACAGGAAGGGTTAACAGGGCTGCCACCGTGCAGCTGCTGTGACAAGGACCAGAGGAAGTGCTGCAGGAACCGCTGGTGGCTGTCAGGCCCTGAGAGGAAGCTCTGCAAGGAGAGGAAACCCACGTCTTGCTGATTTCAGGGCCGCGCAGCTCTGTCCTGCACAGGGCTCTGTGCAGGCTGCAGGATGGGGGCACCCGCACAGCACCCCGACATGGGTGGTGTGCGGGGTTGGACTTGGCCCTGGGCGTGCCATGCAGCTCCCTTGGGCCTGTAATTGTGCACTGCTGTCACCCAGTGTCACCCGGCTCCTCGTTGCCCTGCGGGTGCTGGGCAGCGAGCAGCAGTTTGGCTCAGGAGCTGCGGGGGGGTTCCTTGGCTGCACGCCCATGTGGGATGCGTGCTGCCGGAGGTGCTGATCTGCCGTTCCAGTGCCTCGCTCAGGCACAGCCCAAGGGGCTTTTTTGCCATCCCAAATTCCCCATTGCTTTGTACAAAGCCCCCTGAACCCTCCCCACCAGGGGACAGCCCAGGGCTGGGATGCTGGGCTGCTCCTGTCCCTGTCACCACGGGGCAGTGGCAGAGCCCCCAGGGAGGGGCTGCCCCTATACCTGCGGGGCACAGGCGGCTGTGCTGCCCCGTCACCGCTGGAGGGCAGAACCCCACGGGACTACAAAGCAGAGCCATTTCTTAACACGTTTTTCTCTCCATCCCAGGCCTGGATTGGGGGTCTCCGAGCCGGCTCGGCCACATCCTGCGGGAACCAGGTGAAGGCCAGCTGCCGCTGGGTGGCCTTCAGCGCCGAGGGGACTGGTGAGTGCCGGGCACCTGGGGGGTGGCATGGATTTGTCCCCAGAGCTGTGCTCCCTCCAGGCTGGGTGCACAGGGCACAGGAGGCACATGTTGCACGGGTGTCTTTCCCTAAATCCCCCAAAGGCACTGACCGTCCTGCAGACCCCTCTTTTCTCTCCAATTGCACGTGTCCTGCACCGTGCCCCAAATTGTGGAGCTTCCTGGGAGCTCTCGGGGTGATGCTCAGGCTGTGGTGAGCTGCTGCTGTGCCTTCTCCTGCAGGTGTGCTGGGCATCGTGCCGCTGGAGGGCAGGGATGGAGGCAAGAGGAGCGCGTCACAGCTCTGCTGCCACTCAGGTGAGTTGGGCAGGGCTGGGCTTCTGCTGAGGGGAGAGATCCATCCCAGGCCCTTCTCTGCAGAAAGGCCTCCAGCTCCTGGGGAGCTTCCTCTAGCACACCCTTCCCATGTCACCCATTGCACGTCCTGAACAAAATGAGAGTGGAGCAAACCAGTGGGAAAAGCACCCCGGAAGCACAATTCTAATTGATTTAACTCAAGCACCCTGCACAGAGGTGCCTGGAAGAGACCCACAGAGCAGCAGCAGCCGAGCAGCCCCGGGGTGGAGCACAGCTACCTACACCAAGCTGAGCTCCAGGCAGAGTGCCCGCAGCCCTGGTGACAAGAGGAGCAGGGTGGGGTGGCAGCAAGTGCTTCAGGCAGAGGTGGTTGGTGACATCACTGCCATGTGCCATGGAGGCAGAAGGCATGGGGAAGGAGCATGGTGAGCCTGGGGCACCCCTCTCCTGCTGTCTGTGTTGCATCAACCTCCCATTTCCCCAGCGTTGCAACAGAGCAGCAGGATGGGAGCAAGCTGCTGAGCTGGTCGCAGCGTTGCCTTCGTGTGTGCAGCGCTTTGGCGTGGCTGCAGGAGCGGACACAGTGTGCCCAGGCTGTGCTGTCCCCATCGCAGCTCAGCCCTTGCCCCATGCACTGCATCCCCTCCAGCCCACAGGGTGCCAGCTGCATCCCGCTGGCACACAGCCCAGCAGCCCCAGGCAAGCCAAGGCAGGGAGCCCTGGGGCCATCTGTCTGCGCTGCCTCTCGCTGTGGGAGAGCCGGAGGCACTGGGCTCTGCCCTGGCAGCACGAGCCCTGTCTCCATCACAGCCGCGAGGGCAGCCAAGCTGCTGCTGAGACAATGAGGCTCAGAGCTTCCCCGGGCCATCGCTCAGGCCATGTCCCTCCTGGGACTCGGCCCATCATCTGCTGGGCTTGTTTCAGCCTCCTCTCTGGGCTCGTTGCCCTCCCAGCTCCATCCCGCCGTGCCCTGGCGGCCGTCCCTGTGCTCCCAGAGGAGCGCTGCAGGGGTTGGCAGCGCACGGAGCCCTGCAGCCTATGATGCGGTTTCAGCCCAGGGGCCCTTGGAAGCCGGCGGTGCTGGGGAAGTGCCCCCCTTCTGCCTTCAGAGCAGGGAAGGGATCTTTCTCCCCTCCTGGAGCAAACGCAGCGGATGAGTCGGGAGCTGGAGTAAGTTGCTTTCACTTTGTGCCTTCTGGGCCTGCATCGCGTGGAAGCGGAAAAGTACACAGTGACCTACTTTCACCCGGCGCCTCGGAGGGGCTGCTGCCAGCGCTGCTCCCCACAGCCGTGCCCCCGCTGGGACAAAGGCAGCCTTGTTGGCTCCCGGCACGGGGCTGTGCGGCCGCCCTCGTGCTGCTGCGCTGCTCCTGCCTCCCCTCACTGCCCGTGGCTCGGCTCTGGGGATGCCCATGTGAAACTGAAGCTGGCTTAGAGGAGAAATGTAGCTGCGGGGTGCTCAGGGCCCCCATCACCCCACGTGTGGAGATGGAGGGATGGTGGCTTGCAGCAGGGTGCTGCAGCACAGGGTTGGGTGTGCCCCTGTCCGTCTGCATGGGGAGGGCCTGGGGCTGCCTGTGGGGCTCCAGGGGTGGGGTGACACGGGGCTGAGCCTCTGCTCCTCTCCTTCCAGATGCGGTGACAGACTTTGACTTCTCACCCTTCGATCAGCTCCTGCTGGCCACGGGCTCTGCTGATGAGACGGTGAGCACTTGGGGACATGGGGACGTGCGGCCACCCCCGGTGTGTCCCTGGTCCATGTGGTGGATCCAGAGATGGGCACGGGGGCAGCTCACAGGCCCAGTCATTGACCCGCGTGTCTGGGGCCACAGGTGAAGGTTTGGCGCCTGCCCGAGGATGGCCAGGAGCTGCCCAGCAGTGCGGGGCTGACGCTGGGGCCGGGCAGGGGCCCCGTGGACATGCTGCAGTTCCACCCCACAGCGGACGGCGTGCTGGCCAGTGGCGCGGGGAAGCAGGTCACCGTGTGGGACGTGGGGCAGCAGCAGCCACTGACAGGTAGGCACGGCCCTGGGCTGTCCCCTGCCCTGTGAGGATGCTCCTGCCATGTCCCCAGCCGGCCCTGCCCTCTGCTCTGCTTCAGAAAGGCCACATCGTTCCACCCGTGGTGATGGTGGGCTGTGAAGTGATGGCTCCTTCCGTGGTCCTCCCTGGTGGGCTGCAGGGTGTGGGTTTCTGCCCAAAATTACCTGAGATCCCTGGATCAGCCTTGTGAGAGGAGGCTGGGGGTGGGCAGTGCTGGCCGGGGCAGTTCAGGTGCCGGACTCACGGCGTTTGGTGTTTGAATCAAATGTCTCTGAGCTCAGAAAATCCAGCAACCGCCTCAAGGTCTGTGCAACAAACATGGGGTCCACCTGGGGAACAGCAATCTGCTTTGGCTGTGGTGTTCTTCTCTTCTCCTTTGGCCAAAACAAAGCGTTGAGGCAGAGGACGAGCAGGCTGCAGGTGCAGCTCCTGCTGCTCAACCTCACCAGCCCGGTGGCACGGGGGGGCCCTGCTCTGCCCTGTGCCCGGCCCCAGGGGTGGCCCTGACCGCCCTTTCCTCCCCCAGCACTGGAGGCCCACGGGGACCAGCTGCAGAGCCTGTCCTGGAAGCGTGACGGCCGCCTGCTCGGCACCTCCTGCAAGGTGAGCAGAGCTTGCCTGCTGCTCTCCGGGGGACGGGGAGGGGCCGGGAACCTCATCTGTGTGATGACATTGCTCTGAGCTGTGTGTGTCTGAGCGGGCAGCCTTCCTCCTCCTCTTCCTCCTCTGCCATCTGCTGGGTGCAGGCAGCACTGTTGGCAGAGCGCTTGCTGACCGTCCCTGTCACCCACACACGGGATGACCATAAATCCCCTTGGCGCTCCAGGAGCCGCCCGGTGACCCCATTTTGGGGAGAAGGGGCAGGGCTGGGGCTGGCAGGCAGCACGGCAGCACTAGATGGCGCCTCCTGCTCGCTGCCTGCGCGCGGTGCCGGTCGCCATGGCGTGGGGGGTGCAGGGCTGGCGTGGAGGCCGAGCAGGCAGGGGGGCCCCAGGCTGTGTGCAGGGGCCCAGCGAGCTGAGCTGAGCGTGCAGAGCGAGCCTGCAGGCTGAGCAAGCAGCCGGCTGCTGTGCTGAGTGCATGGAATGAGCGGGGAGGTGGTCCCGAAATGGCACCAAGCGTGGAGGCTGAGCACACAGGCTGGGATCCTGGAGCTCCTCTCTCCCCAGAAATGCCTCTGGAAAAGGGCTGACACCAGCACATGTCCCTGCTGTCCCGGCCAGCCCTTCCTGAGGCGCTTGGCCATGGGGTTGGGCTCACTGTGCTGCCCTTGGGATGCTGGGGAGCGTTGGGAGGATGGGGACTGAGAGGTCATGCTCCAGCTCTGGCTTTGCTTTGGAGGCAGAGCAGTTTTGGGGGTGTTTTGGAGCAGTTTTTGGGGTGTCAGGGCTCTGCCGGTGTCCTGGGGGTGTGCCCATGCCCAGGCACGGGGCAGGACCTGCAGGGTGCTGTGAGTCACAGGCGCTGAGGGGAGGAGCAGGAGCAGGAGGTTCATTCCGGCTGTCTGCCTAATATGGCCTCACCTCCCACTGGCCCCGGGGTCCTTAACCCTCCTCTGTTTTCTTTTTATCTCAACAGGACAAGAAACTGCGGATCTTTGACCCCCGAGCCAGCCCGGCTGCATCCCAGGTACCGTCCCTCCCGTCCTTCCTGGCTGTGCCCCTGCAGTGCCCCAGCCCACCCAGCCCCGGGCTCACCTCGCTGCCAGGGGCCCTGCTGGGACCCCATGGGGCTCCACATGTGGGGCCCAGCCCTCCTGCCCCTCCACAAAGGCTTTGGCACTGCCATGTGCCTGCGGAGGAGCCCGGCAGGCACGAGGGCTCTGCCATGGCTGCCAGGCTCTGTGCTGCCGTGCGGGAGCAGGGCGAAAGGCTTTTGGGAATAAGGACCTGCCAAGGGTGAGGCTGGGCAGCCTGATCCGTGCAGCTCAGCAAAATAACAGTGATTAGGAAATAAGTAGAGGACTCGGGCCTTGCCATCGGCGTCGAGTTTAAGCAGCCTCTTATTAGAGGCTTCCTGTGGCTTCAGGGCTCTGGCAGCCGCCGTCCCCCGGTGCAGAGGGGGTGGGAGGCGTTTGGGAGGGGAGGGAAGTGGAGGGGACCAGGATGGGATGGCTCTGCTGGTCCTTGTGCCTCCTGCCAGCAGCACGGCCTCCGAGCTCAGGGAAGCGACGGCCCCCAGTGCCCGTGGGTGCTCTCTGCAGGTAGGAGAGGTGCCCTGGCTCTGCAGGCAGCCCTCCAAACACAGCGATCCACCATTTCCCTACAAACCCAGCAGTTACACGTGCAAGCGAGCCAGGAGGAAGCACTTCCAGCCCTCCAAATNCCCCACCCACCCACAGACCCCTGCCCCCTGGTTTCCCCCCTGCCAGAGCCACGGGTTTGTGTAACAGCGTTTCTGTGAGCTCTGGGGGCTCGAGCCAGGTCTCCTGGGGTGGGTGGACTCTGTCTAGCTGAGCTATTAAAAATAACGTGTGAATGATGGTCGCTGTTCAAAGCAGGCAGCTTGCTTCCCTCCGCCGCCTCCTGGGCCGGGTCCGGTGCTTGGGCTTTGCCAGGAGAAATATGCACCTTCCTTGGCTGCTGCAAGGCACAGCACCGCAGCCATAACCCCGTCCTGCTGCAGGCTGATGAAGATGTTTAGTCTTGGAGAAGTGCTGTGCAGGAGGGGAAAACTTTAAAATGCCATAAATTCTCTGGAAGTTCGCAGCAGGTTGGCTTAGCCAGGAGGGATAGTGCTCCTGTGCTCTGTTGTTCCCCTGGTGCTGTCTGGAAGGGCTCCTTCTCCCCGGGGTTACAGCACCGGGTGCTGCTGGGCAGCTCCCAGCAGTGCAGGAGGTGAGGATGGGTCTCCAGCCCGTGCTGCTCACAGGCACGGCCCCACCGCAGGCACAGCTCCATCCCCTGCTGCACGCGGTGCTGACGGCAAAGCTCAGCACAGGGCTGCTCCTCCCAATGGTTTTCTTAATTTGCCAAGCCCGCCTCATTAAGCAGTTCCTTTTTTAGAGCAGAGGAAAAGGAGGAGAAAGGAGCAGAAAGCAGAGCCTCGGGAGCAGGGAGGAGGGGTGGCTGCTGCAGGGCTGATGGCACTGTTGAGTCTCACGGGTGCAGCGTGTGTGAGGCTGGGGACCAGGGGATGGCGAGGAGGGGGCACAGCTGCATGGCTCCAGGGCTGGGCCGGGCCGTGGCTGTGCCTGGGGAGGGCCTGGGGCCCTCAGATGCCCCAGTGAGAGGCCAGGAGCCTCAAGCAGGAGCTGCTTGGCCCCTCTGGGGACCAGGGCTGCCCCTGAGCTGCCACCCATCCCCTTGTGCCACCCCACAGTGCCATGCTCCCAGCTCAGCCCCGTCTGGGTGCCATCCTGCTGTGAGGTCCCACACGTCCCATCCGCCGCCGTGGCCTCGTCCCTGTCCCAAGGCCGTGCTCCCTCCCGTCCCCTCGCCTCCCCTGGGCTCGGGACTCCTTGCTGTGCTTTGTCTCCCTGCTTGCCTTGACCCTGGTGCTGCAGGCAAGCAACACCCATCCCTCCCGGCTCCGTGCTTCTTATCTGCCGTTGCCAACCCCACAGCACCCGTGCACGGAGCATCCCCACGCCCAGCCCTGGTGCTGGCTTCTGCTGCAGCCCCGCTCCTTCGGGCACAGCGCTGGGGACACGGTGCTGAGCTGGGGGTCAGGACACCGGGACCGGCCCCAAGTGGCAGCCCGTCATGGTGCTGGGGATGGCACCTCCTGCTCTGATGGGGGGAACCTCGCTTGGTCCCCACTCACAGCATCCCTCATGCTCACCGTGTGTGTTGGGCTGTGTGCATCTGGCCAGCACCTGGCTCCGTGCTGGGTGCTGCCCGTGTGCTGGGCTGTGGGCAGGGTGGGACGGGGAGCAACCGCGCTCGTTCTCACGAGAAACTTCCCCCAGTGCTGCTGCAGCAGGGCCAGGGGCAGGGGAACGGCCACGCCGGGTGAGCACACACCCGTGCTCACATCCCATCGTTGTCCCGTAAGTGCAGGAGAGCACAGCTCTCGGTGTCCATGCAGGCAGGGCCAGGCTGTGTCATTGTGGATGCCATGCCCATCCCTGGGATCCCAATGTGCCACCTCTGCCCTGGATCCCACCCTGGCAATGTCCCCGTCCCTGGATGGGGACCGCTCACCCCAGGTCGTGGGGAGGCTCTGCTCCCTGCCCTCCCCGCCACGCAGTGTCCCACGCTGAGGTCACCCCAGGGGTACCTGACTCCCAGCCCCAGCAGCAGCTTCCTCTGGGCAGGGGGAAGGTCCGCAGCATCCCACATTCCCAAGGAGACCGTGGGAAGCTTTGAAAAAGTTGGCCTGGCTCTGGGCTGCCTATTTATAGCATCACGCGTTCCGCGCTCTCATGCTTCTGTTCCCCAGCGTCGCTGCACGGGACTGTTTATATTTCCTCTGCTCTGCTTCCCCCTCGGCCGTCCTGCGCAGGAATGCCGCTGGTATTGCAGACATGGGGAAGTCGAGGAGGGTTCAGGACGGGCCCAGCATCAGGGAGGACGCAGCACATGGGCTCCTCCTCCCCTGGGTACCGCTCCCTCCTGCAGGCACAGCCAGAGCCCCGCGGTGCCACTGCTCGCTCACATGGAGCGGGGGCACTTTGGGACCCCCCTGGCTTGGAACAGCCCGAACCCACTTTGTCCCTATGGGGACTGCACGGGGCTGCTGGAGCATCGCTGCAGAGGAGCTCTGTGACCCCGTGGGCTCAGCAGGGCAGGGCGGGGAGCTGGGAGCAGAGCCCTGCTGCAGAGGTTGGCAGTGCTGGGTGCCTTCAGGAGGAGCGCGGCTGGGGAATGCCACAGCCCTGTGCAGCCCCTCCGGCCTCATGCTGTCCCCTCCCTGCGCTTGCCGGGCTGGAGAGCTGATCTGCAGCACGGGGCTGGGCTGCCAGAGGCTGCTCTGCGCTCCTGGCCACCTCTGCAGCCAGCAGATTTGGCAGCCGGGGGAGATCGCATTCTTCTGCGGGGAGGATGCTCCGCCGTTAACCCCCTCGGCTCCCCAGGAACCCCTCCTCCTGCCCCCTGGCTCCTGCCTGTTGGTGGCAGCGATTGCTTTCCCCGTCCTTTTCCCCACAGGGTTCAGGGACTGCCAGCCATGGGATGAGGAATCCCAGCCCCATGCCTCCACACAGGGCAGAGCTCGGGGGCATCCCCTGCTGCCCATCCCCACAGCTCTGGGCTCCCCAGCCCATGGCAAAGTAAATATCCCAGGCAGGGGCCGGGCTCTCCCTGGTGTTGGAGCAGTTTTTGCTTTGTGTCAGGCTCCCCTAGGCAGCCGCAATGTGCTGGCAGCTGGCACCAGCTCGCGCTGCCCCGCGCTGCCAACAGCTGCATCCAACACACTGCCGTGCTCCCGGCCCCGCTCCCCGCAGTGCACAGAGCTCGGGTGCCCCACAGCATCCCTGGGCTGCGCTGGGACCCCACAGCACGAGGGGAGCAGGAGGCTGCCAGCACCACCAGCCCCAGCCTCGCATCCTGCAGCCCCTCCGGGCTCTGCTCTGAGCACAGCATCCTGCTCCCACCGCTGCTCCCCGGGCACAGGTGGGGGTCCCGCCCCCCCCGAGCAGCCCAGTGCTCACCTCTGGCTGCGTGTGTGCAGCCGGGTGTCTGAGCCACCTCCGAAACCGGAGCGGCCCGGCCCCAGCCTCCCGCATATTTGCTGACATACGTACTGCTCAGCCCGGGATGGAACTAATGCAGAAAACATGTTTCCCTGCTGCCGCGTGCACGACGTGGGCTGCGGGCGGCGAGGCCCCGCGGGGGCACGGGGCTGCGCTGGGCGGGGGTCCCGCAGCACCTCCTCAGCAGCGATCCCAGGCCACGGCCCCGTGCTCTGCCCCCTCCCACCCAGCCGGGGCAGCCCCTGGCCCCACCATGGTGCCCGTGGAGGTGCTGCGGGAGGCACGGGGCAGCCTGCAGCCCTCGCCAGGGCTGGCACCCCGATGCTGCTTGCTCCCCAGGAGCCGATGCTCACGGCGATCAGGTCTCCAGCTGTTGGACTTTGGCTGCTGCAGCTCAGGTGCAAAGCGATCTCCTCGCTGATGGTCTGGGCTGGGGTTGCATTCCTGCTTTCTTGGCCCCGGCTCCAGGGGTTTCCTCCCCCTCCACCTGGCAGTGAGCCCTGGGCTGGTGGGGAGGGCTCCAGCCCCGCTGCACTGCGCTGGGTGCCTCCTTGTCCCACCGCGGTGACAGCCCTGCACTGCACAGGGGACACGTCACCTGCTTGGCCCCGGTGGCATCTCGTGCCCTGGGAGCAGGACGGGGCCGAGGGGTGCTGGTGCCAGAGCCGTGTGGGCTGCAGGGGATGGGTCCAGCAGAAAGGGGACACTGCCGGGGCTCTACCGGGTGTTCTGCTCCACCACAGAGGTCTCCAGTGGCTGTGTTGGGTGTGCTGGATCCTGCCCCACATCCTGCCCCACATCCTGCTGCTGCTGCAGGGAACGCCGGGCTGTGCTGGCCACCGTGGCCGTGTTTGTGCTGGCAGCGGAGGCCCTTGGCACCGCACAGCCCTCCTGCCCTGGCTGCGGGCCCTGCAGCCCCCCCGTAACTGTCCCCCTCCCATCCTCAGCAGAGCCGCATGGGGGCCTGGAGGTGTGGGTGCACTGGGGGTTCCCAGTCTTGCAGCCACCCCACAGGGGAGGAGGAGAGGGGCTGCGGGTGGGCCGGGGCCAGTCCCGGGGCTCAGGTTGCTGTTGGTGTCTCGGTAGCCTCCAGCCATGTGCAGGGCACCGGCCTCCTGCAGCCGGGACGCAGCACGGATCAAGAGCCCGGGATGCAGCCGGGGAAGTAAGTGCCTCTCCCAGCTGGGGTCAGGCCCCTCCTCATGCTGCCAGCATGGAGCAGCTTCCCAGCAGCACGGCCCCGAGCCCCACGCTTGGTGCAGGGACAGCTATAGGCAGTGCTGGGGGACTGGGCACCGTCACACCACGCTCACATTCCCCGCTGCCACCCTTTGCTTGTCCGATGCTGGCACCTCTGAGGCCACCCACGGGGATGTCCCTGCTTGGGGGCTGTCCCCACCCCGCTGGCACTATGGGTGCCCCTCGGTGGGACCACGCTGCAGCCGCTCACAGTGTGTGGTCGCGCTCAGCGCGGGCAGTGGCAGTGCTGACACTGTGTGCTGTGCCTTGCAGAGCGTCCTGGGACACGACAACAACAAGGACTCCCGGCTGCTCTGGATGGGTGCCAGCGATTGCCTCATCTCCGTGGGGTTCAGCCAGGTACGGCCTCGCTGCGAGGGCAGCACCGCGCCAGCCGGGATTTCCCAGCCCGTGCCAAGGCCACGGTGCAGCCGCCCCATGCATCTCCTGGCACCGGCACCGGGGCTGCAGGGCAAGGGCAGCCCCATGCAGAGCAGCGTGTCCCCATGGGACGGGGAAGGAGGGGGTCCCCGCTCTGTCCCCGCGGGTGGCAGAGCCCCTGGCCACCCCCTGTCCTCGCGGCGCTGTGTTGGGTCACAGCAGCCATGCTGGGCTCTCCCAGCCATGGGGCTGCCTGGAGCACAGCCCTCCGCTGCCCACCCCGCATTGCCCAGGGTGCCGTGTCCGTCCAGCTGTGTCCCCCATGGTGGCAGCAGCCGGGCACGGTGGCACGTGCAGGTGAAGGAGGGGAAGGTGTGGGGCTGGATGAGCAGCGCCGGTGCCATCTGTGTCTTTGTCCTGCAGATGCGCGAGCGGGAGGTGAAGCTCTGGGACACGCGGAAGTTCAGCAGCGCGGCTGTCACCTTGGCACTGGACACCTCGCCCGGGTAGGGATGGGGACTCGCTGAGGGTGGCCGAGGAGGGACACAGGGACACGTCCTGCTGCTCAGGGATCTGGTGGGCGGCTCCTGGCAGCAGCAGCAATCGGCCACAAAGCCAGGGACTGTGCTGGGGACAGCACATCCATGTCCCCAGCAGCGCTGTGACAGGCGATGGCAGTGCTGGTGGTGGCCGTGTGCTGTGGGGTGGCATACGTTGCTTGGGGACAACTGCGGGGTGTCCCCTTGGGAAGCAGAGCAGCAGCGCTCGGGGCTGCGAGGGGTCAGCGCCTCTTCTCAGGGCGCGATGGAGATCTGGCTGCATGCCCTGGTGTGGGCAGGGAGATGGGGCCACCTCGAGGAGGAGGCAGCGCCTTCATCCCAATGGAGTGATGGGGGCTTGGGGCAAGGCCACTGCTGCGCTGTGCTGGAAGCCAGAGCGGGGACACCAGGACCCTCACTGCACAGAGCACGCAGGGCAGCACCCTCCTGCGAGCTCCCGGGGCTCGGGGCCCACCAGCTGTGCCGGGACAGCAGGCAGGGGCAGCTGTGTCCCCAGACCAGCGAGATTGCTGCGGGGGAACGCGCTGCTTCCCCGGCGCTGGGGGGCTGCTCCCGGGCTGTGGCTGCAGCAGCCATCATCAGCGTCCAGAGTGAACGCCCTCCGGGGAGCCCCGCACACGACGCAGGGAAGAAGGGGCTGTTTGGGGTCCGTCCTGCAGAGCCCACCCTGCTGCGCCTTGCCCCAGTCCCCACCACTTCTCGGCCCCTGTGCCTCTGCAGGGCGATCCCGCGCGGCTGCAGCGATCTCAGAGCTCGTTCAGGCTTTTTGAGGAAGCAATCAGTGGGCGGGCAGGAAGCTCATACCATTCATTGCTGACGCCGGGCGGCAGGAAGGGACGCGCCGCCCGCCTCGAGCCCATCGCCCGCGTGGCACTGGGCGCCCCACGGCACCCCAGAGCGGGCACGGTGCCCCGGGGTGGGGCAGGGGATGGGGCAGGGGATGGGGCAGGTGGGGTCTTTGGGCCGCACAACCCTTGCGATGAGAGCACTGTGCAGCAGCACCCGACCCTGGTGGCCCCGCTCCACGTCGCCGTCCTCGGCCGCCGCTCGCTTTGAATCGGGTTTTGTCTCCCCTCCGCCCCCTCTAATTAGATCAAGGAGCGGCAGGAAGGGGCCTCCATAGGTGATTGTTGCCCTAAATGGTAACAGCGCGGCGGGGTTGGGTTACGGCTCAGCCCGGGACGGTGCCGGCTGTGCGTGGCAGAGCAGCGGTGCCTCGTTGTGCCACCAGCACCGGTGTGACCCAGGTGACCAAGTCCACAGAGTGTCCCCAGCGCCCCAAAATGACAGAAAAAATGCAGCATCCGGGAGCCCCATCCACTCAGCATCCCTGCGTGGTGCGGCCCATTGTCACCCCGCGGTGCCACCGCGTCCCCATGGCGGTGCCACAGGGCGGCAGTGGGTTGGGGACAGCTTTTGGGAGCGATGGGCACAGTGTGGGGCACCGCACGTGGGGCAGGAGGGCAGTTTTGGAGAGCTCGAGCACTGCTTGGCTGTGGGATGTGAAGGGTGGATCCCCCGGGGCTGGACCCGCCGTGCCCAGGGCTGGAGCGTGGTGTCTCCCAGCTGTGGTGCATGCCAGGACACAGGTCCCCAGCATCACGCTGTCACCTCCCCACTCATCAGCTGCAGTGGGGCTGTTCCAGCAGATCTGGATGTGTTCCCCGTGCCCTGAGCCTCCCTGGTACGATGGGGCTCATGCTGGGGCTGCACCCACCCCACTTTGGGTTATTTTCATCCCAAACCCCATGCGGGCAGCGCCCGCTCCTCTCCCGATGTGGCCGTGAACGGTGGCTTTTCCTGGCTGCTAGCAGCCATGTTCTATGACTGTGGGGCTCTCCAACAACACCCACCCCACTGGCAGGGCCACACCAGGGACGAGGAGGCCACCAGCCCCTCGGGGACCGTCCCCATGGCCGCTCAGAGGGGTTCACGCCGCAGCCCCGCTCACGGCTCAGTGTAAACCCAGCCCCGTGCTGCGCTCTGCGGGGAAGGCAGCGAGCGCCGTCACTGCCCAAATTGCTCCCAGATGGCCGCAGCCCCGGCGGCTTTCCAGGAAGCATCGCTGCCTCTGCACGGCTCCTCCCGGCAGCCAGGGCTGCGGGGGGCTGCGGGGTGCCTGCACGTGTACCACCCCCCGCAGCTCCCCGCGGGCACCCCTCACCCCAGGGCACGGGGATGGGGACAGTGGGACCCCGCCATCACCCTGCAAAGCCGCGTGTCCCAGCGGGGCTCTGCCGCAGCCATGGGGACACTGGGGACACGGGCTGCCCGTGGGTGCTGGGGACACCGGGACGTGTCGCGCTCCCCCTGAGCCCCCTCCTGCCTGGGGCACATGATTACAGCCCTGCGGGCTCCAGGAGCGAGAGGGATTTTTGTTTTTGGTTTCATGTCAGTGGGTTTTGCAATCCTTCCCCTGCGCTGATTCAGCGCGGAGGAATTAGAGCTCCTCTGCTCGGGGCTGCGGCCGAGCTGGCGGCGGCCAGGGGGATTTTTGTGCTCGGCTTTGGGGATCACGGGGATCTGGGGCTGTGAGGACAGTTTTGGGGCTGCGGGGACACTTCTGGGGCTGCGGGGACACTTCTGGGGCTGCGGGGACGCTTCTGGGGCTGCGGGGACACTTTTCAGGCGCAGCCGAGCTCCCACGGAGCCGTGTGGGCACGAAGGTCCAAGTGCTGCGGTGTGCCCAGCTGTGCCCTGGCAGCTGTGTCCCCGTGTCCCGGGGCTGTGCTCGGTCACAGTGCCCAGCGTGGTGCTCGGGGACCCCCCCGGCACAGTGCCCTGGTGCTGGGGGACACTGGGAGGGAAAAAGTGAAACCCTAAAGTGGAAGAGCAAAGCTGTGCCATCTGCTGGCATCACCACCATACACTGCCATGGCGTGGGTGGATGGGGACCGAGTGGCATCGCTGTGCCACTGCGCCCATTGCTTGGGAGCTGTTGGCAGCTGCCGGCAGCAGTGGGAGCAGTGAGGGACGTGGGGTCCCCTGGGTATGGGGGGGTTCTCCTCCTGCTGTGCCCTCCCCAGCCTGGGTGGGAGGGATGGGGCTGCCTGGGGGTGGAGGGGTTCCCAGCTCCTGGAGCCCATGGCATAACGGGGTGGCAAACAAAGGGGCACAGAGGGAGGGGGCCCAATGGCCGTCCTGGCACGGGGACACGGTGGTGACACCCGCGGGCACCGCTGCTGGCAGTCACGGGGCTGGAGATCGCTGCTCTCCTCCTCGCAGGGCTGGAAAATACACAAAGCTCACAGCAAAAATATTTACACAGCAGCAATTTTCAGAGGAATTTGGGACGTTAATTTGAAAAATCTGTGGGGAAGGGAACCACAATGGGCCCTTTGAGCGGGCGAGCGTGGCCCTCGCGCCTGCACAACCGCGCCGAGAGGGGCCCCCGCCGCCCCGACG
>WBMW01002482.1:2330-12932 GCA_013396635.1 Penelope pileata | reverse complement strand
GGCGGGGCTGCCCCCCAACGCCCCGCCCCCTGCGCACCTGGGGCCCGGTGCAGGGGGACCCTAGGGACCCCCTGGGACCCGCGGGTGTGGGCACGGGGTGGGTGCAGGCACCTCCCCTGTCACCAGCACCCCCAGACCCTGGCATCCTGGCAGCACCAGGGTGGGGGGCACCCCAGCACCCCTGTGTGCAGCGTGCCCCAGCTGACCCAGACACACAGCTCCCCATTGGGAACCGCAGAGCATCCTGCGGTTGGCACCCACAGGCAGGCAGTCCCTGTGCCTCCAGCATCCCCGGAGCCTGGTGCCCCGTCACCCACACCGTGTCCTGGCCAGGCACCGCCGTGCTTTGGGGAGCGCCGCCACCGCACCCTGGGGACGTGTGTCCCTGTGGGTCTGCCACAATGCTGGGGTGACAGCAGCACTGCACCGAGCACTGCAGCACAACGCTGTGCACCCCGTGGCTGTCCCAGCCCCTGGAAGTGCCCTTGTCCCCAGCAGTGGTGGCAGTGCAGTACTGGTGTCCCCGTGCCTGCCACAGCCACCTTGGCGCTACTTGTCCTGGTTGTGCCAACAGACACGGGGCAGGATTGCATTGTACTGGCTGGGGCCATCGCTGGTGTCACCTGTGTCACCTGGCGCTGAGCCGCTGCGGGGACCCAGCGGTGCCCCAGTGGTGGCACAGGGCTGCGGGCGGGCGGCCTGTGTTGGGCTGTGTTTCCTCAAAGGCTCCGTGTGAGATCCCGGCACCGCACGTGCTCCCTTCCCCCAGCCAGCACGACCACAAAAATGTCAACCCGAAAGTAATATATTGTCCCTTTGTTCTCCTGGAAGCTGCCTCTGGAGTTTTCTCCTCCACACCCTTTTCGCAGGGAAGGAGGAAAAGGAGTTCGGTGCTCCTCGTCCCCTCCAGACACCGAGCATCCCCCCGGGCACTGGGTGGGACAGGGATGGGGACAGGGATAGGGACAGGGATGGGGACATGCTGCAGGCAGCCGAGCTGGCAGCCCTGACTGCAGCACTGGCGTGTGTCAGCGAGGCGTGCAGCGAGGCGTGCAGCGAGGCGTGCAGCGAGGTGTGCAGCGTGCCACCTGTGCCCTGCAGCCCCGCGCCCGCCCCAGACCGGCTGAGCCGGCCCAGGCAGCCTGGGGCTGTGCCAGCGGGGCTGGGTGGCAGCCGGGTTCCTTCGCCCGCAGTGGCACCCGTGTGCCCCGTGCCCGTGCCATGCACCGGCACCGCTCGGGAGGTGTGGGTGGCTGCCAAGGTCTCGCTGCCATAAAGCTGTCACACTGGGGCCGAGCGTGGCAGGGCTGTGCCGTGGGAAGCTGAGAACTGGGGGAGATGCCAAGGGCCATTCCCATGTGCCCGATCAGGGACACCTGGCACTGCCCTGTGGCTGTGAGCACCGCCAGACCCTGCCCGGTGCTTTGCCAGCACCACCAGAACATGGGATGGGGTGGGGCTTGGGGTGCCCATGGGGGCATGGGTCAGGAGGGCAGGGGCCAGCCCTGTGGGTATTGGGGTGCTGCTGTGTGCTGGGCAGGGTGCTGAGCCCCATCCCGTGGTGCTGAGCCCCATCCCATGTGCTCAGCACCCTCCTTCCCTGGCAGGGCCATGATCCCGCTGTACGACGCCGACACGGGGCTGCTGGTGCTGGCAGGGAAGGTGAGGAGCCGGGGCGGCGGGACACAGCGGGGTGATCCTGTGCCCCGCTTACCTCTGCACCTCTTCCAGGGAGAAAACCTCCTGTACTGCCTGGAGGCAGCGCCGGCACAGCCCGCGCTCACCCAAGGTAAGCAGCACGCGTCCTGTGCCATCTGCAGGGACCCCTGGTCCTGCCCCCACCCCACTGCTGCCCTGTCTGTCCCCAGTCACCCAGTGCCTGACGGAGGGACGCACGCGGGGCCTGGCCGCCGTCCCCCGCCTGGCCCTGGACGTCATGGCCTGCGAGGTGCTGCGCGTCCTGCAGCTCACCGACACCTTCCTCATCCCCATCAGCTACACCGTGCCCCGTAAGGTAAGGGGGCGTGGGGCAGAGACGGCTCCAAGCTTGGTCCCTGTGTCCCTTTGTCCCCACGTCCCCAAGCCCTGGCGCTTTCCCTATCACCTGCCACCAGTGTGGGGACTGACTGCCAAAGGTGTCCCAGCCAGGTTCTGCTGCTGCCCCCAGTGCGCTCAGGTTCTTTCCCTCATTGGCATCATTTCCCTAAAGCATTTTTCTGAGTGAAAAAAGGAAAAAAAAAAATCCACAGGAGGGTGGCAGCTAAAGAAAATGCCCTTTTCTGTAAACAGACACTGTTGTGGAAAAACCCACGTTTAAAAAAAGAAACAGTGTAAGCGCTGCTGGGGGGGGGCAGGGCTGTGCCCCCGCGGGGACACAGCTGCAGGCTGGGCTCAGCCCCCAGGGAAATGGGGGCACGGAGGTGGCTGCTGCTGGGAGCCCCCAGCTCGTCCCCTCGCCCCACCCTGCAGGCAGCACCGTGTCGGGGTGCCCGCTGCCATCCCATGGGTGCCACCCCAATGGCCACTGCTGGGGGCTGCGTTTGGGGGCCTGGATGGTGCCGGGGTGCCGGGCACAGCCTGCAGCCAGGCAGCACCTGACGCCTACAGACCCCAGTGCACAGCTCGGCCGGGGCTGGGGCTCCGCCACAACGGGATGCCCGGGGGTCTCCTACCCGGGGCCACCAGTGCTTGGTGACAGCAAAGGGCTGAGGGCAGAGCACTGGCTCACGCCCCACCTGGTGCTGGCAGGCACAGCAGAACAGGACAGCAGCCTCACCCATGCCCTCTCCCGCAGTCCAACCAGGAGTTCCATGAGGATCTGTTCCCCGACTGCGCTGGGACGCTGCCAGCCACGGGCGCCCAGGCCTGGTGGGCAGGGGACAGCCAGCAGGTGAGTGGCACCCCAGCGCTGTCCCCGTCGGTGGCACTGCCCGGGGCTGGGCGCAGCACCACGTGGGATGGGGCTGGGACATGCATGGGGGGGGGTAATTTTCTAATCACATCCTTTGAACGGAAAGCAGAGATGGATACAAACCACGTGTTTGCCAAAAGCCAAGGGGCTTTGGGGTGGCACCAGGGCTGTGCCCCTCCTGTCTGCATGGTGAGGAAAAAGCATTTGGGGCCGAGCTGCACAGCCCTGCGCCCGCAGCTGGCTCTGAGCGCAAACGCGGCTTCAGGAGATCTCATCTGTTGCTGACGTGCACCCACCCAGCTGAAAATGGTTTTCCAGCAAGAAACTGCTCAAAAATGCTCTTCTGCAGCCAACTGAGCTCTAATTTCCATCTAGGTGCAGCTAAGAGTAAAAATCTAACCGAGAACAGGCATTTCCCACCATCTTCCTTAAAAACGCAGACACTGAGACAGTGTAAACGTCTATTGGAACCGTGTCACACTCCCGGGGCCGTGAGCCAGAGAGGGGCCTCCTGCAAGCCAGGAGCACCCCCATAAGCCAGACACCACACGCAGCAGGGTTCGGTGGGGAAGATTACAAAAAGAGGTGGAAAGGGGGGGGTGTGGGGGCCCCCTGACACAGCGAGGGGTGGGACTCGGTGCAGGGTCTCCCCACCAGTGCCCGCTCACCGCAGCGCTGCTGCCCGGCAGGTGGGGAGGGTGAGCCTGCACCCGGCACGCAGACCCACGGAGACCTTCTGCTCCCCGCTCATCGCCGCCGCGCCCAGCACCCAGCTGCACGATGACGGCCCCGCTGACGCCGACCGCAGTGTGAGCACGGGGCTGCGAGGGGCTGGGGGTGGCGGGGCTGGGGGTGGCACCCCCTGCCCACCCGCTGTCTCCCGTAGGAGTGCAGCGGTTACTCCTCGCCCTCTGGCTCACTGGCCTCGCCGAGCAGCGCCGCCACCTCGCTCTCTGCCAGCACCGGCCCCTCCAGTGGCTTCGCCAGCAGCCCCAGCCAGAAGTCGCTACAGAGCATTTTGGGTGAGCGGGCACCCGGGTGGGCTGGGTGTCACCGGCCCCCGTGGCCGGAGGAGCGGTGGCACTCAGCAGCACCCGCCCGCGCAGGGCCCAGCTCCCGCTTCCGGCACGCGCAGGGCACGGTGCTGCACCGCGACACCCACATCACCAACCTGCGGGGGCTGAGCCTCACCACGCCGGGCGAGAGCGACGGCTTCTGTGCCAACCACCAGCGCATCGCCCTCCCGCTGCTCTCTGCCGGCGGCCAGATCGCCGTCCTTGAGGTGGGGACAGGCTCCTGGTGCCACCACTGTCCCCAGAGCACGGGCCCTGGGTGACACACTGCTCTCCACCAGCTCTCCAAGCCGGGCCGTCTCCCGGACACGGCCGTGCCCACCATCCAGAACGGCGCGGCGGTGGCTGACCTCGCGTGGGACCCCTTTGACCCCTGGCGCCTCGCTGTCGGTACGCACTCTGTGCCCAGGTGGCAGCAGCACCCTGCTGTGGGCCACTGTGCCCCGTGCTGCCACTAACCTGTGTCTCCTCCCGGCTGTGTCGGTGCTGCAGCGGGGGAGGATGCCAAGATCCGGCTGTGGAGGGTGCCTGAGGGCGGGCTGCAGGACACGCTGCAGGAGCCCGAGGCTGTGCTGCGAGGTGAGTGTGGTGCAGGGACACAGCTCAAGCACCACTACTGGGGACACGTGGTCCTGGCGGTGTCCCTGCCCCAGTGCTGGCACTCTGCTCTCCTCACCAGGGCACACGGAGAAGATCTACTCCATCCGCTTCCACCCTGTGGCGGCCGACCTCCTCGTCTCCTCCTCCTACGACATGACAGTGCGCATCTGGGAGCTGGGCGCCGGGCAGGAGGTGCTGTGCCTGCAGGGACACACGGACCAGGTAGGGTTGGGGACAAGCAGGGGACCGCAGCACTCAGACGTACCGGGCTGCCACGCTGCAGCACAGCTGGATGCTGGCTCGGAGCTGGCTCCTGAATTATGGTCCTGAGATGGCACTGTGGAGAGATGACCTCAGGCTACCAAGGAGGGCATTTGGCTGGCCACCAAGTCTCCTGAGCCAGCTGGGGACACATCACAGATCTGTGACAGGGACACCCTCCATCTCCCAGATCTTCAGCGTGGCCTGGAGCCCCGATGGGAAGAAGCTGGCGACAGCAAGCAAGGACGGCCGGCTGCGGCTGTACGAGCCCCGGCGCAGCCCCCAGCCCCAGCAGGTGGGAGCGCAGTGGTGGGGATGGGACGGGAGAGCTGGGGGGACAGATCCCCCCACAGGGAGCTGCTGGGCAGGGCGTGCTGCCCGTGACCCTCCTTCTCCCCACACAGGAGGGCCCGGGCCCTGAGGGGAGCCGTGGGGCGCGCCTGGTATGGGTGTGTGGAGGTGATTTCCTCCTCGTGTCCGGCTTCGACAGGTGAGGGCAGGCACGTGGCTGTCCGTTGCACCCCTGAAGGGCGCAGCCACTGCTGGGCACAGTCCCCAGGGGATGAGGTGCTCCGTGGGGGGACGCCAGGCACATCAGGCTCTGCCATGCTGCCCACTCACCCCCGCAGCCGCAGCGAGCGGAGGATCCTCCTGTACCGGGCACAGGCCCTGCCCGACGGGCCCCTCTCCGTCCTCGGCCTCGACGTGGCCCCCTCCACCCTCCTGCCCTTCTACGACGAGGACACCAGCGTTGTCTTCCTCACTGGCAAGGTGACACACAGCTGGCCTGCGTCCAAGGGGGCTGCCCACACCCTCACACCTCACCCTCACACCACGCCCCGTCTTCCCCCTGTCCCAGGGTGACACCAGAGTCTTCCTCTACGAGGTGACCCCGGAGCCACCCTATTTCCTCGAGTGCAACAGCTTCACCTCCAGCGACCCCCACAAGGTGAGGGGGTGCCCGCTGAGGTCATGCTGCACACCCCACCCCATTCCCAGCCCTGCTCATGTACCCACTCTGCCAGGGCTTCGTCTTCCTGCGCAAGACAGCGTGCGACGTGCGGGAGGTGGAGTTCGCCCGGGCGCTGCGCTTGGGGCAGAGCGGCCTCGAGCCGGTGGCGTTCCGTGTGCCTCGTGTCAAGGTAGTTGGTGGGCTGGGCTGCGCGGGGGGCGAGCAGCGTGCCCCCCTCACCGCCCCGCGCCCTGCAGAAAGAGTATTTCCAAGATGACATCTTCCCCCCGACCCGCGTGTGGTGGGAGCCGGCCCTCACTGCCAGCGCGTGGCTGCGAGGGGCGGACGGGCAGCAGGGCCGTGCTGAGCTGCGCCCTGCAGACATGGTGCCAGGTGGGTGCTGTGGGGCGGTGTGGGACCATGCATGTGTGTGTGTGGGGCCGCCCCACATCTCGCTGCCCCCCAGTGAGCCAGGCCCCAAAGGAGGCCCCGGCACGGAAGTTCATCCCCGCGGCCGTGTACCTGGGGGAGAAGACAGATGAGCAGAAGAAGGAGGAGGTGAGTGTGGGGAGGAGGTGAGTGTGGGGACAGCGGGACCACAGCCATGTTCTGTGTGCCACCCCACGGCCCCGCTCCCCACAGCTCCTCAGCGCCATGGTGGCCCGGCTGGGCAGCCGCGATGACCCGCTGCCACAGGACTCCTTCGAGGGCGTGGACGAGGCCGAGTGGGTAGGCATGGCGGGGACGTGGCGGGGACGTGGTGGGGACACGGCCAGGCCGCGGGGCCCAGGCCTCACTGCCCTCACTGCCCACGGCCTCCACAGGACTAGGCCGCAGGCGGACCGCGCAGCCCCTACGGACACCAGACCTCGCTGGAGAAGAGCAGTCTCGAGCCGCGCCCACCCCAGTGGGCAGGCCCCGCCATTAAAGCCGCTGCAGCCCCGCCCGCTCTCCTGTGCTGTGTGAGGGAACTGAGGCGGAGGGAGGGGGGAAAATGGCGGCCGCTCTCCCGCCTTCCCGCCCCGCTTAGTGCGCATGCGCGGCGCTCCCAGCCCGGACCTCCCCGTTAAGTGCAGCCACCGGGCGGCGCCGTTGTTCGGCGGACGGCGACGCTCCGCCCCGCGCCCTCCGCTCTCTGACCCCGCGCCCTTGCGGGGAGCGGAAGTGGCGGAGGTGCGGGACGATGGTGAGCGGCGGGGCCCGGGCTCGCTCCGCTACCCGAGCGGGCGCGGGGCTTGGGCGCGGAGCTCGGGGAGGGGCGCGGGGCCGGGCGGGGTCCGCAAGCCCCAAGGAGGGGGTGACAGGGCCGGGAGGGCGGGGCAGGGCTCGGGGAGGGGGTGACAGGGCCCGCGGGATGGGAGCGTGGGACGCGGCCGGGTGCGGGGTGGCAGAGCCCGGGGAGGTGGAGCTGCTTCTGGGCGGTGCCCGAGGGGAAACGGTGCCCGGGGAGAGGCGAGGGGGCCGGGNCATCCCCTGGCACCCCCCAAAGCCCCCCTGCACGGCCCCGTGCCGCTGCCACCTCCCCAGCGCTGGGGTAGGGAGGGGAGCAGGGTGACCCCGGGGAGGGGTGGGCAGCCCAAGTTGGGCTTCGTGGCCGTGCCCCCCCGGGAGCCCCATGGCTGGGGAAAGCCGGGGGGTGCGGGCAGAGGGCTGACGCTGTCCCCGGGCAGCGAGCCGAGCTGCAGCAGATGCGCGGGGCCGCTCCGAGAGGCCCCAGTCCGCCGCCGCCTCCAGGATCATCGGCATCAGCCTGCAGGAAGCTCAGCAGATCCTCAACGTTTCTAACCTCAACCCGGAGGAGATCCAGAAGGTAGAGGCTCCCACGGGGTGTCTGCGGTTGGGGAGAGCTGGCACGGGGTGGCGGTGGCTCCTGCAGGTGTGTGGGTGCTGTCCTGGGCACAGCTCATCCCGGAGAGGTCTCCCAGCTCCAGCTGCAGCACGGTGTGCCCAGCAGAGCTGCAGGAGGGGGACACGTGCTCCCTAAGGGTGCCTGACACCACAGCACGAAGCAGCCTGCACCTCCAGGAGCCAGCAGCCACCCGGCTTTGGGGAGGGGAGGGCGCAGGAGGCGGCTCCTGACGGAGGCTTTGCTTTGGCAGAACTACGAGCACTTGTTCAAGGTGAACGACAAGTCGGTGGGAGGCTCCTTCTACCTGCAGTCCAAGGTGAGCAGGGGGAGCAGAGGTGCGGGGCTCCCCCAGCGCTGCCCTCACCCCACCTGGCTGCCTTTGGTGTGGGAGGAACCTTCCAGAAACGGATGTCTTGGGGCAGTGCCACCTCCTGCTCGGGCTGAACCCAGCAGTGGGCAGTAAGGGGAGGATTGGCTGCCTCTGCCTGGCTGCTCTGGGAGGGAATGGTGGCTGTGGGCACCAGCCAGGCACAGCTGGGCCAGAAAAGGTTTGGGGATAGGTTTTCTCCCCGCCCTTTGTCATGCTGGAGCTCAGCCAGCACAGGAGGGTGTCACTGGGGGAGCGCAGAGCCTGAGGGACCTGCGGGCAGCATGGACGAGCCCCTTCCAGAGCCCGGCTGAGGCAGGAGGGCCTCAGAGCCTGGTGCCAGCGGGCAGGGAGGGGTGGGTGCAGCCCTGCCCTCCGCATCACCCCGTCCCCTCATCCCGCAGGTGGTGAGAGCCAAGGAGCGGCTGGACGAGGAGCTGCGCATCCAGGCCAAGGACGAGAAGGAGAAAGGCTGGAAAGCAGAGACGTGACCCCGCCAGCCGCGTCCCCGCGTCCCTCTCCCTTAAGTTATAGGTAGCCAATAAATTCCATGTCCTCCAGCGCCTGGCCTGGCTGCTCTGCGCCCCGGGGGAGAGAGGGGACGGCCCTGGCCCTCAGCGGGCAGCACAGAAACCTGACCCGGCCGCAGGGAGCTGGCACAGGGCTGGGTGCTGCCCTGTGGGCGGCGGAGGTGGCACGGGGCAGGAGGGGTGTCCCCAGCTGGGCCTCAGGGCAGCCAGGGCTCAAATCATGCCTGGGAAGGCCACAAGTGCTATTTTAGTGGGGGCTGGATGCTCACAGCCTGACTGCACGCATGCCTCTGGCTCCGTACCACGGAGAGCTGGAGCTGCGCAGATGGGCGGCGGGGACGGGCGCTGGGTCGGGCATGGTGGCAAGGAGCCGTGTGGGGACACAGCGGGGCTGTCCCCAGCTGCACCCCACTGTGAGGCCGGGCAGGGCCAGCTGTGCCCTCAGCCCCGAGGAGATGGCAGCTGTGTCGCCCTCTTCCCCTCTGTCCCTTGGCATGAGCTCAGCGCTTTGTCCCCATCCCGGGCTCCGTGGGCCCTGGGCGCAGGCGGGCAGCACGGTTGCAGACTGAAACAGGAACTTACTTCAACTTCACTTTATTGTTTTCTTAATAAACTTCCTCTCCCATGGAGGAATATAGTGTTATAATCGTTAGCTTATCTCTTACTTCTGTAGTCCTTAAACTCTATGCTAACAGCGATGGAGCCCAACAGGAGGAAAATAAAAACAACCCAGAAACTACAATAGAAAGGCACTTAGAGACCGTTAAAATACTGATGTCCTGGAATGTGCAACAACAAACCAACAAACGAGCAAGAAAACGTACACCGGCCGGGGAGGCCTGGTCGATGGCACGAGGCCATGCTGTGGCAGCGCCGGGCGCCCGCTGCGCCCCGGCCCGAGGACGGTGACACGGGGAGGCCGGCTCCCCGCGGGGCGTGCGGCCAGGGCCTGTCCCCAGCCCCCAGCTGGGGTGGGGGGACCCTCAGTTCGGAGAAGGCCATGGGCAGGGCAAGGTACGTAGAGCCCGGGAGGCACCTTGGAAAGGGAGGGTCAGGGCTGGGGGAGCAGCGATGGAGCCCGAAGGGTTTCAGGGCACCTCCGCGGGGTTCCCCACCCCTGAGGCTCCCGCCTGCTGGTGCTGCTGGTGGAGCTGGGCACCCTGCGTGCCCAAAACCTCCACGGTGCCAGGGTGGGCTCCGCCAGCACAGAGCCCGGTGCTGCCCCATGGCTCTGGGGGAGGGGGCTCGTTTGGAAACCCCCCACGGTGCCCCAGCACCATGGGACGCACACGGAGCACAGAGCTGGGCAGCACTGAGGCAGCCGGTGCCGATGTGCCCCTGCCCGCAGCCCTGCCCGCGCTGCCTGCGTGCGCTGCAGTACATGGTTAGGTATGAACGTAGCTAAACACGGTGGCTCTGCCCCGGTGCGGAGCCGGCGCGGCGAGCGGCACACACGTGCCTTGTCATGGGGGGGGGCCCGGGGGGGTGGCGCTGGGGAGCGGTCCCCACGGGGCCACCATGCTGTCCCCACGCCGGCACCGGGGCAGGGAGACGCCAAGTCAGCAAGAGCAGAAGGGCCCGACGGGGGCCCCGTCAGCGCGGGGTCTGGGCGATAAATAAATAGCGGCGTCTGCGGTGCCGGGGGTGGGCGCGGGGCAGGGCCCCCCCACGGGGCCACCGAGGGATTATTGCTATTCTCAGAAGAGTCCGTTCTTCTTTCGTGAAGGTCAAAATGGCCACGAGGCTGCGTCGGGGCGACGATGCTGGGGGTGGGGACAATGCTGGGGGCTCGGTGCCCCCCCCAGGAGCGGGCCCGGCCCTCAATTCACCACGGCCGGCTTCAGCAGCAGGGAGCCAGGCGGGATGACCACCCAGCCCGGCGGCAGCGCCTCGGGGGGGCTGCCCGCCGCCGACAGGTCGAGCACGGCCCCCGGCAGCAGTGCCAGGCTCTCAGGGGGGGCCCGCGGGCGCCCGGGCTCCGTCCTTCCGCAGGCCGACTTGCGGCCCTCGGGCCTCTTCCCGCGGCCCTCGGCCTTCTCGGCGTCCGCCTTGGCCCCGC
>WBMW01002481.1:0-19147 GCA_013396635.1 Penelope pileata | reverse complement strand
GATTCTACGATTCTATGATACTCCATGCTCTCGTAGAAACCAGCTCTGCACAGTCCAATTCACAAAGAAAAGAAAAGAAAAAGAAACCTTAACATGTGGCTTGCTTTCATTGAAATGCTATTACATGTTTCCACTGTTTTGTGAGATCCACATAATTTTTCTACTGCAAATTGTCAATTGAGTTCTGAGTTCCAGTCTGTGAGGAACATCTAACAAATAGAGCTGTGGGATGACTCTAATATTCCTCTGCTTGTAAGCAGGAATGTTTAGTGGTCAGAATGATCTGATGAGAAATTTCAAATTTTTGAAGTTCTATATTATAAAAAAAATACATTGCTTCTCTAAACGGAAACTTTTTTCACCACAAATCTGACCAGGAGATGAGATAGGAAATTTGTACTCTATGTATTTGTATATATCTTCATATGACACTGTTCTCCAAGAAAAAACTTTACTAAGTATCTATATTTCACTGCCCCACTGTATGAGCATGAACATTTGCATGTGCATGAATCTACACACACGTATATCTACGTGGCAGAAAGGTCTTCAAATCTTGATAAAATTCTTATAGTTTCTTATAGAAACACTTATGAGTCAGAGGGGTACTCTCCTGCCTTTGTGGAAACATTGGGCATGAATACTATTTCTCAGCTTAGTTTTTCCTTCCTCAATCTTATCAATATTTTAATGATCATTTTATTCCTCCCATGTCTGATATCTGGTGTATTTTGAGTACAGGGTTTAGTAGCCCTGTTTAGTTCAAATGCTCCTGTGAAATAGTTTTCATTCCTTACATTTTTCATTTTCACAGGTAACAAAAGGTTGTGGTAATTGAACTGCATGTGCTGTCTTCAATAACTGTGCCAACACAATAAACTCTGTATTTTTTGTTAGTTAAAACTCGTGAATTATGACTAATAATAAAGCTACTATTATTACCTTTAACAATGAAATTCTATAGCTTGCCTAACTTCTCAAATAAATTTTGCTAAAATATGCACCTTACCCTCTATTCTGTGCCATCTTACCTCATTATTTAAATAGATTACTTGCCAGACTCCATCATTTATGTCTTATTGCTGTGTAATCTTCAGTTTTTAAGAATTGTACTGCATCTTTTGAGATTGTTTCTGTCTGGATACTGAGAGAAATCATAATCCTTTTGCTACATCAGTCCCATGTGTTCATGAATCTGAAGGGTAACGAATGATTCACCCTTGCCTCCCACTCCAGTTTTCCGTTGTGCCTGATGATCTTATTTAGTTGATAAATAATTACATTTTGGCTTGATGAGAATTTTTTTCTTAAATGACCTTTACCGCTCCGAGTTAAATTTGATTAAATAATGGAACAAACTTTATTTTATTTTATTTTATTTGTGTTTGTATTTGAATTTTTGTTATTTTCCATGCCTAAAACATGTAGGTCAAGTAACAATTACAGTTGTTTTCTGTGTGAATGCTTATTTGTTTTCTTCCAAGTTTTAGACATAGTTTTCAAATAAATCCTTAGGCTTTCTAAAATTAAAATTTTAGTTACCTAGTTTCATGTTCTTCATTCCATTCATTGTATATTTTCTGGCTGTAACATCTTATCATTAGAATATTTTTGCTGTCTTCATAGTACATCACACTTTTCAGGTCAATTTTTTTTTTGCATACCTAGCAGTATATGTAATACCTATCTACATGTATGTTATTTTTTCCTGCAATTATCATTCCTATTAAACGAATATCTAGAAGCCTCCACTTAGAATAGGGTCTCATAGTGGTAGATTCACCTCTCTTGTATGTGAAAATAAACATTTTGTTGTGTCCAAGAGTATCAGTGTTACATTTTGAATTCAGAGATATTTCATTTTCCTCATGGTTTTGGGTATGTTTAACCTATCAATACAGAACTAGTACAAAGGTGTTTTGTGGAAAAAAAGCCATTTAAGTTCAAATCATTTTTTTCTTATCATTAGTTACTTTTAAAAGCAATCATCAGAATATAGACAGAATAAAATAAAAATGAACGTTCCCTCAGTTTTTATTGGTACTCTTCCCCCACTACAGTGACTTTATGTCCAAGATGGTGTACATTTAACAGATTGCTTCAGACTCCAAGTCATTAATCATTTCCTAGGAAACCGTTATGTTACATAGAATTTAACACCTTAATACTCTAGGTGATTCACATTAAACTTATTTTAATATAAGGCGGCAGAATCATCAACACACTGTTCAAGATACTGTCATCCCTACTGACTTCTTGATCAGACTCTTAAAGTGATGCTTAATTTCTTGAGGCAATATGCAACAGAAAGATTTAATTTCAATTTAGTCAGAACTAAGGAAGCCTTAAATTAGAGCATCTGATCCTAAATTTGGCTACAAAGAATCTTGCATTTTCTGGCCATAATGTTCCTGTTGATGAGACTCTAACATGTACATTGTTAGAAAAAGAGGATGGTAAGCAGTAAGGTTCTTGAAAGTTATATTTATTTATTTATTTTAAACACAGCTGATAACAACTTTTCTGTTCCCAGCACACAGAAGAATTTCTCCAATGGCTTTTGATGTTTCATGAAGGAACATTTCCATGAACTTCTCTGAAAAGTCATGTCAACCTTGGCTATTTAGAAAAATCTGTAGTTATCAGTACACTCCATTGCTTTGAGAAACAATCAAGGCCAAACAAGTAACAAGCAATAACTTCTTGATTTTAATGTATTTATTTCATTTTGTAGATGTAGACATGTAGTTATTTCAAGGTTTAAAGTGAAGTTTTTAGTTTTTATATGTGTAAAAGCCGAAGTCTGAATATATACCTTTTAATCTCAAAGTTCAAGGAAACTGCAAAGCAGAAATAAAGTACAAGTAATTTTTTTCCAAAGATTGAAAGAAGGCTGTTGTGGAAAAAGGCTCTGAATATCTGTGATCTCCCAGTGTGCTTGTTAAGGGTGAAAAAAAATGAAAAATCCAACAACAACAACAAAAAACCTACAATCAAAAAAACCTGTAGTTTTTCACAGGCTGAAAGAATTTTCTTTGGGAACGTGTCTGCCAAAGTACCTGGGCCAGGGGGAGGAGGAAGAGGCTTGTTTGATCTGTTTGGAAGGGAAATCATACAGATAAGAAGGAAAGAAAGAGAGGTGATTTTTTTCTGAGAGATGACCAGCAATATTGAATCAATTCAATCCCATTACCAAAGCAAGTTATCAATGCTTTTGAGTGCATTTTCACCTTGCAGTCATTTAAAAGTGACTCCAGTGACAAGAAGTCTACTAAAACATTTTTTCCACTAGTTTTTAATTGTATTCTTGTTTCTGCTTGTGATACTTTATTGACTTTTTTTTGGTATGTAGTCCCATAAGCTACACTAACTAGACTAGTCCTCAGAAACAGCAAGTTATTTGCTGTTTTTTAACAGAGCATTTTACAGATTCTTCACTTTTTCCATCACTAACATATCTTTGAACATTTAGAAAATATTCATTTTCCACTCACTTTTAGCAATTTTTTGGATTTCTATAATTCCTTTGCAGATGTAATGCCACTGAAACTTTAGCTTCAGTTCCTCTAGACAGATACGTCTTTCTCTTGTCAAGTCATACACGAATCTCCTAAACTGCTTATTGGTTCCTTCTGTCATTCAGTGCACACAACATTTGCATCTGGAAGACTTGCATATAGCCTTGCATAAGCTAGTAGCTTGTGCCAACTGCATAAAACATAATTATGGTAATTACAGTTTTTCAAACTTGCATGGAACAGTTATTTGTACTTGATTTGTAGAAGAGACTCTCTGAAATACAGTGGTTAAATTATTTGTCTGAGAGTAATTTCCCAGTAATAAATAACTAGACATTTATAAAAGTTAAATTGAAATACTTGCAACTCAAATACATATGACAACCCCTACATCTTTTCATTTCTAGGTTCAAAGGCTGTTTTTATCACCTCTGGTACAATAGATTGAGAGTTTTTGGTGTTGTCTAGTCAGTGTTGGAGAACTTCCACTTAGAGAATGTAGATTCATTACTCCTTTGATGCTCTTTATTTTCTGGATTGAATGCTCAAATATTTCATTTACTGAATTTGAGGTGTCACTGCTCGTCTGAACAGATCACCAGGTACAGAACAACTCTTTACATCAAGAGAATGCTTCTCAGTGTTGGTAGACATCTAGCTGCTTCATACTACCAACATTTGGACAGTCAGGGCTTGTGAGGACACAAGTCTTCCATTATTATTACACTCACAAACAGATGCTAAACACTTTTCAGATCTAGTGACAATAACTTCTTTGTTCATTTATTTCTTTTCTTTATATGTTCCTTTTCCAAAAAGGAAAACAACAACAACAACAACAACAAATTCTTTAAGGAAGAGAATATTTTATTGCAAAGACAAGTTTATGATGTGGCTATCGCTTTCCCTTCTGCAGGTTTAACCAATAGCAAAACTGAACACATATCCTAGAGACACACAGACAGATAGGACACTACCAGACACAAAGAGTTCAAGAAACGTCTAGATGAGGTGCTAAGGGATGTGGTAGTCCTTTCCAACCTAGTGATTCTATGATTCTATGAAAGGCTGCCGTAGCTAAGGGTTGCCTTTAACAGAATTTACACACAGGACTCACACAGAAATAGACACACAGACACCACTCCTCTCTGTCTGGTAGAGACAGAAGTTCACAAGCGAAGGCACACAGCAAACTCTATGTTCAAGAACACTCATATTCACAGATACTTTGAAAATTTGCCATGGCCTCTCCATCTGTCCAGCACCCCTGCCCAGATCCCAGGTCCTCATATCCACTTCACAGGTTACCTACTCCTCAGCTGAGCCAGTTTGAAGTTTGCTGAAACCACATAGCACTCAAACACACTCATCCCTCATACACATCACATCTGCTAGTCCCTCTGGGAGTACCCACCACCTGCCTGATACCCCAGCTTAGACCCAAGTCCCCCAGTGCTTGTCAGACAATCCAGCTTAATGTTTGTTAGCAAATACATGTGCTCAACACATTCACATTCGATTGGAGAAGATAAAATTAGCCCAACACAATCAGCATCCAGCACCAGGCACATGGGCTGTGACCCACAGCCCTGCTCCAGCCACCAGTGCAGAGTCTTTATTCACCTCACTCACACTACTCTTCCCCAGCAACCGGTTGGGGAACACACATCTGCACCAGGGACCGGGAGCAGAAGACCCCACTCACTCCAGTAGCTGACACAAAGACCCCACTCACTCCAGTCTGACACCACAGGCTGGGGGTGCCTACACCCTCAGTCTGACTCCAGTAGCTGGCACCCAGTCTACTCACACTGATACCCCCAGGAGCCAACATTTCTGATTCAGAGTCCTCAGAGTCCTCCCTAGGTCTACAGAGGACTTATCAATTACTGGTGCTAGAACCTTCACCCCTGCCAGCAGCTGACACCACATGGCCTATAGCCATGGTCTGACTCCAACAGCTGGCACTCAGTTCGTTCGTGCTGTTCCCCCCACAGCTGGCACTCCAGGCACGAAGTCTATAGGATCTAAAGGTGATTCAGATCCAGAGAGCAATTACCGCTCCAAACTATTGATGCTAGGACTCCCACACACTCGAGTAGGTAGCTCTACAGACTGTGAGTACGTCATACACACCCAGCTTGAGTCCAGCAGATGGAATAGAGGTTCACTCATCCACATCCAGGTCACCAATAGCTGGAACTCCATCCTTGTAGCTCATGTACACATGCAAAAGACAGTGCAAATAAACGTAGAGATAGTTAGGAAAAGAATTTAATGAGAGAAAGATATGAGAAGATAGGACAGACTGCAGAGACCAGACACAAAAACAACTGTACCAACTGCTCATATTTTACATGCTGCTGACCTTTTTATGCACTTTACTACCTATCTACCCTCTTTGTTCCTCCTTCTCAACCTTCTTGCACATCCCCCATGGCTTTGCAGAGCTCTGCAGTTTTGGCACCCTTCCGGTCTGTGGCTCCTTAGTTCATAATTTAACCAGTTGCAAGGTTCATGCTTCCCAGAATAACTACTTCTACACATCCTTACAATATCAATTAATTAAATTATTTTAATATCCATAATTTCTAAAAAATGTATTATCTAACTTAGCAATCAGACACCTCTGTATGCATTTATTGTTGCTCTCTATGCCTGTTAAAGCAGTTAATCCCCTGATGATTATACTGATAAAATACATTCTGGAATTGGCCATTAGTCAAACTAAAAGCGGTTAGGTTTTATGTTATTTTTATGCTATATAGTCGCCGCGCACGCGCAACTAATACAGAAGCCTCTAGTTGTGGTATATGCTTTCTTTCCTTTCTTCTTCTATTGCTAAGGCTAATAACACCTTTTATACTGTTACAGAAATACTGGAAGATTCCACTAAAAGTTAAATCGGTAACATAGCATTAGGTAATGTAGTCACAAGGCGGCACAGTATGTCTTACACAGTTTCCTTATTAGTACCATAGACAGACAGTCCATTCTTAGAACAGCACAGTTAGCAAACAGCCATGTTTCACTTCTTCCTTGCTCTTTACTTCATCCATGGTCTGGTCACAAGCTTCAGGGTGTTCTTCTCCTGAGGCCCTTCTGCCCAGGGCTGTGTCTTGATGGAGCTTTCAGACCCCCACGGAGATCTGGGTCTCGCTTCCTCATTCTCCTCGTCCCCCACACTATATGTTATTATTTTTTGTCAAATAGTTTTTCTGATGCCTTCATCATACTCCTATCAACTTGCAGGATTTGAAGAAAGTTGATATGAAGGAACAATAGAACACAAAAAATTTTCAAGAACAAAAGAAACATTACAAAAGCGAATAATTCATTTCTAGAAGTGTCTTGTAGAAATTATTAAAAATTGATTTATTGAAGTAAAGATGACTGTTCCTGATATCACAAAGGTCAGGGTTATGTTGGATTATCTGATGTGTGCTTTCCAGTCACATATATAATTTCAAGATCTCTTATTGCTTATAGGGTACCTTAGGAGTACAGCTTTAAAGTAAAGCAAGTAGAAGTCATAAAAATATTCAGTTCCATAACAGGTGAGGAGGTAGTGCAAATAGACTAGCTAGACGTGATAAATCACAGGTAGTGTACCATAATGTAGGAGGGCTACACTTTGTTATCATGATACACTTTGTTATATGATTGTTATAGAAAGTCATATCCCACCAACTTACTGTGCATAAAAAGCTCCCATAGGAACTGTTTAGACTTTTATTTTCTATAGCCTGTGTTAACCTCTGACTTTGAGACCGAAGGATCCTCACTAGATTTACAACTTTGTCCTCTATAGCAAGTGATCTACAGAATAACAAAAGAACTGTCAATAACATCTGTTCAGCATCTGTATGTGAACATCATTCCATCCCCTCTTGCTGTCATACCTTTCATGCACATGCAGCAATGTTTGCCAAAGTAAAAAGAAAAGAAAAAAAAAAGAAAAAAGAGAAAAAAAAAAAAAGGAAGGAAAGAAGGAAGAAGAAAGAAGAAAAGAAGAGAGAGTGAGAGAGTAAAGAAAATAAGAACAAGAAAAAGCTTCAGAAATTTTGTCTGCAGACTTGAAAGATACATTTATATGGTGCAGAACTGTAATTCTGGTTTCATTTCTGAGGATATGGGAGGTCTGGATTTTAAAAGACTCATACCAGGAATCATTCACAGCATTCTGATTGGAAAGTTAATAAGAAACAAAATGAAATAGAATCATTGCTTTTTTTCTGGATATAATGTTGATGTTTTTAAGCATATAAGGAAAATAATTAGAAAAAATTACAGAATTAGTCTCCAGTTCTGAAACTATGGGCTGACAAATAAATTTCATATGATCATGTCATTTAAATCTTTAAGTTATTTAGATGCTGAAAATTGAGCATGTGCATAGTCCTGGGCTCCAGGGGTGGCCAGCGGAAACAGGGAAGTGATTGTCCCACTCTACTCTGCCCCTGTGAGGCCCCATCTGGAGTACGGTGTCCAGGTCTGGGGCCCCCAATACAGGAAATATGTGGAACTGTTGGTAAGGGTTCAGAGGGGGGTCACAAAGATGGTCAGAGAGCTGGAGCACCTCCCCTACGAGGATAGACTGAGGGAGCTGGGCTTGTTCAGCATGGAGAAGAGAAGGCTGCGGGGGGAGGCCTTCCAGTATTTAAAAGGAGATTCTAAACAGGAAGGGAATCAACTTTTCATGAGGGTAGACAGTGATAGGACAAGGGGGAATGGTTTTAAGCTGGAGGAGGAAAGGTTTAGATTAGACATCAGGGGGAAGTTCTTTACCGAGAGAGCGGTGAGGTGCTGGAACAGGCTGCCCAGAGAGGTTGTGGATGCCCTGACCCTGGACGTGTTCGAGACCACGTTGGATGGGGTCCTGAGTAACGTGATCTAGTATCTAACCTGGAGGTTGGTGGCCCAGCCCATGGCAGGAGGGTTGGAACCTGATGATCCCTGAGGTCCCTTCCAACCCAGGCCATTCTATACTGCATCCAGATGTAGAGTCTTCAGTGCAGGAGAGACATGGGACCTGTTGGAGTGCATCCAGAGGAGGGCCACAAAAGTGATCCAAGGGATGGAACACCTCTCCTGTGAGGACAGGCTGAGAGAATTGGGTCTGTTCAGCCTGGAAAAGAGAAGGCTCTGGAGAGACCTGATAGTGACATTTCGGTATATAAAGGGCTACTACAAGAAAGAAGAGGACAGACTCTTAAGCAGTGTCTGTGGTGATAAGACAAGGGGAAATGGTTTCAAACTAAAATTCAAACTCAGGCTGAACCAAGCTCTGAGCAATCTGATCTTGCTGTAGATGTCCCTGTACGTTGCAGAGGAGTTAGACTAGATGGCCTTTAAAGGTTCCTTCCAACTCTAAGGATTCTATGATTCTATTCTGTGATTCTAAGAATTTAGGAGACTGGTGCTCGGCACATAGTTTTGTGGCAGTGTGCTATAGTTTTGCTTTTCTTTAGAAAATAGAAGTCAATTATAATTTAAAGTTAACTTTAGAAAAAATAAATAAAACACACATAAAGACCTTTCTGAGAGTGTATTGAATAGCATTTTGTAAAATCAGCAGGAAGAAAATCTGTGTACAATGTTCTTGGGCACCACTGTGTGTTGCATACTGTGATAATATTTTATGATCTATTTAGTATTGCAGCAGTGAAAATCAGTATTTCTTGTGATGCTGCTTCAAAGTAAAAAAGTGAATTCTTTGTGGTAGTCTGTCAAATGTCTTTGCAGAGACAAAACTTAATGTCACTTAATACAGTGTATGTAGATTTTCATGTTTAAGTGATCAGTCTGATAATGTAGGATTGAAAAAATACATAATGATTAAAAAGTCATCAGGATCAATCCCTCCTGGCTTTATTGGAAGAGTTATCAAAGTGACACAGTGTCTTAATAGAGAGTCAGATTTATTACGATTGAAATCTCTATTCTATTTTATTTAATTAGTTTACTCTGCAGAGAAAATCTAGTGGCAGAGAAACTTCTCTCTCTGCAGCACAAGACCCTGAATAACCACATTCTTTGACAGTGAGGTAAAAGGAAATTATTAAAAAGTAATTATATTAAAACTTAGACAAAAAAGAACAAAATAGTCACATAGATCTGAACAGTTATGTATTGTCCTATTGTTAATTCCTAATGTTGACTGACCAGCAAAAGTGGAATTGAATAATATATATCTGATATAGAAGCATATTTTCAAATATATTTTAATAGCTCACTTCAATAATTCATATTTGCCAGTTTCTTGCAGGAAACTTTAACCGAGCTAACAGGAGAAACAAAAAATAATAAAATAAATCCATTTCTATGCATTGCAAGTTCAATAGCCTAACTACATTCTTTATTTAACTGTTTGAAGATCAGTACATTGTGTTCTCTCTTAATATGTCTTTTTTCCTTTGTTAATGTTATGAATTTTCTATTTCATCCTCAAGTGTCATTGGACATTATACATTGAGGCAATTTAACATAAAATCCAGAAAAAGAGAGTCAGGGAAGACATGAGTCTTGGCAAAGAAAATATAGTCCTCTGCAGGTCACCAAGGTCATAGATTTTGGAATTTCCACATCAAATTCTTGTCCTATGCATGGCTCAACCTTGACACATTAAGTAGTCAACTTTTTATTTCTATTACTTGCATTTCTATTTCTTCCTAAAACTTATGTTTAACATATTCTTTATACATAATTCTTCTGCTTTTAAAATGATACAAATTGCTAAGGGGAAAAAAAAAAAAAGAAAACAAAAAGCAGCATTACTGCTGTACTATCAACACTTCACAGAAAGGTTCAATAGATATATTACCATCCATTGGCTTTCATCTCACGGGCCTCAAAATGATGTCTGCAGTCTGTCACACACTTTCCATAGTTCTAAGAAAGAAGTAGGAAGATCATAGTACTCTTTCTGTATTGCTGACAGAAGCACTGAGGTACTTGAGGAAAAGGCATCTACTGTATCTATATGAATTAGAAAAGAAAAAAAGAAAAAAAAAAAGTACATTAGGTTTACCTGAATTATTTTATCTACATAAGTCCTATCTTTATCTTTCTGGAACCATGGATATCTTTCTGAAGCATCAGCAGAGACCAGGATGGGAGGACTTTTGTAACCTGGAACGGAAAGCTGCACTCTTCAGTTTGCATTGGGAGTTGCTGAATGCAGCAAATTGCAAAGTTACAACTTCTCCCTTTGAAAAATCAGGTACCAAAGTCAACTGTGGCTAAACAGAACATATAAACAAAAACTAATATCCGTTCTTCTAGCTGATCACCCTAAGTGTCAGCCTGCAGAGATTTTCTTGTATTCTAGTACAGCAGTTCTACCTAAACTGGCAGTGGTGAATCTAGGAGAACTGCTGAGCCCCAATACTTGGAAGTTTGCTTAGGTTACATCCTGACTCAACCATGAGGAGATATCATGACATACCATCTCCTTTCCATTGTCTGGGCTTCAAAAAGAGGAAAACCTGAGCATGTCTTTGAAAAACATATTTGAAATTTTATTTTTAACAGCCTGACTTCAGTATCAGTTGTCTAGTTGAAGATATGTTCAAAAATGTAGAAAATGCAAACTAAAATGGGAATAAAGATGACAAAATCTGGCTTTAAATTAACTATGTGCTCAGAAAATGTGATTACCTGTAGCTATAGAATATAAACTAAATAAATAAATAAATGCGAAGGTTAGGTACACCCCATCAAACACAATACACACATTTTAAGGTGTATTTGGTCTCTGTCCAATGCAGCTCCAGAAATACAAAGAAATACAAAGGCAATTTGAAACGAAACAGCCAAAGAGACAGTTACTTCAGAAGTGCTGCAGAAATGCTTTTTGAAATGCAAATTGCCTTTGCGTCTGAATGTCATTTCTCTACTACTCTCTGTGGATCCAGTTTGTTCAGAAATACTTTATGCATTTCAAACATACTAAATTACATAAGGGAAACAAGCCCTTAGAGTTTCCATTCATTTCTGAAGTATATATATTTTAGATTGTAATAATTGAGAATTTACACGTTGAATTTAATATCTTATATGTATTTTTCTGTATTTAGGATTACAGCTTTAAATTGAAATTGAAGAAAATGTTTTCTGTATTTTTCTATATAAATTTTGTTTAAAATGAATCATTTAAGCAAAGAAAATCAGTTGATCTTTAAATAGACAAAAGCTTTTCCTAGACACACATCCTCTAGGGTTGATGCTCCGGAATTTTGTATAGGTATTTTATTACAAAAATAAGGACATTAGAAGTTCTCATACTAAGTTTAAGTGTTTGGAATCTTTCTAGTGAGTAAAATCTTAGCTCTGCTGAAGTCCATAATGGAGGTTTCATTGCCTATTTTTTTTTTGTTACAGTTTTACTCACTCCTATTTTACTATGGAGTTAGTTTGTTGTTTTCTTATAATTGACCAAACGTTTTCAGAGACTGTAAACAATATAGCTGCTAAATTTTATTTTTCAGGCTTTCACAAAGAGTGGTCAATAGCACTATGGAAAAGAGACCAAATGGTACCCAGTCTCCAGCTATGGCACTGAAATTAGTACATCTGCAATATGATTTTCTGCTTGAAATGCTTTGGGGCAGTACTATGATTCACTTTATTTTTTTCCTTTTAATTTTATTTAAAATAAAAATATTATAAAATCTGAATACCAGCTTTGAGGATACATTGTTAGACATCAGTAATAAACAAGTCTAATAAGTTGGACAATATCATTATTTGAGCAAGATTAAAAGATTAATAGAAAATGAATGCTAGGATAAAAGCAGTACTGTTGAAGAGAGGTGCTGTACAGAGCCAAGAATTTTTCACTTTCTCAGCTTCTCATACTGTCCTGTCAATGGGGAAAAAATGAGGCAGCACGAGGAGTTGCGAGTGGACAGAATGAGGACAACTGACTTAAAATGCCCAAAGAGTCTATTCCATACCATATGACATCACAAGAAAAAAACTTGAAACATGGTGGAAAGTTGGCTGAGGGAGCAGTCGCTGCTCAGAGACTGGTTGGGTATCAGACAGTGGCTGGTGAGCAATTGTTTGTACATTGCTCATTTTGTATGTATGTATACATACACATAATAAAACAAGTGATGTACAAGTAGTATATATATGTTTATGTATATAATGTAAATGTATAATTATCATTGCTTTTATTTCTTTTCCTCTTCCTTGTCTGCCTTAGTAAACAGATTTTGTCTCAACCCATGAGTTCTACTCTGTTGTTTTTTGTTTTTTCCTGATTCTCTCCCCAGTCCACTGGGATGGTGCTTAGCTACCTGCCAGGTTAAACCACAACATGGTAGCTAGCTTTTGAACATGGTAAGATATCCATTGTTGTGGAGTGCAGACTTATGAATCATTACCCTTAAACTTAGGTCAGTCTATCTTAAATTAAATAAAAATAAATTCCCAGTGTAATCAACAGAGACAGCTACCTCAAGAAGATTAAATGAATTTCTCACCAAAAGTTCCCATCCTCTAGACCTTCACTGTCAAGTTCAATCACATACATAGAAAAAGATTGAAATAAAATAAAATAATAAATAAAAAATAAATAAAATTAAATAGTAACATGTTATGGCTGAATATATTATAATACTATTTCTCAAAGAGTAGGTCCGATCTAAGTTGAAACCTAATTATAAGTTGTTTTGCATATAGTTATTTTTTCTCCTTAGTAACTCCACAAAACTCTAGAATCGGAACATTTTCTCCACACTATAAATATAGTAGCAATTTTCACATCCAGATTCTGATCCAGCTTAAGAGACTGATTGCAGTGTCCACAATTGTTTGGTGCCTCTAACTACACCTTTCCAAAACTCTAACATAACAACTCTGACAACAGCAGCTTTATTATTAACTGAATTTATGTCATTTTCTTAGGAAAGAAAAGACGTGAGAAAAGATGTGTTCCAGTATTCTTCACCCATTACTTACAAATAAGTGAATCACACTGAGCTACATTTCACCAAAAACAACCTAGGAATTAAAGAATATGTATTCATTCATGCTTCAATTGAAACCAGAGAGGTTCATTCTATGTGATACGTTCCAAATGCATTTTTCTGAACTCTAATAGAAGGTATTGTAACTGTCTGTCTTAGTTTCTAACAGAAGTTACGCTTCTCATAGTGTCTAGTATGAAGCTATGTTATGGCCTCAGAGGATAAACANGGAACTTAGCTATCTGCTGAGTCAAACCACGACACTGTCCTAGATGAATTTTTATTTTAATGTATTTAGTATGGAACTAAACATAGTATAAGCAAATGTAGCTATGGTCCTACCAGTGCAGAACCTACATAAATATCATATATGTGCAACACTTACTTTGCTACTTGGATTACAGTTTAGAATGATGCAAGCAGTGTATCCTTTCTTAGTGGAAGATACTTAATACATTCTTTGGTTGTGTAAATCAGATGCCAACCTCGCGCTTAACTATCAGAAGTTCTTCAATTCTGCACCTTTATTATGTACATTTGTTTATGGAATGAGATTTTGGTGTATTTTGTCTTGTGGGTTTTTTTTTTTATCTTTTTAAAAATTACTATGACTTTATTCCTCTTTATTTTTTAAATTTTAATTCTTTAATTTTTAATTCTTGAATAACTGATATCTTCTCACTGATACAGCATCTTGTAACTTTTCACTCTGATTCACTAAATTCTGCATCCTCAGCTGGTTTTGCCAGATTGGTTTTGTTTGAGTTATTACCAAAATATTATATTTCAAAGAAAATCAATATAGATGTATGAATTTGAAATAAAATGGTGATGCATAGTATCAGCAGTTGATTTCCTTGAGGAATAATTCCGTCAAAAGATTTAAAATTTAAAAATAATAGCCTACATGTTGCATTTTGTGAAATACTATGGAAAAATGAAAACCAATAGACCTTCATCCCACATGTTAGAAAGTTTGAGGTACTTATCCCATCAAGGAGGTATTTGGGGCTCAACTTCAGACATTCCTGTTTATTTGTGAGTGGAAGTTCTCCTGCAGATTATTTTTGTGGCACTTTGTTCACATCAATATAATTAATTCTTGTTCAGGTATCCTATGTAGCAATCTTAAATCTATCCTACTTATCTTGGAAAAAAAAAAAAAGTGAAATAAGATCATAATAAAATTAAAACATTTAAATTGAATGGATAACAAGAATGGCAATGCAAGAGCAATTTGCTGTGCTATTATGAAAACCCTAATAGTTCTTCATCAGAGGAATATTATAACTTTTATTTGAGAAAGAAAAAAGAGAATAGACTGCCACAGAAGTATCTAAATAATGAAGATGCTAATAAAGATGGTATCTCTGATATAGATTTCCCAAACATCAATCTTTTTTATTATTATTATTTTATATATTCATATTTATTATGGATATATCTCTACAACTATTTTTTTTATTTTTCTTGATTTGAAATATCAAAGGTAGATGTTAGTTGAGCCTAAGCTGGAACAGGATAATAAAATTGTGACCTCACCATTGCATTCTTACTACGGCATGGATTTTTTTTTTCTCAAAATTCATGCTTCTCTGTCACAGAAAATCACAAATTTGTCTTAGTCAAGTCAGTAAGATTATAACAAACTGAGGCTAACCAAAAAATGAACACAAGAACAAAGCCAGAGTAGCCTTGGTATGAACCATAGATCAACAATTGACAAGAGAACATTGTTTTTAACTGGGCTTGACTGTTCTAATTTACTGAATCCATAGCTATGGTGAGTCTCTGTTGATGGTGTGTGCGTGTGTGCATGCATGCATGGACGCAAAGCGTTTCCTGACATAGACTTTCCTTTGTTTGTTCTACTCAAAATTTTGATCTTGACAGTGCCACACTGTGCAGTGTTCATTTTCATTCTGTGGCATACCCCGAATGTCACCATACTATGACCATTATTTTTTTATGGAAGAAAACAAATAGTCGTCTATGTTAAATGCAACATATGCTCCTGAGTATGCTGACGCTAATGGCTGACTTAACTGTGAAGCAAGAGGGAGTCAGGATTACATTTGTTTTCCATTAATACCACATGAAACTTACTTTTCAGTTAGTGATGCCTTTATCTACAGACTGTTTGCATCATTGCACTTCCACATGTTTGAACATAAATTCAATATTCTTTTTGATATTTATTTTTCTGATAGTATTCAAGAATTCAATAAAATAGGAATCCATTGCATCTAGAAAAATACTGACATTTCGTATGTAAAGTGAGAGATGGAGATAGAACTGAACGGTTGTTTTGTAATGGAGAACAAGAAGATAATATGTTAGCGACATGATATTTTGTCTTATTTGAGTGTAGCCATCATAATGTACTGTTTGACACGATTGAGAATTTTATCTATGATTTGTATTTTCCATTTTTAAAAAACAAAACAACAACAAAAAACAGCTTAAGCTAGTCAGCCATGGCTCTTCCTGTAGATGCTAGAGGCTCCACCGGAAGGCAAGTTATCTAACCTTTATTAAGAAGGTATACATTGATTAAATTGATTTTTCATCCTATCGCACTATTGGAGTGCGATAAAATGGAGTTGAGGATGAGTAATTCAGACTAGATATTGAATTTCTACATGCATATAGTACAACTGATGACTCCCACATTTACACTGTACTATTAGTTTACTAAGATTACTAACAGTCTGCAGTCATTCTTATCTCTAGTTTACTACCATTTTAATGGGAAAAATAACAAAAAGCCCTCTCTAAACAGAAAAGGTAATGTCTTGTTTGTAAAGCCATTATGCAGAAATCAAGAGCTCCAATTTGAAGTCTATTTTGTTTCTTTTATAAACTTCCTTTCAAACATTTTGTATGTATAAGTTTTGATTTCTATGTATCTGGCTCATATTCTGGTGGCCTGAAGTCACAGTGTTTCATTTTTACTCTCATTTTGCATTTTTAGCCTTTACAGACTTCTACTTTTGATTTCATTGTGAGTGACATTGATTCTATTGTCCTTTAAATGACTTGACTTGAATTCTGTTTGATTCTAGAGATTTGCTACTTTTGAATCTCCCCAATTAATTTAATCCTTTTACCAAACAGATCCTACAGTCATTCAGGTTAAAATATTCTTACTGTCAATGCCAAATAGTAAGCTGTCAGTGTCCTCTCTTGTAAATACACTTGGGAGCATTGGTTAAATATGCTGGTTATTACTTTACAATTTTTTTGACATCACCCTTCTGTTTGATGTTACTCAAAATTTTATCTACTCAATTTTTTTTTCATAGAATGGCTTAGGTTGGAAGGGACCTCAAAGATCACCTAGCTCTAACCTCCCTGCCATGGGTAGGGTTGCCAACCACTAGGTCAGACTGCCCAGGAATCCATCCAGCCTAGCCTTGAACACCTCCAGGGATGAGGCATCCACAACTTCCCTGGGCAGCCCGTTCCAGCACCTCACCACCCTCTCAGTGAAAAAATTCCCCAACATCTAATCTAAATCTACGCTCTTTCATTTTAAAATAATTCCCCATGTCCTATCACTATCTACCTGTACAAAAAGTTGATTTCCCTCCATTTTATAAGCTCACTTTAAGTAACGGAAGGCTGCAATAGGTCTCCCTGCAGCCTTCTCTTCTCCAAGCTGAACAAGCCCAGCACCCTCAACCTGTCTTTGTAGGGGAGGTGCTCCAGCCCTCTGTTTGTCTTCATAGTCCTCCTCTGGACCTGCCCTATATGTTCCACATCTTCCTTGTGCTGGGTGCCCCAGTTTTGCTCTGTTTTGTTTTGTTTTTCTGACAGTGGTGATGCCAGCATAGATATTATGTTTAGGACTCAGTACCATGTATTTTAGTGAATATCTGTTTGCTTTTATATATATATATATTCTGTCTTTTTTCTGCCTTTAATCTTCCTCCTTTAGGCTTTCTTCTCAATTCATAGTTCTTCTTTTCTACTTTCCTACGTGATATAACTACATGAGTAAATAAACAGAACAATTCATTGTTGTATATATACTACTTCCATATAGCCAAGACATAGGAGAAAAGTATGAGGAAGAGGGACTTCAGTTATTAGTTTGCAGAGGGTGAAGACCCAAACTGAGATTTGAATTTTCCTTGTTTAGAATAGATTGTGAAGCTGATTAAAGCAAACAAGTGAAAACACATGGTAGCAAAAGTAAGGGGAAAGAAAGTAGTATAAAGTCCAACAAAATCAATTTTGTTGTAATCTGGGAACCAATGCAGTTCTGATAAAATGGTATGAAATGTAAACTTGTTGTTGTTGTTAAGGAACTCTGTAGTAGTACATTAAACAAAATGCAACTGAAATATATTTCTGCTGCCAATACATGGAAGCTGAATTATAATAGTGCAGGAAGTAGTAGAACAAATGAAAAATCAAGACTACTTCACTGTCAAGAACAAGTTATGACTAAACATATTCTTAGACATCAAGAAATAATAGATTATTATTATTAACATTATTCTAAGAAATTGAAAAAACAATGTTTCCCTTAGAAGTTACTGAAATAAAATGGCCAGAGAAAACACTGAGAATATAAATACAGTAATGTATGAAATGAAAAATTCTGACAAAGAAATTACCTATTAGATAAGAATATTTCTTACTTTTGAAAGTGTGTGGCTTGAGGATGTTTTACAAGTAGCCAACTAGCATAAAAATAAAAAACAAACAAAAAACCACAAAAACAACAAATCAAATGAAATAACAGGTTTGATCAAATGCCTAGAGATGCCAAAAAAGTAATGCTCAGTGACAACAGTGTTTTAATATCTTTTTAAGCATCAGTTTTAGACTATAATCTGGATTTGACCCCTCTACATCTTTGCCTTTATCTGCTCAATGAGGACTGCTGCTAGTTTTATCAATTTGGTAAGTTCACCAGACTAGTCCTTAAGGTACATTATTAAACATAGTATTTTTAGAATTGTAAATAGCAATAAATCATGAAAACAGTTAAGTAGCACAAGGTAGATACAATTACAACGCAGTTTCTATCTTTATGTTGGAGGGCATTATATGTGGATCATTACCTATAAAGTATTAAACAATAAATATGGTTATTATTATAAAAAAATATTAAAAGCTTTTTGACACAATAGATTGTTACTCAGAAGAATGACAAATTGCTGGGATTTATAGCTTTTAGGTATTTAATATAAGCACAGTCAGGAGAATAAGTCATTCAATACAGTCTCAGAAGCTCATAAAATAGGAATCCAAATGTCAGTAAAGTAGATTGGAAGTGTTTATCATATGAAGATCTTGCAGATTTTTGGAATAGATAACTTCATAAGTGGGTATATGGAAAGAAAGCAAAAGTGGTCTGACAAAACAAGATGATTAGAAATGTTAACTACACTTCTAAGTGCTGTCATTGATTTTATTTTGATGCTAATATAGTGACAGGAAAAATAATACAATATTTCCAAAAACTTTCTGACATATCAATTATTTGTTTAGGTAAAAATCATGGAGAATGCAATGTAATCTAATATAAGATGGGAATTTCAGATTGATGATTTGCTCTAAAGAAAAACTGTAATTTTTGAACTTGAAACGTACTTTATTTTTTTTTCTACATATGAATAAATAATCACAGAATCACAG
>WBMW01002480.1:67540-89158 GCA_013396635.1 Penelope pileata | reverse complement strand
AAAAAAAGAAAAAAAGAAGAAGAAAGAAACTAACTGAAAGAAGGTTGCCCGGAGAAGTTGTGAATGCCCCATCCCTGAAGGCATTCAAGACCAGGTTGGATGGGGCCCTGGGCAACCTGATCTAGTGGGGAGCTGGAACAGGATGATCTTTAAAGTCCCTTCCAGCCTAAGCCATTCTATAGTTCTATGATAATAAAGCAGTCTATTTAAAGAAACTAAGATATATTCAAGTCTACGATCCTTATGAATGGAAGAAACCAGCAGAACAACACTAAAAACCCACACGTTGTTATGATTAAATTGAGAGAATTAGGTGACACTTCAGAGTGAAGACTTATGGAAAAATATAAGAATAGCTTTCAACTTCTCTGCAATATAGTCCTAGTGACAGAAACTAAAGATACTGACTTGGCAAAGCCATGAACTCGTTACTGACATCGAAAGATAAAAAGTATGGGAAAGGTATAAAGTTAGTCTAATTATTAGGGATGTGTATAAAGAAATTATAAAAAAAATATAGGAACAAAGGAAAAACATAAAATGAGAAACAACTAGTAGGAGACATCAAGAGTAAAAGGAAATAGTTTTGTAGCTATATTATCAGTCAAAGGAATATTGAGGAAATCTTTTACTTCTTCCTGATGACTGATTATATTAAAAAAAGCAGTGTCTAACATTGCTTTTTGTATCAGTTTTCAGAAAAAAATGAAAAGTTTAGTTTTGAGGAGCTGCTTCGTACTACAAAAATGCTAATGAAGTCAGGCAAGAGCACAGTAGGGAGTGGAGAGGTGAAACAGATATTTTCATATAGAATCCTAGACAAGATTCATCGTGGTCAGGTTACAGAAAAGAATAGTGGTTCCTGCTAGTTATTTTGTAAAGGACAGCTGACAGAAAACTGAACAGATGCATTTTTCAATCTTTTGATGAGGAAAAAGGAGAGCAAATGAATTATAGATTGGACAGCTAAATTGCAGTTTCTAGTAAAAAAGCAACAAAGTTTGGAACAAATAACTAGACAACCTTTTGTAAGCGCTAGGATGATAATAAGAAAATGAGCAGCAGATAACATGATTCTTTTAAAAATACATTGAATCAAAGTAGGTTAGTTTCCTTTTGTAGCAGAGTAACAGACCTTGTGGACTGTCAGTCCTGAGACCATTATCTGGGATTGAATAAGGTTTTTCTGCACCAAAACCAGTACAAAACCAGGATTAATTATGCTAGTCATGACTATCAACCTGCCCAGCTACCCAACAGTTGAAAATTCCTGCCCTCATTACAGTGCCACTTTTCATAGTGATGAGAGCTCCCTTCCAAGGTCACAGAAATTGGAGTTTTAAAATCAAATTTGTGTTGTGTTGTGACATTCACACCAACTACCAGGTGAGGGCTGGAATTTAAATAAATTTTCAAAAATGTTTAAAGAGGATTGCAAGAGAATATAAAATAATTTTAAATCTTTTCCACCATTGTAAATCACAGTGGAGACATTCTGATAGGTCCATTAAAATATCAGCTATAACATGAAATTTAAAAGTGGAATAGTGGGAAAAAAGAGGCTTAGACTATTTCTGTTTTCTCCACTCAAGCACAATTTAATTGAATAACTGGATCCTGGGCAACATCAAGTGCCATCTGCCCCAAAGTCTGGGGTGCAGGAGCCAAGCAGGGAAATAACACAGCTGATGGGGCAGGGGCCTTGCCAGTCTGGACCCAGGCACCTGCAATTGAGGCCTGCAGAGCAGACCCAGAGACCATGGCCACATTCAGCCGAGAGCCCAGATCAACATGCAAGTTTATGGTGATGAGTTGGGAAATCAGTCTCCAAGTCAGGATCAGACCTAGTGAGTATAAACAGTGTCAGATACAGCCCTGTGATTGGTGGGCATGGTCACAGGAATGAGGTGAGTGAAACAGTGAAGTCAGTCCACAGGCTGAGGTTGAATCAATAGGGCTGGTAATCACTCTTCCCACAGAAGAGCTCCTGCCAGGAGCTGGAGGTCCTGGGCTGGGCAGAAATGGATCCCTGAGTAGCAGGGTGTGTGAGGAGGCCCTATGTATGGCTCATGTCACTAAGGATCAATAATGCCCTCAAGGTAACTCAGCCACACCTTGTTACTCCCAGACAACTGCAGGATTTATGCAAGCAAAGGTGTGTAAAGGACGCTGACAAAAAGGCCTTTTGTGCAAGTGCAGTTACATATGAAGCTTCAATACATTTTTTAAACAGATTTAAGATTTTTTATTTCTCATTTTGTCATGCTATTATGACTTTTCTATGCTGTGATTAGAGTTACAGCTAACAGTGAATAGTAAAACTGAAAATATTCAAGGTTTCATATTTAATTTTTGTAATTTTAAAGGCATAGCAGTCTGTCTGAAACTGCTAGGAAATATTTACCCCTACTCTATATCTACCGTAGCTGGCTTATCAGTATTTGATACTCTTTAAATTGACTGTACCGGCATAAGCCAGAAGTATTTGCAGATTTGGTGCTGATGGAGTTTGAAGGATTAAGATCCTCTAATAAATGATATTTGGGGGTAAGAGCAAGTGCTATCTATCGAGTCTGCAAACCTTACCAAACAGCTGGGATGCCTGTGCATAGTTGCACAGTTTCTTCTTCTTTATTTAACATTTCCAATTTTCCACTGCAACAAAATTCATCTAATTAGAGACATGGAAGGTATGTACATACCTTATCAAAACAATACAGACCTTACTAGAGTCTTACTAATTTAGAAGTAAAAATCTAGGCCAAAGTTTCTGACCTAAGTTTTCAAAGGGACTGTAATGCACACTGGCTACCTAAGAAAATTCAATTCACTTTAGAACATATAAACTCTTCTTGTAAATGATTGACTCTTTCTTCACTGCCAGAAAAAGTGGTAAAGAACTTGAAAATGTAGAGAATAAGCTAAAAATCTAAAGAAGTCTTGAAATATAAATGGTGTATGTTCTGTCATTTGTACAGGTACTTCCCTTGCTACAAGAATCTTCACTGCTGGGTGACATTAAGGAAGTACCCTCAAGCCATCTTGTTGATCTGCAAAATAAATGGTGAGCTTTGCATATAATTTCCTCATTGTTGCTAGCTAATCGTTCTTCCACACGAAAGTCCATAAAATTTAGTTTTTGGTAGTCCTCTTGCACATAAATGGAGTTAAACAGATAAATTTGCAAGACATTATTTTTTCTAAGTTAATGGTTGTGATCTCCCTGGAAAGAAATGTGATTCAGTAGTATTTTTAAGGAACAAGTGTTTTTTTTTTTTTTAATCATCAACAATGTACCATAAGTCAGCCTCATATTATCTCTATTTTATATTTTTATTACTGCTTCTGTCCTGCATTAGTATTTAGTGGATAAACTAATAGATTTATCAAAGTTACCTGATAAAAGGACTTTAAAGCCTTCTCTGACCATCATAGGCAGTGTAGCCTTTTAAGCCTCTTAAGCAGAGTGAACATTTCTGCTATCTCAGTATCCTGGAAAATGTATTATTTATAATTATTGCTTTAAGCTGTAGTTTGCTGTGCTATTCTGTGTATACTTATTTCTCTTCTGACTGCTTTGTACGTGCTTGCTTATGAATTTGTTAGAAACTTTCCAGTAAAATATTTTTCAGAAAATTTGGAATCTGACACTGACATTCAAAAACATCTTGACTTAAATGTACTGCAAATGTTTGAGGAAAACACTGCTTAATTAGGACAAGTTCCTTACTATTTATGGGAAAGGTTTATCAAATGGAGAAATACAAGTTAGTAAACAGTGGTAAGGATTCCAGAGAAGTTTAGTGGTTTACAAGATTGACCTCAAACCAATTGCTGTTGCAAATATACCTACAGTACTGTTAGGTATAAAGAGAGACATAACTGAACACTCCTTTCAAGTGAAATTCAATGAGATTGTGATGTTATTTCTAATGTCTGACTTCAGAATTGAGAAGACATCTTAAAAACTTCTTAATCTGTTCAGAATCTCTACAGATATTTGAATCTTTTTGTGATGAACAGCACATATTTGGCTAATAGTGTGTAGCATGGCAAATAAAGAATATATTGGCAAAGGCAAGTTATCAAATCACCACGCATTCTGACACTGGTATATTCAGAGATCATAATCATACAGAAAATTCATGATTTTTTTCATGACAAGACAGATTACCTAAATAATATGCAATCAGTTTGATATTATATAGTATAGATATAGCAATACTTTTCCAATATAGCTTTGCCTCATATAATACTTCTGCTGCTGAGGAGAAGCACAAGGGTTTTTTTTCTCTTATTAATGCTAATATTTCAATTTACTGACCATTTTTAACTCAGTTAGTGTTTAAAGTGTCAGAGGTCATGATCAGTAGATGCAGTTGTCACTAATTTCATTTACATAGCATTCCAGACAACTCAAGATCAGAGTCATATTGATGGTTTCAGAGGACAGTGCAAACAACAAATGTCTGAATCAAGCCCCTTCAGAATGTGAAGAGAATAAAGCAGAACAATACAATGGGGCATTGCTGTTAACTCTGCTGAGCAGACAGACCATTGTTTTGAACTCCAGGTGACATTAATTAAATTCTACTTCTTTTATTTTTTATTTTTAAGGGTAATAGCTTCATATTTAAGCTATTGAGAGATGTATTCATAAGCAAAGGCCCTGGTCATAAGTGTGTGCAGCATGGCAGTGATATACGTTTCCAACAGAAGGGAACAGAAAAGGTGCTTTTTTTTTTTTTCTTTTTTTCTTTTTTTTTTTTCCCCTCATCATCATTGCTAACCAACTATTCAGAAACCTAGGGCTGTGAGCAGTGGACACAAAGTCTGCAGTCTGCCTTCGTGATTGGAGTATGTACAGCCTCGCTATAGTGGCGTGAAATTCCTTAAGTGCTACTTTCTCCTGAGCAGCATCAATTCAGGCTTCATGAGAGGAATCTTCCTCAGCCAGCTACTCCTCATCCATATTCAGGCACTGAGAGCACTTTATAGTCCCATGCTGAAAAATCAATACTGTGAATACTGTGTGTGCTCAGCCTATTTGATCTCCATGGTTGTCATGGCTACTCTTCAAGGTATTGATTCGTCCACAGGGATCTCAGGGTTGGATGGTCCCTGTATTGAGGCAGAAATCTTTTGTCCTGTGAAATCTAAGCATATTCTACAAGGCACCCAGTTTCACATATTCTTAGACCACCAAAGTGTTTTTGTTTTTAATTTTCTAGGGTTGAGGGCAGACGAAACAATTTCTTAAATACCTCCTTCAAATTCCAGCAGGTCCCATTGACAAAGATATTGCAGATGTGATAAAATGTATAGTGAGAAAAAGATGGATGAAATGAAAGACACTCAAAGTACTGCTGGTTTGCTTCAGTGAATGCAGTGAATCATGCAGTCTGGGTGTATCTTCAGTAGCTCAGATCCTTTTGTTCATGTATTGGATCTATTACGGTCAACTTAACAAAGGAAATCAATGGGAGAGGACTGTGATTGGAAAGGACTGTAACTTGCATTAGAGCTATGTGCTAGAATCTGCTGCTTTGTACTGTTTATTCCTACAGTTCATTTTTTTTTTTATATGGGCATGTGTATATGTATTTTTAAAATAACACATCCCAAATGACTTATGTTATGTATCCTATTTTTACCCAGTACTCATGTCTCTCTGTTTAGATGCCTGTGTACTTATATTCAACTGATTCTTCTATGATTGTTACTGCCTTTGATCTCCTGGCACAATTTTATATAAAGTAACAATGTCTTAGCCTATTTTTCTATCAGGGCATTGTTTGAAGTAATAGGTCATACGCATTAAGATTGTAGTTTGACTGAGATCACAACACAAGCCTTTGAGGTCCAAAGCTAGTCTAATCTCTCATTGCTTTAGGCAAATATTGTTTTTTCATTAGTGTTTCCAAAAAGAAACTGATAATGGAAAAAAAGTGAAACTTAGAGGAAAAATTTCAAAAAATGTGGAAGGAAGAGAGTCAAGCTGCATCTTACATTTTTAATTCATTTTTGGATCCAGGCAACATGCAGTTTTGCCTTGTGTGGCAGTGCAGATCTTCCAGTAAAAAGACAGGGAGGCACATAATGGGAAGAAATGTGAATGAATAGAAGAAGTATGTTATCCTTAGTGTTTTGTGCGTTGAGAATACCAGGCTTCTCTCTCCCAGCAAAGATACTGTCAAATTCCTCAGCCCTTGTAGCTGTTTACTCTATGCAGACGTGCTGCTTGAATTCAAGCCATGAAATTTATTATGTCCATGTCTTGTGAAGAAATAGCTTTCTCAGTTGAATCCGCCTATTTGTTCTGTCTACTGATTGGGTAGAAGTCAATGAAAAATTCTCGGGAAGTACAGGGACAAGGAGGTGGCCTCAATGTGCTGCTCTCTTTCTGATCCCAGGTGAACTTCTCTAAAGGATTGTTGCTGTCTTATTGTACTGCTGAGACCCTACTCTTTAACTGGAAAGAGGTGTGTCTTTCCTTCAGTTAGGCTTGCGTGGCTGAAACCAAAGAAATTTTTTGCCTTTGAAGCGAGCTGCTGATGCCCTTTTGTAATTTATGCCTGTAGGGATTTCTGGTGTTAACAGCAATAAAGTTATCTCGTTGGTGTTGCCTCTGCTGAGAATTGAGAAAAATGTCTTCATAGGAAACCTACCAGATTTCCTAAACTTTAAGCAAATAATTTTGAATTGCAATTATATGAAGCTATATTCCCTCCTGTTTTATATGCTAATTTTTTATCTGTGTTTTTACTATTTGAAATCAATAATAGTATTTACACATTAGGAATTATCCTATATGTGGAGGAAGAACTCTAAAAAGATTTCTTTTTCTTTGATTATCCTCTCTAGATTTACATGTTGGTTAACAAAAATGAATGCTGAGATTTATTTATTTATAGGCTCTGAAGAAGATTTTTCTGGAGAGAAAACTTCTGGAAACAGTTTTTGCGGCTTTAAGTTCCCGGTGACACAGTCATAGAATGACCCTATTTGGGTCTTGAGCTCTGAGTGCTATTTTGGTGTCCATAACAAAATATGAATGCTGGCCTCAAATTCTTGCTTAGCCAAAGTCCAAACCTGAGAACTCAAATTAGAAATGAAAAGGAAATGTTTTGTTTTCTTTCAACGTAATGCATGTCACAATATCAAGAGCAAGTTAACTTCTTTTTCTAGACACAATAGACTTTTTTCTTCCATCTCTGGAGGTGTTTTTTTGCACTTTTCAGTACAATCACAGAACAGATCCTCCTGGAAGACAAGTTAAGGCACATGAGGGATGAGCAGGTGATCCGAGACAGCCAGCACAGCTTCACCAAGGGAAGGTCGTGGCTGCCAGTCTGATTGCCTTCTATGATGGAGTGACGGCATTGGTGGACAAAGAGAAGGCAACTGATGTAATCTTCCTGGATTTGTGCAAAGTCTTTGGCATGATTCCCCACCACATCCTTATCTCTAAATTGGAGAGATGTGGATTTGAAGGGTGGACTATTTGGTGGAAAAGGAATTGGTTGGAAGGCTGCAGTCAGAGGTTATGATAAACGGCTCTATATCCAGGTGGATGCTGATAATGAGCGGTGTCCCCCAGGAGTCTGTCTTGGGGCTGGTGCTCTTTAACATCTTTATCAATGACATAGATGATGTGATTGAATGCACCCTCAGCAAGTCTGCTGATGGCACGAAGCTGAGTGATGCAGTTGATACAATAGAAGGAAGGGATATCAGCCAGAGGGACCTTGACAAACTCAGAAGACGGGCCCATGTGAACCTAATGAGGTTCAACAAAGCAAAGTGCCAGGTTTTGCACTTGGGTTGGACTAATCCCAGATATATATACAGACTGGGAGAAGAACTCCTTGAGAGTAGCCCTGTTGAGAAGGACCAGGGGGTCCTGGTGGATGGAAAACTGAACATGAGCCAGCAGTGCACTCTTGCAGCTTGGAAGGCCAATGGTATCTTGGGCTCCATCAGAAGAGAGATGGCCAGCAGGTCAAGGGAGGTGATTGTCTCCCTCTTCCCTGCGCTTGTGAGGCCCCATCTGGAGTACTGCATCCAGGTCTGGGGCTCCCGATACAGGAAAGCTGTGGAGCTTTTGAAGAGAGTCCAGAGGAGGGCCGCAAAGATGATCAGAGGGCTGGAGCACCTCCCCTGCGAAGACAGGCTGAGGGAACCAGGCTTGTTCAGCCTGGAGAAGAGAAGGCTGAGGGGAGACTTTACTGCAGCCTTCCAGTATTTAAAGGGAGATTATAAATAGGAGGGAAATGAACTCTTTACAGGGGTAGATAGTGATAGGACAAGGGGGAATGGTTTTAAGCTGAAGGAGAGAAGGTTTAGATTGGTTATCAGGGGGGAGTTCTTCACTGAGAGTGATGAGGTGCTGGAACAGGCTGCCCAGAGAGGTTGTAGATGCCCCATCCCTGGAGGTGTTCAAGGCCAGGCTGGATGAGGCCCTGGGCAACCTGATCCAGTACCAAACCTGTAGGTTGGCAGCTCTGCCTGTGGCAGGAGAGTTGGAACTTGATGATCCTTGGGGTCCCTTCCAACCCAAGCCGTTCTATGATTCTATGATTTACTAATAGAATGGATAGTATTTCAAGTCTTCAGTTTTGAGCTCCCCTCTTATCTGGGATTTTCAGACTTCAGTCTCTTTCCATGAGACTTAGTGAAAAGATGAAAAACCTGTAGTTGTTATTGGCAAAACTTTGTTTCTGGTAGAAGATGAATGACTTCCTGCAATACATCTCATCTTGAAGTGTGCTGCACTCTAGCTCTTAAAAATTAAGATCTTGGGTCATTCATATGGAAGATATAATGGGCATTTTACACTGAGGTCCAGAGTACAGACGCAAACTAAGCATACTCTTCCCACTCCAATAAAATGAAATGTCCATGTGTTCTTGAATATCTTTTTTAAAGAATCTGTTATGAAATTAGAATCTGGAGAAATTCAGGTCCCTGAAGTTACTAATGCCACATCTCTGGTCCTTCTCAGGCATCTTGCCCTACCTATGACAAGAGGCAGACAGAAGCACCTGATGAGGTGCTTTGTTTTAATTCACTCAAGAGTCCTAAGATATTCCTTTTCAAGGCGTGTCAGTGAAATGGCATAACAGTGATAAACTTTGATGTCAGAGCACAGATAATCTCAGAAAGGAGAGCAGGGAAGCAGGAAGCTGGGACTACGGGGGGTGAGGTAGTACTACTGACTGTCATCTATTGATGACTTCACCCCAAATTGTTTCTGTTTCATTATTTGCAAAATGGAACAGTGATAGTTAATATATACTTAAAATCACTATAGAGTTAAGATGTCTGCTTTTCAAGAACAATCTTGGAGAGGAAAAACAGTCTCCAGCATATGTATTTTTATAATTTGAAAAGTGTAGTAATGAGAAGGGAAAAATAGTTATCTTCCAGAGATTCATAATGCTCCATCTTTGGATACTTCAGATAGTCTTCTAGAAAGATTTCTAGCAGTTCAGAAAACACTGTAGTTCATCTCTTTCAAGAATCCAGGATTAATCATTCATTTATGAACTATGCAAGGGCAGACTCTCAGCAGTAATTTACTTACTAGATTTTCTTGCAGCTGATGCATTTTTAAGCTCTGGAAAAAGAAACTGTTGTAACCAGTTGGTGGCCATTTCTTCACAACTGTTATCTATCTGGAGCATAACTGTAAGTTCTTTCTGAATTTGTATTTATTTCTGAGAAATTGTCACCACTACACACATGTACACACACATGCATTCACACTCCTTACAATATACCACCACAATTCTTTTTAAAATCAGGAGGAAAGATTTACCATAGCGGTGAGGTAATTCAGTCTTAGTGAGGTTATGAGAATAATCAGCCCCACTGAGAGGAAAACATAACATAAATCTTGTTATTGAAGGACAAGGTATTTTTCTTAGCATTTTATTTCAGAGGGATAATTCATGACACTGAAAACTTACAATGCCTGTAACTGTTAGTGGGGAAGTTGAACCAAATGTACACTGAATGTTGTTGGCAAATATCATACCTAAGTGTAAAAGACTGTTGCCAGAGGAAGACCAAAAACTTCTCATCAGCTTTTGGCTACAGTATATTAGTATTTATTTATTTAACTGTTCCTTGTTGTTTTAGACAGTTGATTCTAAGGCAGTTGTATTTGAAACAATTTAAAAGAGACCAATATCATTTGGTCTGCTATATGAAGGCAATAACCACTCTGTCCTCTCGAGACCCACAAAAATTTGTATTTTCTACTGTAAATATTCTTGCTAACAGCAGGAGGTTCTGGGGAAGAGAGAAATGACAGTGAAGAGGCACCCCAGCTTAGTGATCTTAACTACAAAAAGAGATCTTAGAGTACAGTTCAAGAAATTTACTACTCAAATATATCCTTTGCAATAAACATTCTGTTATGGGAGCTAAGTTAGTGAGGATCTGTTAAATTATTTTATGTAACAAAACTCTTAACCAAAATAGGTTCTTAAGATGTTTAAGTTTCATTTTGGACAGTTTCAGCATTTGCATCTGCTGAATGATTTATTTCCCGAACATTAGCTGGATATTATGAGGAAAAACACAGTTCGGCCCTGGGCGAGCTAGCATCAGATGTGAGACTGTTCCAGATTGAATTATCCTTTTTACATTTTTCACAAAATTCTCTCAGCAGGGCCACTGTTCAGCTCTGAAAATATTTTGAACCTAACAACTGTAATTGCTTCAGTCCAACCATCAGGAAAAAAAAAAGCCACACACACACACACACACAAAAATCTCTCCACTGAAAAACATGCATTTCATCAAAGCTTTCTTCCTCCTTTTACTGCACCATAATAACACTGAATAGGCTTAGAGGCCATCAATTGTAGAATTATCATTTTTCACCAAAGCAACATTATATTAAATGCTTAATTATTCATTACTAATGCTTGTCATGATGAAAGATTGGTCCCAGTAATTTTTAAAGCAGTAGGCCTGGCTTTTCTTCCTTGAAGGTTAATGGCTGTGCCCTCAGTTTCATTAGGCTCCCTAAACGTGGCAAACCTCATATGTCACAGCCTAGCTTTTTGCTTACTCCTGCCTTTCCCCTAGAGACTAAACATTCACAATTCTAAATGTTTGGTGGGGTCTGTTTCCCATCTTTTTTTCTGGTATTTTTGCAGGAATGAATGTTTCACCCTGACAGTAAGGTGGGTAGTCACAAGAGAGAAGGTGGGAACTTTGTAAGATATAATTGTTCTTGTCTGGGCAGAACCATTCCTGCTGGGCCATTTTTAAAATGGTAGCACTTAGCTTTAAATGGAACAAGGCACACTGAGATTATGAGCAAATTATGCAACTTGCAGAAAGCTATTTACTCATCTGAAATTACATGCATGAAATATTGATGGTACATTAGTTACATGATGAAGATAAAAGTGGACTACATTCAGTCTTGCTTGGTACAAGGCAACAGGATTACAGCCTTAAGCTTTTTCTCTGTAAACCTCTGAATGTTTAAGGTTTGTATTTTGCAGGCCAATTTCAATATACCTTGTCAATATAGGATAAAGGTTGTTTGGAGTTTTTCAGGACTTTAACAACATGAAAAATCCCATGTAACAGAGAGGTTATTCATTTCACTGACATGGAGAAAAGTTGTCTTTTTGCTATGGTTAGAAGGAATTGCTCCATATGCTTACGTGCTGCTCTCCTTATGCACCATTAGAAGTAAGAATTTTTGAATACAGGAGTAGGTCCATTCTATTTTATGCGTGATTTCTTTTTAGCTCTTCACTATCTCTTTTAAAATGACTAGGCAAGCCTTGACACTGACTCAAACACTTACATTCAAGACTGACGAACTAACACAATCACTAAAAATCCAGGAAAGACTGATACTGGTTCTGTCTACCTTGGTATCACTGCTAACTCTTTCTTAACTAGTAGGCTAGGGAGTTTGTTAGATTTCTGAACTTACTAGAGCTTTCCATTTAGCATTGGATTTTCTCCATCTGCCCACTCCTCTAGAGATGAATTTTGTACACAATTCTAATTTCTGAATTTGATTCCTATAAATAAAGCCAGTGCTATATAAATAATGAATTTTGAACTTATCTATACAAGTGCCACTATACTATGAATATAAACATGGTAATTTTCAACAAAGCTGTTCAGTGCACTTTAAAGGAGATAAATAATTAATATGGATTCCATTTAGTTATTGAAGAGGCACTGTCAAGATAAAAATGATTGGAGTTTTTAACAAAATTCCCTGATTACTAAAAGTCAGTCACATTGATGAATGAAAACAGAATTATTTGAAATATCTAATCCAGGTCTTGGCTTTGCTATCTCTATTAATAGCCATCATTTATAGATAGTGAAGGCTGATGGATATTGGGGCCAGAGAGCAGATGGAGGGCCAGAAATGCCAATTTCTCACTGTTCATGTGCTTTTCACTCAGCCTGGAAAGAAAAAGTGTTTGTTTTCTTAGTTTCTAAGTTTTCATTTGCTGCATTTCCCTCATTTTCCCCATTCTCTCATCCAAAAAAATTCTGTGTTAAAGTTTTAAGCCTTAAAGGAATTAAACTGCATTTCTAATCAGGGACATAAATGCATTACATGTATGAAATAAAGGACTAAAATATTGTGGCATCACCTTTACAGGAATGTCGTTTTCTATAGCCTTCTGAAATTGAATAGTCCACTAGTTACTTTCCTCATTTTGTAGCTAGTATGCAGTTTCACAGAGCTGCAGAGGAAGCACATGTAACAGAAATGCAGATTTTCTTCAATGAGTGTCAGAGAGAGCAGAGAAGACATTCAAAAATACTTCTCAGGTTTTCTACCGAGATCCAAGCTCCAGACGCTGAAAATATGCTCCAGGCAGGCGTATGAAGATCACAGGGACGTAGGAAGTTGTATTATTTAAGAAGAATCATCCTCATCAGGACAGTGCAGCATCTTGAGGTAGAAATTGGAATGTTCAGCAGTTGTTTTAGTTCTGTGCTGAGATCTTCTTTGTTCAGGCACAACCCTAATCTTTCCTTCCTAAATATGTGCAATGTCACTGGTTTGGACATTCCAGGTGCAAAGTGCTGTTGCTACTTAGGGAAAGGTGGAAGATTAAATGGCAACTGCCTGTTGGAGAGAACAGCCCACAGGCTGTCAGCAGGACCCTACTTCTCTGTGGCTTCTGACATAATACAATTCTTGGGCTGCTCTTTCCTTGGGCCACTTCTCCCTTCACTCTTCAGAAAAAACTTTTATCTGTGTTTCATATGAAGATGACCATGTAATGTCTGGGCATGAAACATCATTATTTAATTGTGACAATTTTTGGGCTTGCACTAGGAAAAAAGCTCTGTCTTTTTACTAGTATTTCGTCACACATTAGCAGAGCATTGATGCAGATGATCAACGAAGGCCTTTCCTAGTCGTAACACGATTGTATGGGGTAACTAGTTATACTGTATTTAATTTTTAATTTAATATAGACAGGTTCCTGTTTCTCCTAGCTGGCCTAGGAAGGCAAAAGGGCTAAAAACCATTCTGCTGAGAAGTTTAAAAAAGAAAATAGATATCACATCTAAGAAACCACCTGTTAAATCCACAAATTTAAAAGTGTTTGGAAGATCAATTAAGAAAAACAGAGGGGAGAAAATAATTATTATTGCGTATCTCAGAGGGCTCTATTTATTCAATCACTATCAATGATAAACAGTTATGTACCATTCTGAGAGTCATTTGCTGTTTATTCTGCAAAGCAATGCTAGAAGGGGTAGAGGAGAACAAATGAAGATTAACAGCAGCCTTCTGCTGCAGAAGAGCTCAGAGCATGTTGCTGGCCCAGCCATTATTTTCTGCTGAAGATTGCCCACAACTGTTTCCTTTTGCTTTGGGAACGTTAATAATAAGACGATTATTTTTCACACTGTGACAGTTAAGCAGAGTTGAAATACAGGCCAAAAAACTGAACCCGTATACAGGTTACAGTATACATGCATGTACACAGTATACACATGCAATTTTCTTCTAAGTATTTACATATAAGGAATTTGAACAAAGTGCTTAGGTGTTATTTTTTTTTTCTTTTTTTTTTTTTCTTTTCCAAGTCTTTTAAGTGCAGCATAAGCTATGTCTCTTCAGTGTGTTGTGCTTTCTCCACCTCTTATCATAAGGTCACATCACATAGGAATCTATAACCTCACAGAAGCACTGTGTACTGGTTTTGTTAATGGTTTAGCTCAGGCAGTTGTTGTGGTTTGATCCAGTAGATAGCTAAGTACCACACAGTCATTTGTTCACTCCCCCACCCCCAGTGGGATGGGGTAGAAAATTAGGAGAAAATACGGTGGAACTCATGGATTGGGATAAAAACTAAGACAGAAAAGGAAGTCAATAGAAATAGCAGTAGCTATACAGAAAGTGATACACAAAGCAACTACTCGCTACCCACTGACTGATGTCCAGACAGTCCTCGAGCAGTGGCTTCTCCCTGGTTAACTCCCCTTCCTTATATCACATGATGTCACGTGGTATGGAATACCCCTTTGGTCAGTTTGGGTCAGCTGCTCTGGTCCTGTCCGCTTTCAGCTCCTCGTGTACCCCCAAGCCCTTTGCTGGCAGACCAATGGAAAAACCAGAGAGACTGAAACGTGCTTGGCTCGGTTCAACACTGCCAGGAAGCATATAAAAAATTGGCATGTTATCAGTTTTGTTTTTTCTTCTGGAACCAAAACATAGCCTCATACCAGACACTATGAGAAAGACAACTTCTCTCCCAGCTAGAAATTAAGACAGCAGTATAAATATATACATGAAATAATGGTGTATCCCAAGGCTAGTCTGCACTTCTGAGAGCCCTGTGAATAGTTTGGGAGCTATCTAATATTAACTTCAAGACTATAGGAACTAGGAGGTAGTGACATCTACATACCAGGATGAACATTCAGCTTATATTCATAGAATCAGATCATAGAATCATAGAATGGTTCAGGTTGGAAGGGACCTTAGAGATCATCTTGTTCCAACCCCCCTGCTATGGGCAAGGACACCTCCCACTAGACCAGGTTGACCAAAGCCCCATCCAGCCTGGCCTTGAATACTTCCACGGAGGGGGCATCCACAATTTCTCTGAGCAACCTGTTCCAGTGTCTCACCGCCCTCACAGTGAAGAATTTCCTCCTTATATCTAGTCTAAGTCTACCCTCTTTCAGTTTATAACCGTTACCCCTTGTCCTGTCACTACCTGTCCTTGTAAACAGTCCTTCCCCAGCTTTCCTGTAGGCCCCCTTTATCTACTGGAAGACTGATATAAAGCCCACCTGCAGCCTTCTCTTCTAAAGCATCAAATGCCACTAATAAAATACGTTTACTGGTGGTGTTTTTCCCACTGTACTTTCTAGGGAAATGTAAGTGCAGGCTGAAAGAGCAGGTCTCACTAGAGTATCTGCTGGGGTACTATTAGAGCTGTTCAGCTCAGCTAAGTCCCAGTGCACCTACCCTGCTCTCAGGATGCACTGCAGCTGGTTGGCATATCTCTGTGCTGCACGGCATTATGCAGCACAGATGCACCCTTAAGAAGACCAGAGAGGATCTTTTCCCTATTGTGTAGTTTTACTTCATTTGGAAGAGATGAGCTGGAGTCAAATAGTAGATCATGGCTGTGAAGTTTAGGCACTCAGAGTATTAGCTGAGTGAACAGGTTGGCCATGAGCCAGCAGTGTGCCCTCGTGGCCAAGAAGGCCAACGGGATCCTGGGGTGCATTAAAAGAACATTGCCATCAGGTCAAGGGAGGTGATCCTCCCCCTCTACTCCACCCTGGTCAGGCCTCACCTGGAGTACTGTGCCCAGTTCTGGGCTCCCCGGTACAAAAAAGACAGGGACCTCCTGGAAAGAGTCCAGCGCAGGGCCACAAAGATGCTTAAGGGCATGGAACATCTCCCTTATGAGGGGAAGCTCAGTAATCTGGGTCTGTTCAGCCTTGAGAAAAGAAGGCTGAGAGGAAATCTGATCAATGTGTACAAATATCTGAAGTGTGGGAGACAAATGGACATGGGCAATCTCTTTTCAGTGGTCTGTGGAGACAGGACGAGGGGAAATGGACTAAAACTGGAGCATAGAAGTTCAGCACCAATATGCATAAGAACTTCTTCACAGTGCGGGTAACAGAGCACTGGAACAGGATGACCAGGGAGGTTGTGGAGTCTCCTTCCCTGAAGATATTCAAGACCCCTCTGGATGCCCACCTGTGTGACCTGCACTAGGGAGCCTGCTTTGGCAGGGGCGTTGGACTCGATGATCTCTTGAGGTCCCTTCCAACCCCTACAATTCTGTGATTCTGTGATTCTGTGAACTTCATCTACTGCATTACCATCCATAGCTGATAAATATCTGGTAGTATATATGAGAGAATACAATTGCAAATACCACAGATCTCTCGAGGCATTCCAGGCATATTACGTTTGCTAGTAAATTGCTTACCCAGCAGCTTTCTACCTCATGGGTGTTCTGTATTTTCTTTTTTCTCTTTCTTCACTGAATTAGTTTAATCTGTCCTTTCAGATTAAAAATGAATATCATATTTAATACTAAACTCCAGCCTTGCTAACTATCATGTTCTGAATGTTTAATTATTTTGCACGTAGAACATAATTAGCCATTTGTTTCCTAAACAGCTTTCATTAGAGGTTCCAAATGGATAAGTAAATGGCATTAGCACCGTTCCGATACAATTATTTTCTCAAAGGAACGTTGTATCATGTAAACTAGTTTCACATTGGCACTGGAAAAACAAGCTCATTCTATTGTGCTGAATTCATGTTCCTTTTTAAGGGCGTTTCTGTAGATAGCCAGCTCATCGCATTGGGTATTGTGGAGAGTTACATGTATTCTTTTCCTAATGATCATGAGTTACTTCATTTTACCTGAATGTCTAGAAATGTCTCAGCTTAGTGCCTTTGCTGTCAACAAAGACTGTCCTTCCCTATGCAACCTTCTTGAAACCCTTAAGACCTCAGAAATGCTCAATTGCCTTTAAAGACAGAGGGCAGAGGTAAGACTGAGTTTTCAATAAACATTTGGAGAGATTTTCAAGAGACTATTTCTGAACTGGAAAACTCTGATTTGTCAAAACTGAAAGTTTCTGCAAGGAGGTGCTACATTTGAGAATATGTTATTTGAGAAATGACTTTTGAGGTCATGTTTGAAATTTCTCATCAAAATGAAATCGATTAAATTACTTGGATAGCCAAATTGTGAAGATAATGCACTTTCAATGAACAGCTACACACAGGATTCTGATTCTGCATGATCTTCTTCTGTGTGAGCTTCTAAAAAGAAGGGGAAGACGTGAAACTCCTACTAAAAATAGACACGTGTATTGTGTTGATGACATTTGGAAAGAGAGGAAGGTAGTATTGAAATATTCAGGAAAGAATTTTATTCTAACACTGACAAATTTTAATGACAAATGAAATAAATAATAAACTTGCAACACATACAATGATATACTAAAATATTTATATAGCATGAATTTTAAACATATAAATAATCTGTGTTAAAGAAACATTTTCATATTTGTGGTACATGTTACCAAGCACAAAGGATTGAAGGGCCTTATGTTCTCTGCTTGTACTGGATACTACTGCTGCTCAAGGAATGCTCCTTAACTGAGGGGTAGAGCTGTTGAGTGGAGCCACATGCTCAGTAGGTTTGAATACCAAAACAAGACACTTCTCAGTCTTTTAACAAAGTCAAAAACGATCATACCTGAAACTGTGACTATACCCTGCCTTGTTGGGTCCTGTGAACTTGGTGCCATCAACTGTGCTCTGGGCAGAAGGGCCTGGTTCATTCACTATTTGTTCTTTCCTTTTGAAGCATTCCTGGCAGCTTTTCACGCTCCCAGTGTAGAAAGCCAGGTACTTCTCATGCTTCAGGGTATTTTCTTATCAGCCACAGGCATTTTTCAATGGTGCTGGAAGTCTCTATTTATCCCATTTGTCCTTGCAATATGATCACAGTGTGGTCAGGAACCTAGAAGTGTTTTTTCTTTTTTCTTTTCACAAAAGAAAACAGGATTTGTAGTGACTCAAGACAGGCTTGGGCTGCTTGGAAGAGAAAAATGATCATGAGGCGGTTGGGCCTTCATAGAACCTCATTCCCAGCTGCATAGAAGAATTAGCCTATGGTTCTACAGTTCCAAGATAGGAAGGAGGCAAAAGCAGCAATAATACCAAAGAAAGTAGCTGTGCAAGTCCACTACTTTTTGTCTATGTTCGGACAATGTTGGTATTTTGTTTCTGCTGTGAGAGAACATCTGAAACATTATTTCTTTTCTGTTCTGTTGATTCACAATTAAGAACTAAGCCGGAGGTATTTATTAATTTATTAATTGCCAGAGGAATAGCCTAAATCACACCAGCTTGTACAATAAAAAAGATGCAGAGAGGTCCAAGCCTGAGGGCCCAAAAATTTGAATAAATAAGGACAAGCATGGAAGACGGCTTGAAAGACCTGATCTTTTGTTATTTCTTGGATTTTTTAACACAAATCTTGCAAATGTTGATGTTTTAGCAGCTCAGTTACTGTATAAAGAGTGCTAGAGGTCTTTATTTTTGGTGAAATAAGTTCTCTTTCTTGGTCTTGGATAAATGTTCAAAAAAATTAAGAAATGTGCTATCAGATTCCCAAAAATACAGAAATGTAGTGTTTTTTATTGCTGATAAATGTCAGAATATTTGCATATTGCCTTTCAAGTCCATTCCATCATGTTCCTGGATACATAACCTGTGAAAGTTGAGGACTGGCAACTCTGGGCTCATCAGGCTTATGTGATCAAACTGCTCTCTGAGGTTCTGGCTGAGTACTCTCAACATTAAGCTTCCTGCTTGTTGGTTTTGACTTTTCACACCCACTGCACTCCCCACACATCAATGATCACATGTCAATCATGCATACTTACATGTTTTTTCCCTTGTCCTATATACACTAGTCCCTCTCCTCTGTTTCCTTTTCTTTCTTTTCCTGTTTATCCTCAACTTAGCAAATGTGTTTAATAATGTTTTTAAAAGGACAAGTCCCTCTGGTAACCACCCATTCTACAAAGATAAAAATCTTGAAATGTATGTTTGATGATGCAGATGCAACTCATGTTTTCATTTATGCTACTGGAACACATAATTCTTTGTCTTGTCTATTTAAACTCCAAGGCTTGAATTCATCTCAGACATCTTCAGTGTAAATATTCAGCTCTAAGTTAACCATTCCAGCTTCCCATTATAGAGAATGTAGAAATAGGCATTTCTAGAGTGTGATTCAAATCACTCTAAAATAGACTCCTCACATAAACTGGATAAATCATTCTTTAAAGGTGTCTATTAATTTAAAATGACCATAAAAGGAGACAAAGATGTTGCTTGGATCCAAACAAGCCTCAGGAATGTGGTCAAAATAGCCTGCATGGCACCCACTGGGCACTCTGGTGGGTACCTAACAGCACACTGGGAGGAAAGAGGCTCCTTGCACTAGCCCTGGTATTTCTGATGATGTGATAGTAATATGTGAGCACTATGCATGTAGGTAGCCCCAATAGTAATTTCTCATATTTATTTCCATGAAAACTACAACAGCTACAAAGAGCACAATAACACTGTTTGATAAAGCAAATTCTCAGCTACAAAACATTATTTTTCAACATAGTCACCACTATTGGCTGTGCATTTTTGCCACTGATGAACAAGAGCCTGCATGCTGTGCTCATTAAAATCTGCATGGATGTCCAGAACGTGGCTTATCTTTCACATTGCTGTCACTACTGCTGAAATGCACCACCCACCACCTCACTGTGCTCACATCCACTGTTTGGTCACCATAAAAAATTCAGCAAGTGTCGATAAATGTCAATGGGTGCCATTTTTTCTGCGTGGAGGAATTCAGTTCCACACCTTTTCTTCATGCACTTTTCCATGTCAGGACCAATTGTATCAGACTGCCCCTCTGCTGCCATCTGTCGCATAGCAACAAAATGTAATGGCATATTGGTGGGAAGGTTCAACCTCTACTGCCATACCACCAACATCTGCCTCTGGCTTCGTGGACCAACATAATAGAATAAGAGGTATTAGTTTCAGAACAGCCCTCAATCTAAAGCCAAAGTTCATTTGCATTAACGATTGTTCACATATTCCCATTCAGGACAGGTTTCTAACATATATAGTGTTACTGTGCTCTTTGAAGTTGTTGTAGTTTCCACGGAAATAAATAGGAGGCATTACTTTCAGAATAACCTATGTAGTATGTGAATATATGTCTCCATCAGCATTGGGGTTTGTGTACATGTAGAAGATACATTAGAATCCTTTACAGGAGGGAATCTAAACCAAAAAAAAAATTGTATATTACAGATATGATAGTGCTTGGGGGGTTAGAGAGAAAAATATATGAAACTCTGAGAGAACCAGGAGAGAGCAACTAGAAGGAAGGCTGTGAGTAAGACGGTAAAAAAGGACTGGGAGGGGGATATCAGCGTGTAGTAACAAAAATGAGCAGGAAGTATGAACACAAAAGAGATTAAAACCAGCAGAGAAGTGAGCAAAATTCCCTCTCTACCAGTAAGGTGGAGCATAAATGTATTTTTTTTTGAAGGTACTCTAGGAGTCAGATATCTGCAAAAGGAGGATAGTTACCCCTCCGAGCCCCAAGAAGGCTTTTCCATCTTGAAGTTTCTATGTGATTTATAAAGATAAATGAATGTAAAACAGGTAGAACATAGTTAACTATGTTCTTGTCAGTTGACAAAGTTCTGTCTTCAAAGAATGCAAGATAAATACAGTGAAATGGCAAAGCAATAAAGCTAGAAAAGATTAAGCTCTGTGTCTAGCAAGCTGATTTATATAAAAAGCATTAAATAACTGACATAAGAACAAAATGACTAACATGTACTTTTCATGCACCAAAACTGTCTGCTTAACAGAATATCTTAGAATATCTAGGACATTTAGCCAAGTGGAAATGAAATGCTTTATTCATTTGGTTATTGATACTTGGGAGAGGGGTGAGGAATTTTAAACAATTTTCTGAATATTTTTCTCACTGATGTCTGGGAAACTGCTTCCTTGAGGCATTGAATTTCATTGCATCTATCAAGATTGCTTCTGTTTGAGTTGGCTTTTCCAGTCTCCGTTTATTCAACATTAAGAACACAGAATCACAGAATTGCAGGGGTTGGAAGGGACCTCGAGAGATCATCGAGTCCAACCCCCCTGCCAGAGCAGGTTCCCTACAGCAGGTTGCACAGGTAGGCGTCCAGGCGGGTCTTGAACATCTCCAAGGAAGGAGACTCCACAACCTCCCTGGGCAGCCTGTTCCAGTGCTCCGTCACCCGCACCGTGAAGAAGTTCTTCCGCATGTTGGTGCGGAACTTCCTGTGCTCCAGCTTAAGGCCATTGCCCCTTGTCCTGTCCCCACTGACCACCGAAAAGAGGTTCCCCACCTCCATTTGCCTCCCGCAACTAAGATACTTATAAACATGGATCAGGTCTCCTCTCAGCCTTCTTTTCTCCAGGCTGAACAGACCCAGATTACTGAGCCTCTCCTCATAGGGGAGATACTCCAGGCCCTT
>WBMW01002480.1:0-67481 GCA_013396635.1 Penelope pileata | reverse complement strand
TGTCAGCCACTCCCCCCAGTTTTGTGTCATCAGCAAACTTGCTGAGGGTGGACACTATTCCCTCATCAAGGTGGTTGATGAAGACATTGAACAAGACTGAACCCAGCACCGACCCCTGGGGAACACTGCTAGTTACAGGCCTCCAGCTGGACTCTGTGCCGCTGATCACTACCCTCTGAGCTCGGCCAGTCAGCCAGAACTGAAAAGAACAATGGAGAAATTGTAAGTCTTTTGCAATAAAATTTCTGATAATTTGAGGTGATAAAATAACTTAGAATGTCTGCTTACTTAGGCCAATGCACAGTGGTCTGAATGCTTTCTTTTAAAAACTGTTGACAATACTGTTTGCTTTGAGATCTTGTTTCTGGCACACAACATTAATCAGTATAATTTATGCAAATTGAGGAGAAGAAAGTTATAACGAGCTCATATCTTTCAGGTTGCCATCTGTTCCCTGTAACTGTCATAATGATTGGTAAGTGTTTCTTAGCATAGTTTATGGAGAAAGAATCATAAACTCCTCTGCATATTAGAATGTTCAGAAATATCTGCTCCCCTGGTGTGACTTCAGTTCTTCCACTTTGCCTTAAGACTTTTCAATCTCCTTGATAAGTGTTTGTTTCTAACTTCAAGATCTCTATGCCAACGATACTTCACTATCACAGGTAAGAAATACCATAACATAAATGAGGGATATAGGCTTAAATATTTGCAAATCTAAGGAATTTAGGTTCTTCTGAGAAGCTTCTGAATAAACGTCAATACTAGAGTACTGAAAAGATACTGTGTTTATACCAGATATCAGAATAGATACCAGAAAATGTCTGATAGCCAACTACCTTATTTGTCTATTTCGTGGTTCATGATCCAAAGAAGATGTGCTGTCCTGTCTGGTGGTACTTCAGCACTTTCCTAAGCGTTTCTATTTTCGTTTCTTCCACAACCCCAAGCAGTCTTGTACTAATTCTGCCAAGGAAGAAAGAAAACTACTAGAAAAATCTTAATCAAGATTGTTTGGCTTTCTTCCTATCTGTGACCTGAGGAAGTCTCATAAAATCAGAACTTAATTTCAGATTTTTAAAAGTCAACACAGGTACTGGAAGGCTAGGGAATGGTAAATGAGATTTCCATCATTGAAAAAGGAAAGAAGGGAAAATCAGATAAATGTATAGCTCAACTGGTTTAAATTCAACTGTCATAAATTACTGAAGTTATTGATGCAAAGAGAAATGTAGGGTTATGAGCAGCAACAATTTGTGTAAAACATTGTATAAAGGCAGTAACCTTTCTTTATACAGCAGTGTATCAGATGTTGCATTCAAAAAACAAGGAACAAATCTCATGTCTCAAATTCTGTAAGGCTTCTGGTACTGACATGACTGTTAGATGAATTTTAACACAAAAGAAGATTCAATTACAATACTTTTTCATGTATTCCTTATTTTGTCTAAGTCTCACTTGCATCATTCGCGTATTTTCCACATCACTGGGACATAAATGATTATATCTGTTCAAGACTCTTCAGAGCAGAAAAGCAAAAACTTAAAAATGTCTTACTTTCAAAGACATACTCCTCCGTCTAAACACACATTCAAAAATTTGAATAATTGAGCCATAGAATCATTAAGGTTGGAAAAGACCTCTAAATCATCTAGTCCAGCCATCAACCCATCACCACTATGCCCACTAATCCATGCCCCTAAGCACCACATCTACTCTTTTCTTAAAAACCTCCAGGGATAGTGACTCCACCACTTCCCTGGTCAGCCTTATCACTCTTTCTGCACGCCATAATATAGTTTTCCCCTTAACAGAACTGACAGAACAGAGGCATTATTCTGTCCTGGACACAAACCATTCTTGCCTCCATTTCCCATAATCAGCACATTCTTCTGGACCTAGCTCTATCCTACCTGTGTCACCAAGATTGTCAGTCAACAGCTGTCTATTGGTTAACTGGAGCTGGAGTGGACAAGTAGACAAGGGTTTAAGCTGAAGCGAGGAAGATTTAGATTATACATAGAATGGCTTGGGTTGGAAGGGATGTCAAAGATAGTCTAGTTCCAACCCCCCTGCCTCAGTCAGTGTTGCCAACTACTAAATCAGACACTAGATAAGGCTGCCCAGGGCCCCATCCAACCTGGCCTTGAACACTTCCAGGGATGGGGCATCCACAGCTTCTCTGGGCATCCTGTTCCAGCACCTCATCCTCTACTCAGTGAAAAACTTCCCCCTGACATCCAATCTAAATCTCCCTTTTCATTTTAAAACCATTCCCCCTTGTCCTATCACTATCTAATTGTGTACAAAGTTTGTCCCCCTCCTGTTTATAAGCCCCTTCCAAGTACTGGAAAACCGCAGTGAAGTCTCCCCTGAGCCTTCTCTTCTCCAAGCTAAACAAGCCCAGTTCCCTCAACCTTTCTTTGTAGGAGAGGTGCTCCAGCCCTCTGATCATCTTTGTGGCCCTCCTCTGGACCCACTTCAAAATCTCTACATCTTTCCTGGGGGCCCCAGTCCTGGATGCAGTACTCCAGATGGGGCCTCAGGAAGGCAGAGTAGAGGGAGACAATTCCCTCCCTTGACCTGCTGGCCACCTCTCTATTGGTGGATACTGCTGGCCTTCTGGGCTGCAAGAGCACACTGCTGGCTCATTTTCAGTTTTTCATCTACCAGGACCTTCTCAGCAGGGCTGTTCTCAAGGAGTCCTTCTTCCAGTCTCTGTTTATATCTGGGATTGTCCCAACCCAAGTGCAACATCATGCACTTGGCCCTTTTGGTTCCCCTGGGCCCACTTTTCAAGTTTCTCCAGGTCCCTCTGGATGGCATCCCTTCCTTCTATTCTATCAACAGCACCATTCAGCTTATCAGCAGCAGCAAACTTGCTGAGGGTGCACTCAATCCCACTATCCAGGTCATTGATGTTGAAGAGTACAGGTTCTAAGACGGACCTCTGGGTAACACTACTTATCACTGGTCTCCACGTGGACACTGAGCCATTTACCACAACCCTCTGGCTGATATCTTCCAACCAATTCCTTATCAACAGAGTAGTCTACCCCTTGAACCCATATCTCTCCAATTTAGAGATAAGGATGTGTTGGGGGACCATGTCAAAGGCCTTGCAGAAGTCCAGGTAGATGACATCAGTTGTCCTTCCTTTGTCCACCGGTGCTGTCACTCCATTGTAGACATCATAAATAAACTTCTAACAGGAAGATTAGGTAAGTGCTAGAATGCATTTCTTAGAGAAACTATGACGTCTTCACCATTGGACATTTAAGAAATGGCTATAAAGATGTTCTCCCATGTGTGAAACAAGTGTAGTTGATTTGGACTTAGAATAGGTCATTAAATGACCTCTTGAGGTTTCTTTTTGACCACATTTTTGATGTTTCTATTTCTGACTATCTTGGGGTTTTTTTTTCTGTGTTTTTCTTTCTTCTTTTTTTTTTTTTTTCCCAGCTTACACTATGAATTTGCAACCAAACATATACTTCATTCATCAGTCTGTTGACTATGAGTCGGTTGACAGTTGCTATATTGTGTAAACTGGAAAATGTAATCACAAAAAATCTCTTGTAATCACCAAGCCAGCATAGCTCTCTGCTTAAATTAACAAAATCATACCATTTGTTAGAGCTGTGCAATTCCATTTAAAGGCAGTAGGCCTGGCTACATGACTGAGATTTGCTCTACATATTTTTGAAATGTAACTCCTGTTGGAGGAAAATACTCAGAGGGAAAAAAATTTGGTACTAGTATAGCGCCATATCCATATGACAAAACTGATTTGTTGAAAACTAAATGCATTGTTTTAATGTAGTAAGTTTTAGACCTTTGAAACTGGAATATACTGTTCCAAAGAGTCAGGTGAGTTGAAAGCTATTTATATCAACATTTCAGAGAAACGAATCGTGTGCGTTTGCAGACTGGATTGAATGCCTCAACTTTACACAAAACTACTCTTTCCAGCATCAAAAACTACTCTTTCCAGCATCGGTCTACTGGAACTGAATTTCTCAAGCTTTTCCCAGACAAATTAGTAAGTAACAAAATTTTTCTTTCACCTCATATTCATGTATTTCGATCAGACATCCCTGCAAATAGATATTTAGCACCTGAGCAGTAGAGAGGTTGGATAATGCCAAATCTTAGGCTTAGACAGAATTCATTCAGAACCTGGAGCAAGGACAGGAAAGAAGAAAACCTTTGGCAAAAATGTTATGTGTCTTTAAAAGGTCAAGTTAAAATGCACAGCCAAATCCACAATCTTTTATTAGTCAGTAGAGAAAAGTAGCTTTGGACATTGCTATCTAAATTCACTTTGAATTTCTCGTAGGCATTGATCACATATTTGATAGCACATATATGAGAGCTTCTGCTGCTGTTAATATATAATCCATGATATTACAAAAAAAAATGAAGTCTGGTTATGTTGATGAATTTGTTTAGCCATATTAATATCTGATCAACTTCTTTTGAACCGAAAGTTCAGATAACATACTTTGTGTATTACTGATCATACAGATATTTTTAATAGCCATACCGTATAAAAATGTTGACGTATATAGCTTTCAATTTACTTGACTCTCACTGTCAGTTTGTGAAGGTGAATACTCTTTTAACCAAACTTGTTCTGATCAAAACCAGACTGAGGTCAGTCACTGGACAGGAGACTGAATGGGTTATCACTAATGTTGATTGAGAATGATTTGGTTCAGCTGCTGCTGCTGCGTTGGTGATACTGCAACATCAAAGAGCAGAAAGAAGTTTTAAATTAAACGATAGGTCTTAAAACCTTGCTAAATGTGAATGTATTCCGTTTTTTTATAAGCAAATGTTGTAGGTGTATTGAAACGTGTCTTAATGACATTTTTAAAAAGTTTCTTTTAGTATAACGTGGCCTGATGTCTCCAGTATTTGCCCAAGAAACCACTGAATATCAAAATATTTATTACTCATATTTGACCTTTGAGACAGCTGGTGACATGATTATTATTTAAGTACTGCATTATGTAGAAGACTATAATTACAATTTCACTGCTGGAATAATGGATCAGTTATGCATTCTGAGTGGTAGCTTGTCATTTGCTTGGAATATAAATAAGATACTTTAGTTTACAGTTAGGCATAGTGCATGGAAAATTACAGATCACAGCCTGAACAGGGGACTTGCCCATGAGAAAGGGCTTATGTTAGCTTGGGAACACAAGTACACTGCCTCAGCCTGTGCACCTGCAGGTAGCTAACTGAAAACTTGTTTGTGAGAAAAGTGCTCTGTAGCTGTCCTTGTAGCTGTAAGCAAGTACCCTTGTTGTGTGTGAATGACCTTGTTTACCCAGATCTGTACTTGTCCCCCACTACTGTACAAATGGCCATACCATGGGGGGGTCTCTCTCCCTCTCCTGCTCTGTCTGAACCCTGCTGCTGAACCCTTGCTAGCTTGCTGCCGCCAGCATCCCTATTGACGAACTCCCCTTGCTGGCTCTCCACCACCGGCACCCCTATCGGCACAGACTACCCGGCAGCCGCCCCGATATCTTGAGTACCCTGCTATTAAACTGAGGAATCTGAGCTCGCCTCTGAGTGCTTTCCTTGGAATAGATGAACCTTAAAGCAGAAGTGCTGTCGCTTTTGCACAACACATAGGAATCACATTATAAAAATACCGAGCTTACATTACATGAAATACTAAGAAATACATTATTTTCACTTTATCTTCTTATCTCACTGTATGGATATAGTAGCCAGGAATTCATTGCCTTGAAATATCTGTATTCAGAAGAGGTAACTATCCATTTTATAATGCAAGAATGAATACATTTAAAAAATACCTAGAAGTGAGCATCACTCCTGACAAAAATATGACAGAAAACATGATTTATTATTGACATCAGTGGCATTTTAATTAGTCAGAACAGAATTCTTCAGGCTCTCATAAAAAAATTGTTAATCTACTACTAGGATTCCAGAGCACAATTTCAATTATAATGCACATATTTTCCACTTTGTTTTAATTTTTCTTTTTTTTCCCCTCCAAATATTATATTGAAGATAAGAAACAAACATTCCATATTAATAAATATTCTTTGCCTTTTAAAATATGGAAAATGATTTTGATCTCAAAACTTCATGTTTTCTTTCTCGTTTTCCAGGCATTCTGTACCACGAGCTAACGCTGTACTTTGTATTCATATCTAAAATAAATTAGGCTTAGAGTTTGATCTACACTTAGTTGTCTCATTTATCAAAACATTAGTCATTAGTGTCATCAATCTTTGCTCCGTTACATGCAAAATCTGTTTAGGTTGTAGTCCTCTCCTTTTGTTTTGATTATTGCATTTTTCATCCTTCTACTGCTTCTCCCAACTTGGTCTTCATGAAACTGACTGTTTCCTTTAAATGGCCTACATCTTGTTTCACCTAGTTAGGCTTTTCTTCATCTAAACCAAGCTGGATTGATTGGGTTAACCATCCAAATGAAGCATATGGAAATAAAAGTGACTAAGATACAATTAAAGATGCTCAACTTGTTACTCCTCTTCTGCAAATTTGGCTGTTGCTGCTTGTGTCTATCTGTCAGATCCCATCAGTTCTGCCACTATCTGCTGAAATGGGAGAATCAAAAGATCTCTGTGTACTTTCCTACTGGGGAAGCAGAACTTGTCCCATAGCATCTTAAGGCTCTACCTTAAGAGCTTGAATGGTTTCTGGAAGAAGGAAATTCTCTGTGTTTCCTTTTTTCTTTTTTTTTTTCTTTTTTCCTTCTAAGTCCATAGCAGGAGGACTTGCAGTCTGAATTCCTTGCTCTGAGACCCAAAATACATCCACCAAATTAGAATGATCTTATTGTTTTCTTTTTTTCTAGAAGTGATCTCAAAATTCTAGACAGCAGAAATCTAAGACCCCTTGAATTTCTCTTCAATATGCTGAAAATTAGGTACCTGAGAATGATAGAAGCCATAAAACTTTCACTTCAGTATCCTAGATGACAAACTTTATCCAAGCAATGTCTGTTTACCTATCCTTAACTGCCTCATTACTTTTTATCACAGCAATGAATCTAGTGATGAAACATCTTTATTTTTGTTGAAAATGTGGGTATATTTTTTTCCTTTCTGTATCATGAAAAAAAAATAGAGGGAAATAACTCCAGCCTCCAAACTCATGAATTAATCATGAATATCCCTGTCTCAATTGAAACCATTTTCTCATGCTTTTTTGATGCGACACCTTAGATTTTAAGTCATTTCTTAGGATAATCTCTTTGCATAGCAGTTCTTATATAGAATTTCCTTATTTATTTTCATCTATTGTCTCTACAACTTTTAAAAGAAATAGAGTTGTGTTCCTCTTTAAAATCATTTGAAGCTACTGAACTTGTATAAATATAATTTGAAGATTCACCAGTTTCCTAGCAGATGTCTCACAACGTATATTGATGAATATTACGTGGTCCTGTAGCTTTGTCTACCTTAGATACATGTAACAGCCAATTCTTTCCTGTGTATACTTCCTGTGTATAACTCTGCTGTAATGCTCCTGATTTGGTTCATCACCAACCTCTTCTTCTGTGAAGACGCAGGGAAAGTATAGGCCAATACTGAGCAATTCAACACTGATAGGAACTCTACATTATCACTAAATGGCAAAAAAACTTTTATTGCTGTCCTTTGCAGAGGTATGTCTTCATAAATGGATTAAAATGAACAATCAGTAGCCTTGCATCAGCTGCTGCCCAAATCTTATTTTGTATTTTTATATCTTGGTTGTTCTGAAAGCTGCCAGTCCTGTTCTGAAGGCTGCAGGGAATGTAAGGCAAATTTGTAGAGATAGCTGAATGAATCTGAGTAGATGATCAGCTATCTTGATATATGTCCCTTCACTTTTGTTTAACATTTTCCCCTGTTTCAGAAAAATGTTTGCTTATTATTTCTTCAACCTTTTCATATAGTATAACATCATTTACCACTACCTGTATTATGATGCAGGTCACATACAGACTAAAATCTCCCTTCTAAGCACTAGTGATAAATATTTAAATATTTAAAAAGCTAGCGCTATTTGAAAACTAGATGAGATTTTTCATACATGCAGCTGACTGAACAAAGAAAAAAGAAAGCAACAAATATTTACAGTGGTTGTCAGGATCACATTCATACAATTGGAAAGATAGTGAGGTGATGTATCAGAGGCAGACAAGATGATGGCCTTTCATTGACAAGTGCGCAATGCGAGCTCTACTAACGTATTGGGGTGAGATATTCCAGCTAGACAGTATACTTCCACTGATAGATTTTTTTTCTGCTTCTGTTTTAAGCATGCTAAGAGAATATGGATTTTAGTTTCCTGTCATTAACAGGGTCAGCTCTGATCATTTCTTTAATTTAACAATATGGTGACCTGTTCCACCTCATTCGTTTAAGTGTTTAACTATGGACAAGGGCTTCAACAGATATAAATCAAAGAGCTCTGTAGGCTACATTAGCAGGCCTCTTATTTAAAAGACTTCANTTTTTTTTTTTTTTTGTGATAGTTTTAGCATTGTTTTCAAAAAATAGTATAAATGCTTCATCATACCTGTTCAATCTTTTGCTACTTGCTAGCTGACTTCAAGGGTTTAACTTTGTTCCAGAAACATTGCCTGAAATCATGACATTGAGATAAGTATGTATGCGGGCATGCAGACTAAATCCCCAGGACAAGAACAACAGTTAATGATTAAATCCAGAAGCCTCTATTGAACTGGAAATCTCTTGGCGTAGTAAAGCCTGGGAAATTAAGTTTTCTCCAACTTCTGTCATTGTGTTGGAATCTAGAGAGCTGAAATTTCCTAGACACGGCGCAAAAAACTCGTGTTTGTATTGCTCTTTAGAAATGTAAGGAAGCAGAGATTCAGAGCAGAAACTGATTGCTGCAGTTAATTCAAAGGATTCTGAATTCTATTTTATATGGTGCTCACAAGAGAGATGAAGCTGGGACAGGGAAATGCATATGGAGCTTTTAAATTTTTTCATTTAAACAAAAATATTTTTCTTTTTGTGTGTGATGAGTCAATCATGCTTGAGTTAAGGAACATATATGAACATTTTACATGTTCCTAATGTTTGAACAGCAAACTCTTGTACAAGGTGGAAAATCCTGAAATGCTGCTTTGAGCTTCTAGTGGCTTTGTGTGAGTATGTAGGAATCGATCTATTTCCAGAACCTATTACTTAGAAATATTCCAAAAAGACTGAAGAAAAAGTGTTGAAATCTATTCACATATCTGCATTTTAAGTCTACACTGACCTATACTGTTGACACAACAGTGACAATTAACAAAAAAGGTGAAATTTGTTTTTTAAAATACAAAGAGAATCAAACTCATTGCTGAGAGACTCTTCTAATAGTGAATTTGCCTGTCAGCTTTATACACTTTACAGCATGGAAATGAACAGTTGCACTTCTTTTGGCAAATAAACACAGATATTGGTCTGTTTTATAATTAAACAGATTTTCACACAAGTAAATAAGTTTAGCTCAGATACCAATAGAGAAGCCAATGTATATCCTTAGTCATCTGTTTTCTTCAGTATGAGCTTTCACAAATGGTAAATGAGCTGATAAAGTATGCTGTTGCTCAGCAACTTGAATTCTTTTTTAAATTGTGTTATAAGTCCTATATATGTGCATCCACATCACAGGAGAAAGACACTACGCTGTTCAGCCTTAATTGCCAAAGCATTATTTGTTAAGGCAGTTCAGCTTGTTAGTGGATATGATAGATGCTGCCTTCCATCCTCTGCTTATAATCTCACCTTCCTTTTTTTTTCATGGAGTGCAGCATGCTTCATCTCCACTTGGGTGTCCTAAGATGTTCTCTATTATATATATAACGGAATTTTTGAAAAGTAATTCTTCCTGATCACTTTCCCTGCTGACTTTCATAGTGTTCTTAATATTAGATTGTGTTTGTTTCTCCTTGGTTTAAAACAATCTCTTGTATCATAAGTGTTTTCTTAATTGGAGCTTTGAATTTATAGGCTTCATAAGTTGAATCACCTTTTGTTCCATTCAGCACTGTCAAGAGTCAGACACCACTGCTGTCTGGGGGCCAAGAATTTAAACCTACAATTCATTTTTCTCAAAAGCAGTTTGGGCACAGTGTAACTGTGGATAAAAGTCTCCCTAACAACCATAATAAGTGTGTTCTTTTGGAAAATGTTCTCTTCAGGAGACTCTGATTCTCTAACTCATGTTGGCCACAACAGCAACAAAAAAATCTGCTGCAGTTAGGTAGGACAAGTACTAAAGCCACCTCGAAGCAAAGTCTTTTAAAATATCCTCTTCAAGAATAGTCACTGAGAGTTGCATAACAATCAGTCTAGCTTGCACTGTACAAAAGGAGATAGGGAAAACTCACTACTTTGATATGTATTAGCTAAAGTAACACTTCATTGAGACAGCAATTCTCAGGAAAAAACTATTGAAATGTCTGTGTGATTTAATCCAATTTCTTATCCATGACAATGTTATTCTCTTTCACAATCATGATAAAGTTAAAACTGTTGTGAAATGTGTATAATGAGTGCGTTGTAGATCACACAGAGCAGACGTGTGGATATTTTTGCTTTTGAGTTGGTGACAGGGCCTGCAGAGAAGCAAACTGAAGTTCCACAAGTCAACATGAAGGCTTTTAATGATTAATTAATTTACTAGTTGATTACTGATTGCAAAGTATGAATGAGTATAATGTTTAGGGTAAAATTTATTGTGTTAGTGTTTTACGCTTTTAAATATAAAGTCTTCAGTGTGCTGCTGGCTGCTGTATCAGTATGGACTCTTGAAGATACTTCTAGGGAAAAATTGGTTTGACAAATATTTGCTTTCATGAGGCTACAGGTTAAATGTTGTAAAAGTGCTTAAGTGTCTTACTATGGTGAGCCATCCTGTATCTCCCTTTTAAATATTTAATTGGTTGTCACTCTAACAACATATTCAAGCTAACAAATAGCTATTCATTTCAATATTCTGGTTTCAGCAGGCAGGCCTGGAAACCCCACACAGCCGTTCGCTCACCCCCCTCCTCCTCCCAGCTGGGATGGGGGAGAGAATCAAGAAATAAAGTAGAACTCGGGGGTTGAGATAAAAACTATTTACTAACAGAAAGAGGAAAATAGAGTAAAATAACAGTAACGATAATTATATACAAAACAAGTGATTGTACAAAGCAATCGCTCACGGACCGCAACCGATGCTCAGCCAATCCCCAAGCAAACAGGCCCTCCCAGCTCACTTCCCTTCCTTTTATATTACATGATGTCATATGGTATGGAATATCCTTTTGGTCAGTTTGGGTCAGCTGTCCCATTCTTGTCCCCTCCCAGCTCCCTGCGGCCCCCCCAGCCTCTTCATTCTCCTGGTAGAGACATGCAAATGTCCTTGGTTCTGTTCAGTGCTGCCGGTTGTTATCAGCCATGTTTTCTTTCTAGAACCAAAACACAGCTTTGTAGCAGACACTGAGAGAAAGTTTCAGTTAGAAACTAAGACAGCATATCACACGTAAGTTGAAGAAGGGAATGGCATATGATAACCCTTTTGCCTGTGCTGTACCCCCTGCCCAGTACAGTCCTTTCCTACCCTTTCCCATCTTCTGAGAGGGAAGCTGTACTGTGACTTTTGTACTGCAGCACAGCACATAACAGAGAGCATGTGTTCTTCATATCTGTGGCATGAAACATTAGGTTTCCTTATTAAAAGATCAGGCTTGTACATGGTTCTATCCATGCAAGTCTTGAGCAGCCTTCTAAAACATTTTGTTTGTGATTTTAAGCACCAGTTAAGAAGCTTTCCCTTTTCATTTAACAATTTATTTTAGACTGCAACTATTCCAGACTCCTGTAGCATATGTAGGGCACTTGTTCGCCCTATGCGTCTCCTCCTCTCAATTTTTAGAAAAGCTGAAAGGCTAAGCATCAAGGATACTTACAGTTTATACACTCCTTTCAACATTTTTACCCTAAAGAAAATAATTTCAGTGGGCATTTTAAGTTAGGAATTCTTTTGTATTTAGTCATTATTCAACTTTTAGTAAAAATTTGATCTTGTGTAACGGTACTGATGCCACAGTAACACTGATGAGACAATGAAGAAAGCTAAAAGAAAATTTTAAAATTTGTATGATTTAGATCAAAAATAATAAGTAAATCTATAAAGGTCACTTTTAGTTCCAGACTTAGTCATTAATAGAGAAAGTACCAAATCCAGCTACTAAGTTATTTGCAACAAATAAGTTGATTGCCTCTAGCAACAATTACGTAGTGTATTGAAAAGGTAATATTTACACAAGGACCTCTGGAAAACTGTAATCTTTATGGCAGCTCAATTCAATCTGAGAATAAACTACACAGAATGGGGAAGTTTGTGCAAAAACAGATACATTTCTGTAGCTTAGAAGTTATCCTACCAATTTGTTAATGCTTTCACAAGACTTGTTATTCATTTGTTTCTGCATGGAGACAGTAGAATGCAGTTGGTTATACACAGAGCTGAAAGCAACCACTTGTGTTAACCCCAGTATAATAGAGGTGAAGCTCTTGAATGCAAGGCTGCAGAGGAGTACAAACTTATCCTAACAGATTGACAGTACAGAATTGTTGATGATCTATGCCTTTAATACAAGAAATCAATAAACATGCTTTATGGGGATAAGGTTGCTGAATAAATTAAATAGTAAAGTGGAACTTCTGAAATGCTGCAGACATGCATTTCCATCTTCGTATGAGAGCAACTAAAGAGCAATGAAAAATAAGAAAGGTGTATATGAAACAAATCAGTGATCTGGTCTAAAATACTGCTTAATGTCTCTTTGCACTATCATTATGATTTTCCTTTCATATTTTCATTCAGGGAAATTTCATATAGATGTACATTAAATTGTTTGCAGTTTTTCCTTCTCCCAATCTGATATTAACAAAATATTTTTCTTCTTCAGATATCCTTCTAGATATTACTCTTGTACAAAAACAGAATGCATGTTTTTATACTTGCCTTATTTTGTAGTGCACAATTTTATTTAAAAAAATGACCAATTCATGTCCAAGTCTCCCGTGATAGTTGGCTTGTTAATGTAATCAACCTTTTGTGAAATGAATGGTAAACTAATGACTAGAGATGTGTTCAGTAACCCACAAATAATTCCTGTACCCACACATTACTTAAAAAGAAGAGGGCAGCTTTTTCTGTGGGTGACAAAGCAGTAATTACAAGACCACTAATTCATGTAAATAACAGTGCAAAAATTAATGCTGTCCTTGAGCAGATCTAAGCTCTGTATCAGTTTATTTATTTATTTTTTTATTTATATTTGGGAAGAGGCAATATGCTTTTATTTCTGTACCCAGGTGACTTGTACAAAAATAAACCAAGGAAAATAGCTGTGAAATTCTCTTTAAGCAATGGAATTTTCTTTCAGCACTGGTTGCAAATTATGATACATTGTTAAACAGCTAATTTGAATGTTAGGCAGATTGCAGACAAGCGTGAGCAAACTGCTCCAGGTTTGTAGGATCCAATGCAGTGCTAAAATGGAAATGATACAACCGCAGAAACACAGTTCTGAGATCCACAGAGACACAGGGGGGAATGGAGATTGCTCAATGCTATGGGAAGGTGACTGTTCTGCCTTTGAGTCCCAAATAGATTGTGTTCCACTGGCTCAGAGGTCAGGCCAGCCACTAACACTTGGCTGTCATGTCTTCTCCAGTTCCCACAAAGGAGAGGAATCACTGTGGTCTTCTGAGCTTCTCATTATTAATATACATAGAATCACACAGTCATAAAATATCCTGAGTTGGAAGGGACCCACAACGATTATCAAGTCCAACTTCTGGCCCCACACAGGACCACCCAAAATTCAAACCCTATGTCTGAGAGCATTGTCCGTACACTTTTTGAACTTCAGCAGGCTTGAGGCTGTAAACACTGCCCTGGGAAGCCTGTGCAAGTGCCCAAACACCCTCTGGTGAAGAACCTTTTTCCTAATGCCAAACCTGACCCTCCTCTCATGCAGTTCCATGCCATTCCCTTGGGTCCTGTAGCTGCCTAAAGAGAGAGGAGATCAGAGCCTGCCCCTCAGCTCACCTCGTGAGGAAGGCCATCATGAGACCTCCCCTCAGCCTCCTTCTCTGCTCTGAACAAACCAAGGGATCTCAGCTGCTCCTCATACATCTTGGCCCACTAGACCCTTCATCATCATGTAGCCCTCCTTTGCATACTCTCTAATAGTTGTAAGTCCTTCTTATATTGTGGTGCCCAAAACTGTGTGCAGTACTCGAGACCGCACCAGTGCAGAGTTGGAAAATCTTGGCTCGCTAGTCAAATCTTGACTGGCTAGTACATGGTAGATCCTTTTCAAGTCAACCTAAAATCTCGCTATGCACAAACATTTAGACTACTGTTCATATTCAGATGAATTCTAGGCTTTCTGTTGAAATATATATCTTTACCCAAGTTTGCCCTGGAGTTTGATCTGGTAATTATTAACTGAATTTGTCTATCAAGTGCTGACAGATCTGAATTAATTCAGAAAAGCAGCTAGAGGAATGTGCTTACCATTCATATAATTGCCTAATAATCACAGCATTTACCCTGGAAAAGGGAAACTTTGTCTCTCAGCCTTCCTCAGCCTGAAGAGATCTGAATCTCATGTCATCCTGTTTCCTGTCAGAGTGCCCTATAACCACCATGTCTTCTGGGAAGAATGTTTCAACTCTCCTTGCTAGGCTTGACTTCTGAGTATTAAAGCACTTTTGAAATAAAGGACCAGAACTCAGGTTCCCTCTCTATCATGCTATACAGATATCTAATTGTGTCTTCTCTCTCTCTGACATTTCCAGTATTTCTGGCTGCAAACACACCTTACAGATGCATGGAGATCTTTCTTATCAAAGATAACTTAGAGACTGGAGTTTAGAGAGCTTTCCTTAAGTGTGTGATTATGGGAGTAGGAGAATGAATTCTAAACCATCTGAGGCTGATGAAAACTGTTTGTCTCTTTAGGGAAATGCTTTTAAATCTAAGCTCTCCTACAGTGAGCACATGCAATTTGTCGCCTTCATGAAAAAAGTGTGACCATGCCTCTGAAGCGCTGATCCTCAGAAAATGCCAGATTTCACATCACTGGATTATGAGAGCTCCAGAGAGAGACAGATGCTTTGAAATACCACTAAGAATATATTTTTTTCCAAGGGCAATTGTAAATAGCTCTCATCTTAGTACTATAGGAGTTTCAGTGTGAAGGCCAAGGGTGTCAGTTTAGGTGGATCTTCATATTGCAGCATATCCAGTAAACATGTATAGTCTGTGTAGAGTGGTTTTAGGATTATTTCTGATAGAGAGTTCATAGTGCACTTTGGCAGCTACTCTGTTTTGTGTCAGGACTGTTAAGGCTTCTGCCAGGGATTCTAAAAATCTGCAGCAGTCTCTCAGGATAGCTGAAGGTGCCACTGCTACCTTGGGTTCTCTGTGGGGCATCATTTCTTCAGAAGGAAGCAGGACCCAGATAGTGCTGGGGAGTGAGCTGAAGACCTGGAACAATTTATACCTGCGCAAGAGAATGGGTGGGAGCAGAATGATGCAAGACGAAAAGGCTTCCCTACATACTATTTTAATCTTACCATATTGTTTAACACGGTGATAGGATGTACTAGATGACACAGCAATCTTGACATCCTCAAGGAGATTAACAATTTGGGTAATTTAAAGATCCTGATCAGTGTTAAGTATAATAAAAGTTTGCTCAGTAGAGCTGATCAGAGGAAGATTCTTGTTCATATTCAGGAAAGAGAAGTACAAGTATGGGGCTGGTATGCACATAAGGCTAAAATAAATGGCACTCTGTAAGCTACAGTGGACTTATTAAACACTCATCCACACCATATTAATTAATTTTCAGTGTTAATCTAATTTTCCGATAAGAAGAGAATTTTTTAAATTGATTGGCTTAGTCTCCTCACAAATTCTTGTTGGAAACCGTCCCTTGGACCCGATTTCCTTTGGCAGCAGGAATTGTTTGTGCCTGGCTAGTCCCAGAGAGGTGTTCCACAAAGAAGAGCAGGAAGTGTCTCACAGCTGGTTTTATTTTCACCACTTAAATAGCTGTGTAGAAGCAGCTGGGCAGATCATAAGCTCCATTTATTTGCAGAGTTGTGGCATGATGTAATAGCGTCTTCAAACTAAAGTGCCAACATTGAGTAACAGGGTGCTTATCCCACAAGGGTGTTATGTTTGCTCTTTATAAACAGCACAGGTTTTCTTTTTTCATTTTAATTGTATTGACATTTTCTGCTATTCAGAATATACCTTTTTGGGAAATCACAGTTATCTAACGCACCAGATGGTGTTAGCTCTGGTCATCAGCATTTCAGCTGTTAAATTCAACAGCAAAAGCTTTTTTTTCTTTTTCCTAGCAAGGTGGAGTTTTTTACTGTTTATTTTTTTTCTTTTGTCATAAATTTGGCAAAAAGTTGCATGCTGACATAAATCTACAGCATCTGCACAACTGGCAGCACTTATTGTGTGCCTTACAGCAACTGGTCCCTTTGTGCTCTTGTGTATTTCTTTTGCTGTCAGATGGCCGACTCCATATTGGTAGGTGTGTCTGTGTGTACGAGCAGAACTCAGGATAACCACGCAACTGAAGTGATTGCAGAAGAAGCAGATTCCAGGCTAAAGCTGTGCAGATTTCTTATAACTTTAACTCATTTTAAATGACCTTTACTGATCATTTATTCTGATATTTCATTTCGACACTCAAGAGATAGTAAAACCACACTGCAAACTGCAGAAATAAATATTGTTGTCCTAACAAGCCCAGTTGGTCAGACTTGACATTTCTGTTTTGAGAGAAATTCTGACATTCTAAAAATTAATTACATTGCGAATCAAAGAGAGGCAGGAATTTCCCCTCTTCTCTCAGCCTGGTCATCTCACAGCACATACTTTGACTGTGTTACATTTTGAATTACAGCAGTTAAATGACATTTCAAATGTATTTTGATTAATTTTGACTTTTTATAGTAATAATGACTACAGAGTAAATATAAGGTAACTGTGAAGATCGAATCACCTCAATAGCCTCAAGAAGGAACGTTGATCGTATTTTGTTTCAATTTTTTCCCAGAAAATTTTACCTAAATCACTGTGTTCTTCCAAAATTAAAATTCATTTAAAAAATAATGAATTAACTTTTTAGTAGGAAATTGTACTGCTGAGGGATTTTCAGCCATCAGTAATTACATGTCTGAATATCTTTTGTTTATTTAGACTCGTTCCTTTTTTTTTAAGAAAAAATATAAAAAATAGTGAAACTTATATAAAGTATGCAAAGAATAAAGTTATTCTCCCCTAGTTAGAATATTGACAAGATATTATCAAATAGCTTTTTGTACCAGGGCACTGACATGGACTGAAATTTGCCATGAAATTTCTTGGAACTTACACTTTATGCCCTTGAAGGGAAACTGATAATCCCTTTTACATTCTTCTATAGGCTATCCAGAATTCAGCCTAAACAAATACAAATTGCAGGTTGTCTTAGTTTTCAGCTGAAGCAGAAGTTGCTTTTTCTCATAGTGCCTGCTATGAGGTTATGTTTTGGTTCTAGAAGAAAAAACAAAACTGATAACACACTGATGTTTTTAATTGTTGCTAGACAGCACTACACATAGTCAAGGCTGTTTCAGTTTCTCAGCTTCTTGTACTGCCCTGCCAGCAACGGGGCTGGGGGGCACAAGGTGCTGGGAGGGGACAGGACCAGGGCAGCTGACCTAAACTGGCCTAAGGGATATTTTATACCATATGATGTCATGTAACTATAAGGGAAGGGAGTTCACTTGAGGGGAGGGTCTGCTGTTCAGGGACTGGCTCGGCATCAGTCAGTGGGTTGTGAGAAATTGCTTAGTGCATTACTTGTTTTCGTATATATATAATTACTGCAATTTCTTTTACTTCCTTTTCTGTCTTAGCAAACAGTTTTTATCTCAGCCCATGAGTACTACAGTATTTTCTCCTAATTCTCTCTCCCATCCCACTGGGAGAGGGAAGGGTGGTGAGTGAACAACTGTGTGGTACTTAGCTACCTACTGTGTCAAAGCACAACAGAAGTCCACCTCCTCCATGCTCCAGATTTTACTGATTAACAGCAAAGACAGGAGATAGAAAGAAGCAGAGGAAGCCTCTCCTCCTTATATTGGTCAGCAAAGTGAAATGGTAAAAAAAAGTTTAGAGATTTGGTTCTGTTGATTTGCTATTGTCACAAAGCAGTCGTCATTGCCACATGTAGCACAGTTGGGAAAGAAAAGTGAATGCTGTACAGTAACATACCTCAAACACAACTCTCTCTTAAGGCAACATCCCATAATGCTTATCTTGGACTCATGTAATCCTGGGTAGAGGAATTAAACTATTCAGGGCTTTGAGGAGGCCATGTTTACATACAGAAAAGAGCAGGTTGATTGTGGGCCCAAAAGTGTGCTATCTTTGGCAGTAAAAGAGGGCACATGCTGGGCTCACAGATTCAGGGGACTTATTGTTCCCCTCTGCTCTGGGCTTGTGAGGGCACGGAGCTGCATAGGTGGCAGAGCCCAACATCTTTCAGTTGTTGTAGATGATAGAAGAAGGTACTGCAGCCAAAGATTGTTTTTAGAAGGTTCAGACTAGCTATTAGGGAGAAAAAAATACAAATAAGTAAGTGCAGCACTAGAGCAGGTATTCAGAGAAGCTGGAAATCTGTATCAGAGAACTCAGACAAAGCCATGGTCAACCTGATCTACAGTTCATATTAATCTCACTTCAGGCAAAGTCTCCAACCATCATTTCTGTGATTCTGAAATTTCTTTGGGATAGATGTGATATTATAAATGTGGGAAAAGTCATAAATCTGCCATCCACTTGCTTTTAGTCTTCTTCCAGATCAGATATTTCCTTTTGTGCCATTTTGATGCCCAGTACAATCACCAGGAATCCTTACCTTTCCTCTGATCAGGCCTTCATGTCTCAGTGTTCTTCATTCATTTGTCAAAAAACTAGCTTTCTGCTTCTGTGTACATTAAGCTATGAGCCTCATGAATGATCAGGACTTTTATGTCCAAGCTGAAGCAAATGGGAAAAGAGAAGGAAGAATGTCTTACTGAGCTTGTCCCTGGTGAGACCTTTTCTGAATTCCTCTTTCTGGTAGGCATCAGTAAAAGAAAGCAAGTCTTCCCTGACAACAATCAAAGCAGTGCCTATGAAGCAGTTGCGGTTTTGATAACTGTCTACAGAGCCGTTTCAAATGACCTCATATGAGGCCTTGGTTCTGCACAGCCAAGCCTGTGAAGCAGTAGTTATGCATCATTCATTCCAAAGTTTTTACTTCAACCCAACAGAACAAAACCCCACAATTATGATTGTTCAGGGAGCCCAATTGATTGTACACTGAGATCAGCGTGAGCCTTCCCTCTAACTTCTAATAGGTTCCAGTTTTGATACAGCATGTGTTTGTAGAGACCCACTTGATTTCTCACTAAGCGAAGCACATTTTTTCTCTATAGTTTTTTACCCCAATTTTTGGCATCAGTTAATAAAACGGTTCAACCAGATCTATTGATTTCGTTAGTCTATTTTTGTAATGTGTTGTGTTTGAATTCTGATCAGAGTTGGTCTCTGGTCATTTTGAAATTGTGATGTGAAATCTGTCAACCTATCTTAATTCATTTTCTTGCTGATTATTGCAGATTAGACAAATTATAGTTTCAGCTTTTGACCATATTATTTGGCCTGAAATTGCTCTTTCATATTTTAGTCAGCATCGCCATTTATATTTTCTAGGTCATTATCACAAAACTGTGGTGCATTTTCTTGTCCAATTTGGATTTTTTTTTCTTTGGACAGGCTACATTTTTTTAGTACTACATTGTTTGAATTTTTTTATATCTCCTATTCCAGATACAATTAGAAACCTGCGTTAGCTTCATTATTGCTGCAATCTACTAGACAAAGTAATGGACTGTAAATTTGACTTATGAGTATGTTTCTGTTAAGAAAACACACAGACACCCACATGCACAAGGTATTTTTCCATTAATTCTTATTTAGTTTTATCTTAAATATTTTATATCTTCATTTACAATATTTGAAAAATATATTGAACGGTCACATAATACAAACTTACGTTTTGCAGGATCAATTTTTAAATCCATTTTGTAATTAAGTTAATCCTCTGTGGCACCTGAATGTTAAACCTAATTACATAATTAGACATCTGCATTATTAACTGATCTGTGGTGACATAGCAATGCATGCTTTGAATTCTGTTGTCTTTCTATATTTGATCTAAAAGTTACTAGGTGTACAGCTGATAAAAGAGCATATATTTCAACAGCTTTGTTATACTAAATTTTCCAATTTGATACAGAAATGAAGTGTCAAATTATTCATAGAAAATTTGACATATAGTTAACTGAGCCAACTAACAAGTTAGCTACAAATGATTGTAGCATATTATAGTATAAATTTTTATTTCTTAAATATCATTGAAATGCAATAAATTGCATATTGTATGAAATTATTGCATGTGAAAATGTCATCCAAAATGAAAAAATTATAGACAGAAAAAAAAAATACGACTGTAATAGGGAAGTTGAGAAATAGAGGTAAGGATGAAAATTCCTTTAATTAACTCTCAGAATCGGTAGAGAATTGATGAAATGCACAGACAAAGTGGATGGCTATTTCTCAAATCAAAGTAGCAAATAGTACACATGATGACAGAAAAAAGATGCTACAAAAAGACGAGTCAATTCGGAAAGGAATGAAGAAAAATTATATCCATGAGGTGAATTTTAGCAGATTTGTTTTAGTATCTTTATAATAATGTCTTACAAAAATGGTGGTCTGTGAGTTGTGAGTGAAAATGCTCACCCTTTGACAATTAATTAATAAATTATTATTTAGAGAATCTCCTATACACTTACGTGTACAACACTGATAACTTTGAAACATAATACAGAGATAAGGGCTGGTATCTGGGCCACATAAAAGTCTATAGTTTCAGTGTTTAGCTCACGATTAAGTAAAGATTTTTTCTTTATGCAATGAGGTATATTTAATAGTTCATAAGCTTATTGCTTAAAATCTGGTAAGATTTAAGACGCAGGACATTCAGAAAACTAGATTTGGGATACTATTTAACTGTACTGGCCTTTTTTTACCTGTAAGAAGAGGTTATGCTGATGCATAATGTGAAGACAAATGTTTCTGTTCTGTATTGGGGTCCTTTTTTCACATTAAGGCTGTTTTGACTTGAAGAACAACTGGAGCTTTGAATTTCTCCCATACGGAGAATGGGATTGGAACATCGAGATTGCTTATCTATAGGGATTTTGTGACACAGGTTTATATTCCAGGCCTTTGCTTAAGGCTGAATTTAACATGCTTTTCAACATTTCTACATCTTTTTTTATCTCCTTTGGTTATATAAATTCATTTAGTATCATAATATTCCTGTAAAGTGAATCAGGTGTTGTTATTAATGGATAAGGTACAGATGTCCTGTTGATCTTCTAGTAATCAATCTGGATTTGATTCCTAATTTTTTATTGACTTCTGTCCTGGTTTGACCTAGCAGACAGCTAAGTCCCACACAGTTGTTCGCTCACCCTCCCCCCTCCCAAGTGGGATGGGGGAGAGAATTAAGGAATAAATACGGTAGAACTTGTGGGTTGAGATAAAAGCTATTTACTAAGACAGCAGAGAGAATAAAAGAAATACCAGTACATATATATATATATAAGAAACAAGAAATAATACCCAAAGCAAGGGACCAACAACCGATACCCAACCGGCCAGCAGCCCCTCCCTCCGAGCAAGAGAGCGATTTCTCTTCCGTAAAAATCACATGATGTGATGTGGTATGGAATAGCTCTTTGGTCGGTTTGGGTTAGCTGCCCTGGTCCTGTCCCCTCCCAATTCACAGCTCCTTATGCCTTCTAACTGCTTCACTGAGGAACAAAATGTGTCCTTGGCTGTGTTCAACACTGCCAGGTGTTATCAGTTGTTTCTCTTCTGGGAACAAAACACAGCTTCATACCAGACACTGTGAGAGAAGTAACTTCTGTTAGAAACTAAGACAACTTCTTACATTGCTTTGGCCAAATTACATTAAATTCCCATGTCCTGAGATGTTTTCTTTCTTTTTTCCCCCTTTTTTTAAATACTTAATTAGTTAATATCTTGATCAACTTAGAACAGAGATTTTCTTTTCCTGAAATTCCTGCCTTACTAGGAAGAATTTTAGTTGAGTCCCTAGGCACTAAAAACAAAACGAAAATTTTATAAATTTTACAGAAGCTTAAGGAAAGCATACAAAAACTACTTTACATACATTTGCATTTTCTCAGAATGTTGGTGGTGGCAATAGAACAGAAACAGAGCTTTTCTAGTTCTTTTAAACATCACTTGAATGGCACTGCTACACATCCTCTGAGGAAAAGTTGAAGCTACAGTGATATATGCTGAGGACCTTGGCTAAGGGCTTGTCATTGTAAAGGTGTCAGAAACTGAAATGAAAGAGAATAAAAGGAAAGGCTTCATGAGAGAGAAATCATTTCATCTCATGCAATGTTTCATGTTTGACATATCCAAGTTCAATGAACATCAAATAGTAAAGCCATTTTGCATGTTTATTTTTATGTTCACTGACTTGAATATATCCTTCCTTTAAATTCTATTTCTTTTGTTCAAGCCGGTTTCTGTTTCTGCCCCAGAAAAGCATGATGTTGAAAGAATTTTGTGAGGCAGCAACTAAAATAGTAGCTATTTCATGCTATTACCCTCTTTACCGTTCAGTCAGAGCAGATGTGTCATTGCATACCAACCACATGCTGGAAATCTGGCAAAACTACGGCATAGAACTTAAGTCAGCACAGAGAAAAAAATCTTTCCCTGTGCCTGTGAATACTCAGGGTCTTTTGCTGCTTGGGACCAACAGCGGCTTCTGAATGCTGCTCAGCTGTGCAAAAGGCTTCAAGCTACAAAATAAGCCTCAGAGTTGGCTTACCTCCAGTACCATCTGTGCTTTTAGATCTTAAACACGTATCTATTCAGATGCATTAACATGTGCAAATTCATTATGTTACTTAAACTAGTGAAAGACAATGAAAAATAGAAGGGGAGAAAAACCACCCACAGTGTAGAAAACCCCTAATCTTGTTATTCAGTGAAAAGTTGTGGTGACAGAACACCCATTTCTCCTGTTGGCTTTAAGTGTTCTACTTCCTGGGTGAAGGATTTGCAGACTATTGCTATATGACATACAGAGACCCAAAGTGGAGTTTTGCATGTCAGTGCTGGTACTCTGAAGTCATAAAGTAGTTACTTGCCATAAAGATTGGCAGCTGATTTTAGGCCAAGCGCCTGTATTTTATCTAGTCATAATTATGGAAAATTAATTTTTTAATGTTCCTTCAGTTTGTAGTTTCTGAAGTCTCTTATATTCAGATATGAAATTCTAGCTGGTGCAGACTTCTCAAATTACTCCTTACTGAAATTAGTTCATCTCTTATATCCATATCTATGTGGAATTGTGTATATATAATATAGAACAATCCCATGGGAGCGCAAAAAATGCATCCCATTGCATTCAGGGAGTTTCACACAAAGCCTTACATTTTATACTAAGGCTCGGTGACATGTACTGTAAGCACTCAAGTATTGCAGTTTGTAATGACTTTTATATATTAAAATCACAGATGTAATAGTTGCATGTATTTTAATTCTACAGTTTGTCATTAGGTGGAATTCTATAGCTTTGTGTCCTCTGAGCAGGCAGAGACATCCCTTTAGGCCTCAGAGTCTTTGAGTCTGGGAGCAGTAACTCTTGCCCATTTTGGAAACTACTAAAAGTGCTGACATTGCCTCAGATTCCATTCTCCACACTGTTTGGAAAAGGTTACTGAATGCAGTTTTTCCACTCTGGAGTCTTCCTAGTTTTTCAAGTAGAAGCACCCTGAAAAAAATCCTGCCGTGATGACTGTGATCTTACTTTGCCACAATTATTCCAGAAATGTTCATGCCAGTCACTTTTCATTCCCATGTCCATTGCTCTAAGAGTAACAGATTGCTGAACTGTGCATGGCCCACTGTCAGAAAAGCTGCCAGTGATCTCATGATTTGTAGTCACTCCTCACAACTTGTGTGCTCTACAAAGAGGAAAACACAAATGCTTCTCAGTATTTCTGCACTGGTGTCTAACCATAAATATTTCTTAGTGATGGTATAATGATTAGTCCTCACTCCAGGCTGCTGGACCAGTGTGCGTTAAGGATGCCACTGGTCTACTGACAACCACCAAAACTTAGAGGCTGCTGAATCCTTCCTGTGTTGGATAGAGATGACAGAGATAATACTTTTAAATCAGCATCTACTTAGTCTGGCTGTGCAACTAGTCTGAGATTGTATAAATGCCAGCAGCATTTATATGCTTCTCCCTTGAAGGGACTGTCTGCTTTTTTGGCACTCTTAAACATCTTTCCTTCTAGCTGTTCAAATTGTGCTCGGAATGACATCAAGTGAAATGGCTTTTACCAGGTCTATAACTGTTTCTTCTCTTGCCTCGCAACTACTACCTGAGCATCTGCAAGGCAATGAGAGGTGCTGCTGTGCTGAGGTGGAAGCCGGAATCAAAAGGCTTTTTCTTGGAGCGCGTATATGCATAGCAGGAAGTCTTCAGCAGCATCTTTATGTAGGTTACCATCATTAACCTATTATTCTTAGAGATTGAATGTGTAACTAGTGACAGATAATTATCACAAATTCTTTTCCATCCACTTTATTTTCCTTTTCTTTCCTCTTCTTTGCAAAAGCTTATTTTTGAGAGACCAAGCAATTAGCATTATTTCAGCTTCATAGATTTGAGTTAACCTAGCAAGTAAAGTATTATTTATTTGCTCTTTGTTGACCGATTGTGAGCCTGAAATAGTAAACTCTGGTGGTGATTAAGTCAGTCCTTAATCTAGAAACACTATACTGTGGCCACAAAAACTTTTCCATGTTTTAAAATTTAGGTCTGTGATTCTTGCTAGCATGTTCTTTTCATTTATGAAAATGAGTAATTTGTGCATTTCCAATTAGTATCTGTTAGAAAGGGTTGATACCCATCAAACAGTGATGAATTATCAAGTAAGTATCAAGACTTCTCCTGAAGAAGTCTATTTTTAGAAAATGGCTTAGCTCATAAAGGAACCTGAGAAAGTCTGAAAGGTTGGCAATGTTTGAATGCCTTGTATGTATCACATATCAACTAGATTAAGTATAAATGCACATATTTAATTTTATTTTATTAATTTTAAATGGCTCAGCTGAAAAAGAAAAATCCATGTCTGCATTTCTGTAACAGTGTATTCAGAGGCTTTTAGTGGGGGGGTTTCTTTTTTTTTCCGGCCACCAAACCAGTGGTGGCAAACATAGACCGTGGGCCATATTGTAAAGTAGCCTATACAACATCAAGAACCTGTCTGCCATTATTTACTACTTTAAACTTGTTTTTAAGTCTGTCACCATTTCATTAGCAGAACGAGTAGATGCATTTTGTGTATGAAAAGGCTACAGAAATTCCACAGAGTACTGTAGGGACACAGGCAAGAAAAAAACTGCATGTTTGCAGTGTTGGGCAGCAGTGCATCCTGAAAAAAAAGAGTGTTTGGTATGGTAGGTGAGAATAAAGAGTAGTATTATTGAGACTTCATGAGATTTGTGAATTCATACTGAAAAAGGAAATGTGGGGCAGTCAGTGCTGGGTACCTTAGTGTAGATGCTGCAGGGGATGATGATGGGACAATGTTGGAGATGTCTGGCATTCTTAGGATGGAGGATGCAGCTGTGGGATGAGGAAGAGACAGTAAAACCATGGGAGTGGAGAACATTGGCAGTTGTATTCCTGATTATTGGGTCTTTTAAAATAAACAACATGTTATGATTTTGAATAAATATTTGCCTGGAAAAATACAATTTATTTTTTAACATATAGCCCTGAAGAGCAAAAAAGATACAGTTACGTGGACGGGGTGCATGTTATTCTGCTGATAGTTTGGATTTCCGGTATTTCTACAAGGAATAATGTTGTATGTGTGTTAGTGAATTGTATGCCAGCTCCCCTGGTATCCTTTACTAGATAGTGCACATTATTACTTGTCAGAAATCAGGCTGGCTCCAGGCTAGCTCTCCAACAGGGAAGTGCTATCACCATTTTGGAAATGCAGACTGATGGAGGCTGCTGTAGGCACGTTAAACTGAGGAGCTCTGCAGCTGAGTTAGTCTTCTCTTATGTATTCAGTTCCTTTCTCAGTCTCCCTCACTTTTTTTATAACACAGCAGAGTCCAAAAATAATAACTAGGGTTCATTAATAAATTAGGTTTCAATTTTCAAGGTGACAGATATTTAGATCCCGATTTGCAGAATAATCACAGATGAGAAATGGTATTACATCCCTATAGTTGCTTATATATATGAACAAAGATTATTTCTAGAACGCTACAGATTGGGAGGGAAATTATATGATATACAGATGTGTGCAAATAGTAGGAAATCACAGGCTATGAATTGACTTCACATATAGTTCCAGGTCCAAAAATTCACTTCTAAACATTGGAGGCAAATGTAAGTGAAGATCATTGTATCAATCCCTATAAAACTGTATATTTACAGAATTAAAAAATAACATTTAAAATATATTAGCTTCAGATTTTTCAAACTAATTGTTTTGATCTTCTGGTTTTTACTTCTTTTACTTGAAAACAGATATCAGAACAGCAGATGAGGCTTTCAAAGTTGTGACATTAAAGCTTGAAATCATGAAAATATTTTCTGAATTTTTGAAGTCTGTAGGTTTTACAGTAAAGGCTAAATTAAAAAAAAAAAAACAAAAACAGTTATCAGATCTTACAGTAAATGCATCCCTATGCCTGCGTCTCACACAAGCATGACATGACATGGCATTCTCCTGGGGGAATACGTCAGCTTGCAGAGACCTTCTCCCACATACAGGTCAGTTCCCTTTTGAACCAATGTGAGATAACTGCAAGAGGTGTGAGAGCCAACTTCGCTGGGTCAGAGGGTGAATTCTGCTCTCAAGCCAATGCAAACTCTTGCCAGCATCACTAGAGCCTCAGGAAAATTTACAAATGTGGAAAAATAGAATCTGGCCTCATAGTTGCATGAGGTATCTTTACTCCTCTTTTGCATATGAACCTAATCAAACATTAACATAATTAAACTCACCATGTATAGATAGATTGCATTTCAGACTGAATTCCACACTGTGACATGGAAAGGGGATTTTCTTCAGGAGCTATTGTCTTTTCCCAGTGGTCTGAGTAGATGTAAACAGGAGGGGGAGCTATGGGAACAGGAAAGAGAAGGAATTATTGCTTTGCTGCTATGGAAAGAGGAAGAGAAACAACTCCAGCTTATTTTAACCCTAGCTGTTCTCACATAAAGACTACTTTGTTTGATCTAACAGAACAAGGGCTAGGAAGGCTAAATATGCTGTGCAACTATGCTGGAGATGGAAAAGGAATGCTTATGGTGAGAGCTGCAATTGGCACGTGAACAACTAAATGTAAGTAACAGGCAAGAACAAACCGAAGTTGGATGTCTGAAGGTTTCTAACTCCTTAGAATTTATAATTTTTCCCATTTCTCCCAGTAAGAGAAAGCAACATTTTAGGCACTGTTATGACAGAAACTGGCAATTTTCTGAAATATTTGGTAACTGAAATAGCAGGGGACTGGATTCAGAGCTCTAAAAGCTTTATCCAATCCTATACATTTCTGGATTTGAAGAAGGTAAAGTAAATTTAGACTGCTGTATAGATAGAAACTGGAGGTTTCCCAGAAGACTATAAGCAAGAGCAAGTTCACAGAAGGAACATACAAATAGCCCAAGGTATTAAGGCAGTGCTTACAGAGCGGCGTCTTCTACTCTAAACTTGTGTTCTGTGTCTGGCAGAAGAGAAGGGGGAGGACCTGTGCCTTGCACAGGTACTGTGCGTGCTCTGCCTCCTGGCTTCCAGGAAAGGAAAAGGTCAGTACTGGTGCAGCAAATGCCTGAAGTAACCTAATTCAGTTGCCTGTCTGCAAAGGAGGATGCATAGCTGTGAATCCTCAGAAGAGCTAACTACTTATTTCTGCCTCAGTGTTAGCTACCTGCCTCTTCTAGAGGAGCAGAAACACTTTCCTCAGCATCCTTGGCTGTTCCTACTGCCCATCTTAGATGGCCTCCGTGGGTTTTACTCTTCCTGGAATACGTCAAGGCTTAAAGCTTTATCTGTGATTTTCAAAGGTCTCCATGGAAACTGCTTCAGCTACCTAGGCCAGCACACCTGTCCTGGCTGTGATCATCATCAACACCTACCATCCCAGGGAGAAGTGAAATTACTAGCCCCAGCAGGTGCTACTCAGGAGATGGGGATACTTCTGCACATAATTATAGCAGCAACAAGCTGCAGTACTCTCAAGAAAATTTATGTTAGTAATGTAACAGATGAAAAAAGCAAGTAATTGTTCTGGTGGGAGACAGAAAGAAAATAAGTTTCTTTTAAAATTAATGAAGTACTTAGATCCTATGGTGCTAATAATGATATTAAACCCTCCTCCCAAACAGAACACACAGAATTAAAGAATGGTGTTCTTCAGATTCATTTAATAGTATGAATAAATAGAATCCAGCAAATAGAACAGGAGCTACAAACTTATTGATTGTTCAGTTTTTGTTGGAAGCTTCTTTCCTTACAGTTTTTCTGTGCATCTTCAGTCACAGTTATTTTGCTGCTATTTAGTGAACATTTCCACTTCACTTAATTGACCATCTTTCTTTTTAAGCAAATTTAGTCTAGGCTTTAGCATAAATGCATAGTAAACGCATTAAGCAATATAAAACTGCAGATATGAGTAAAATTAGTTTTAATATTAAAAACTATAAAATACATTTATATCAGTGTAACATATTCTATCGGATAGAGTTGTTAAAATGACAAGAGAATATTTAATGTCTAACTGAAATTTCTATGTTCTTTTTTATTTAGACCTGTCTTATAGTGCTGCTACTGTGCTCTTTATACGTTAGACTAAAACTGCGTACACGTGAAAAGTGGGATTGCAGAGAATAGTGCAATAATAACTGAAAATGTTGTTTCTACTGTCTCATGCAATGTGATCTGCTTTTGTTTATTTCAGACCATAGTTTAATCATTTCCTCCTACTAATAAAAACTTTACAAAGTAGTCTTATTCTACTTTCACTGTGTCATTAGCCAGTAATTGTGTGGTTTATTTAAGAGAGATTTTCAGCTAGAAAAACCTGCTCTCACTAAGAAATAGGGTCATTTTTATAATTATTTGTGGAAGAGATGAATAATATTCAGGTTTAAAGAAGAGCTGTAAACCAGCTGCTCTGTTAACCTGGGGCTTTATCTGAACTCCAACCCAAAAGAAAAAAACCTGAAGAACAAATCCTACCCTCACCGCTTTCTGAATGCAGGCTTTCAGTCTACGTTATTAACTTGGTGAGCAAAGTAAGTTACCTCTTTCACATAGGCTCAAGCCTATTCTTCTGTTACCAGTGGTTATCTTGACAAAGCCAAACACCCTGTCTATCTCATCCTAGACTGTTACTGAGTTCCAGAGTGTGAAAGGCTACATTGAACCCTAACACACATGGAGTGAGTGCATAGGTACAAGTGTGGAGCTTTCATGGCAGTGCAAATCCATGTGCCGGCTTTGGGCTGAACAAATAGGCCTGTTGTGGCTTTCTCAGCCCTACTCCCATTTAATGTTGCCAGTGTACCTGGATGACAGGCTGGTTAGGGCGTTATGGAACAAAGTACAGCTTTTCTGAACTTTCTGAGTAACAAGGGCAGAAACCTTTGCATGATAATACCTGTAGGAATAACTTGACCTCTTGGGTGGTTTTCGAACAGTATGACTTTCTTAAGAAAATCATTTTAGATATTTTTCATTTAGTCTGAGATTTTAATTCATAGGATCTGGATGCAGGGAAGTTTATGAAATTTATGAAGTTTCTGAAAGAGCTAACCAGCTTTCTCTCTGAGCTGTGTGATGCTTGATGTTGCTAAAACTGGTGAGAGGAGGGAGGGAGAGAGGCGGCTGTTGCACCTGTGAGTGAACTAGCTCTGTGTAAGACTGAAGCACTCTGGTGGGAGGCCCGAACACATTGTGAGGTTTAAATAGAATCTTCTGCAATAGACTTATGAATGTTTCCTCTTCATGAATGCCAGGTATTTGGGATTTATGCAAGATAGCTATTGAGAGCTGGATCATGTTGATAGTTAAACATCTTCATCTAATACTTTTGTGTCTTGCAGGGATTCTGTTAGAACAAGCAAACTGAGGATTACAAGATGCTGAGCTACTTTGATGAGGAGAAATATAAATATCTTAATAAAAACTATCTGAAAAAAATTTATTATTTTCCTCCGAAAAAAAGAAATTTATCCTGGAATAAAGAACTAACAGGACTTTTTGTTACAGCCCCTGGTATGCATAGGCTCTATGAATTTATTTTGACTTGTCCCATGCTTATCCTAAAGCTAAGCTCAGGCAGTAGGAGATAACTGGACAATGAAGTGAGAGAATTTGTATTTATTATCATTTTTAAATTAACCGTGACAGGACCCCTATCCGGTAGACTGAAAGTGACATGAAACTCTTGAAGAAAAAATACAGAATAATAATATCCAGAAATGTTCAACATCTTTTAGAATTAAATTAGAAAATGGCTATTTGAAAGACTACAAGCATTATTCCTTGCTACTGAATTCTCTGATAATGAATCAGGTTCCATGTAAGTGATTTCTGACTGTAATTCTTTCAGAATTGTTTATGAAGTTTCTTATCACGAGTTTCCTTGTGACCAAAGTTTCCATGAGATAAACTTACAAATGAGTCCATCCAGCAAGAGTAAGAGATTGCTTATGACTCTAATAGGCCACAAATTGGATTGCTGAACAATCCACTAATCTGTTGTCTATGTTCTTTCTCTATAACTAAGACTAAGAGAAAAAAAAAAAAAAGAAACCTACAAGCTGCTGTCAGTTGTAATTATGCCCAGCTGAGATAAAATGTCCTGACCTGTAAGAGGTAGGTCAAATGTCAGAGAAGGCTTGTGAGAAATAGTAGAAAGTTGAAGGTGTCTAAATAAGCTTTGTAAGTATTTACATGTTTTGTAGAAAATATCTGTGAATTTCTAAACCAGAAAAATCATAGAAAATGTCAAAGCCTGCCTATGATGACCCTGTTCTATACTAATCTCTTGTCAGGCATATTGATGAGTTAAGTGGCTTAATAATTATTTCTTCATCAGAGATGACATATATTGATACCTCTTCAGTAGACGGCTTTTTTATATTTTGTATCTGGATTAGAGCTGCTTAAGTCATGCTGTTTAATGTCTATGCATAAACACCCATGATACAACTTGAACCAATGTGTTTTAATTTGACTGAATTTGCTAATCCACTCAGTTCTACTCTGTAACCCATTGTACTGTAACAATTAGACAGAATACTGAAGTTTACAGAAAGAGTAATATCACTATACAGTACAAAAATTTAGTACTTCTTTAGTACTTCTGAAGACTACATTGATGTTATATTTACAGGTTGTGCTGATAGCTATAATATTCTGTAACATTTTTTTTTTTTTTTTAGCTCGATGAGGGACTTGAACTAGGTGCTTGCTCATTAAAGGAGAAGGTCAGCCAAAAAATGTGATTATGAAGTGAGAAATGAAACACCAAATATTCACTTAGTGAATACAGCCTAAAATTTTCTATTCAAGCTGAAATAGTCTCTTTCATGCATAATACCACCATTTTTATCACTACTGAAAAAGCAGAATTTGGTAAATAAATATATCTGAGACAATGTGCCTCCCTTGAAATGCAACAGGTTAAATGAGAAGAATAGGTAGCATAGTTAGGCCTTACTAATACTCCAGACTGAAGTAATTTTATTTAATTACTTATTAATTACAGTAAATTATTTAATTTACTGTACTTATTTAATTACAGTAAAAAGGATGCAAAATCAGGAATATGTGTTGGGCAGTGAGAAACAGGATGTTTAGTCCAATCTGTAGTACCCTTTCACTTGTACAGTAATGTTATTGCTGTGATTATTTACACAGCATTAAATGCATATTACATGGCTTTACAGGCAAAGAGATTGCTGGCTTGCAAGCACAGAAGAATACTGTTGACTTACAGGATAAATTATTACTCTTTCAGTTGTACCACTTCGGTAGCCAGTGCAAGATATCCTTTCCTCAGGCAAGCTAATGGAGAGAGCAACTTGGCTGACCTGTTGAACCACCCTGCTCTATCTCCACTCTTGTACTGAAAGATTACACCTATGGTGCATTTGCAGATTGACAGAAGTGGCTGTCCACTCCAACCTTGAATCATTAAAGGATGTTGGGTGATTAACTGATCAATTTTTATTCATCTAACTCCACTGAAGATCTCATAACAAAATAAATGATTTTTTGAAAACAGAAAGTATATTGTAAATAATCATCTTTTGAATACTTTCTCCAGGATATTAATGTATAAACCACTTATCTGTTGAGTCATTCCAAGCTTGTTTGAATTTGCTGCTACTGAAAATGCATTTTGAGTGACCTTACAGTTATTAGAGTGTGTAATAAATTGAATCACTTTTAATCTCCTAGAAAAAAAAATACAAAAATATCTTCAATTTTATGTGAACATAATCTGTGCAGACATTAATTCATGTAAATAGTCATTTCTCATACAGCATTCTTCCCTTCTTCCCCTTCTTTGTCAGGTACTTCTCTAGTATTTTATCTTCTTTAGCCTTTTCTCTTTTTTGTCATAAATGTTGTAGGTGGTATTTTAAATTAAAACAACATATTAATGCTTATAATGAAGAAGTCAGGTTGATGTAGAAATATAAACATTTTTCATTCTCTGTAAAGCTGTTCATTGGAGCAACATAACATGCTTTCTATGGTTAGATGTATGTTCAGAAGAGAAACATATGATAGTGAGTTTCAGTTGTTACACTGCTTACTATACTGCAGTTTTGCTTTGTTGCTAGGATTATATGAATTCTACAGGATAAACAGGAGAGCTCTGTCTCAGGTATATAGAATATTTCCAGATATGAGAAGTTTCTGTAATGGTTGTCAGTCAGGTCAGTGGAACAGCTCTGCCAAATGAGATATAGAAGATTTGGAACAATGTTGTGTATTCACAAAAAAAGAAAAAAAAAAAATCCTATTTTGGTAGCTGTTCACTCTTTAAAAGCCTTGAATATTAATATCACCCTCAGTAGTGCATTCTCTTATCTGCTGAGAAATTCATCCCAATATTTTTCAGCTATAGCTATTTCAGTCACAGAAAAAAAGCTTGTGATCAATAAACAGAAGCTTTTATTTTAGGCATCAATCTTTTATTCATAAACATGCAAATTTTCAGCTTTCTAGTAACAATGCTCACAATCCTTTTTTTTTTTTTTTCCCCAGTGGATGACAGAAATAGGTTGAAGTAATTTTGTTGAATCCTGACACGCCATAAAACTAGAATGTGTTTCAACAAGTGTATATCACAAGAAAGTGTGTTTGATGCTTATTTATACGTTCTGCATTGATTATGAGAAGGACAAGGTCTATTTCTACTGCTATGTGGACTCAGTAATATTCTAATCTCTGTCCTTGATCAAAACTTCTGTGTACAAACTATAGCTACCTGTGAGAAAGAAGGAAATTTCATAGGAATTTCACTGCAATGTTGAAGTGGATAATAGATAATACGATTTTTAAATACTGTCAGATGACAAACACATTTGGGCTGTTTGTAAACTTTCGATTTTCCAGATTAGAGACTTCACACTCAAAGTGACCAACAGGAAAAGAATGACACTTACATAATTGAAAATTACTGGCAAAAACTATGGAGCCCTAATATAGAGTTGTAATTTGATATTTTCTTTGCATGGCTCTCAGGAGCCAGTGTGTAAGAAACCATAAGATTCTGCTACATTACCTTGTTTATCCCTCTAAGAAAGGGCAATTTCTATGTCCTCAAAATTAATTTTTAACATTGTATAGAGTAAGTATACAGAAAGCAACACAACTTCTTCATCATTGGTCTGATTATGATATAGTGAAATAATGTCAGCAAAGTTCATTTGCAAGAAAGACAATGAAATACCATTTTTTATAGGTACCTTGCAGATGATTTGATTATGGTAAATTTGTGAAGCATTTAAACGATCAGTGCAACAACTTTTATTTATGTTGCGTCAATATTGACTTTTGAAACAGTTCCTGCTGATATGAATTCCAGACCACTAAAATTAGACTATCCTGAGATTAAAATCTTATAATGGAAGCATTTTCTAGCTGAAATAACTACATTATAATAAAGAAGAGAAACTAAAAGCCTTGTCTGAGCTTTGAAACATTAACCAATCCTAACGAAACACAGAAGCAGGGCTTTTACATGTCAGTTATTCCTGTTTTCACTATGAAACTTTATCACATAGAGCACTCAAGTGTATCTTCACGTAGAAAACAAAACAAAAAACAGAAGACTGCAGAATATTTAGAGGTTTAAATATCTACAGTGGATTTTAGGAGCCAAATAATAATAATCCTCTAAGTATTATTTATTTTTAGTTTGTGAAGTCATTTTCAGCTACTTTACTGAACTTGGTTATTTCTGACGTATCATTTTTCCTGGTAATAAATAAGAATTCTAATGATCAGCAAACTGTCTAGATACATAACCCAAAAGCCTTTCGTTGATGTGGCCTTTTTCTACCACTGAATTGGTCCTCAGGTATTTTTGCTGCAATTTCACTTTTTTTGTCTTAGTTAATCAATGGCACCCTCTCTGAATTAAAATATTCTAAACTGTAAAAGGAGGGAAGACAATATAACATAAACATTTACATATACTCTCTATAAAAATAATATGTAGTAAATACAAAAATAATGTATAATTTTACAAAAACTATTTCATCTGATCGTGTGACTGAAAAAAATCACCAGCAATTTCCATGTGTGGTTATGAGCAATTGAGTGTGAGTGTGTGTTAGGTAGGAACAAGATATGTGATGTCATTTTCCAGGTATTTCAAGATGACATTCTGTTTTCTTGTAGATTTGTAAAGATCCATAATATGCTGGCAGTCTAACTGCAACTTCTCTTTAAGGTATATATGTGTGTAGTGAAACTTTCTTCAAACTAGGATATCATATATTGATTCTCACATTTTAAGGACTGTCAGCTAGGGTGCTTCTATGACAGCAAAACATGTTCCACATGTGCTGTTTTCCTCCTTTCTATTCTCCATCTTTCATAGTAAAAATATGCCACTATTGCTCAAACAGTACCACCTTGCCTGGTGATTATCTGTTGGCTATTAGAGCGGTTAGATGTGGACTGCACAGAGAACACAGCAATATCCAGCATGAGTAAGGGTGGCTCTTTGGCTCTGTGCACATAGTGCAGGTCATATGTTCTTGCTGATCACAGAATGGCTAAGTTGAGTGAAGAATCAGAGAAGTTAACCCTCCCTTCCCCCCCTCCATAAACCCACACTACGCTTATGAAAAAAAACAGACGAAAATTACACTGAACAATTCCCACCCACCCTTCAATGTGCAACCCAGAGCCATTTCGTACTTTGTCCACAGGGTCATTACTGGTATGACAATATCATCTCTTTGTTTTTACAATCTGTCATCCCCTGGCTGAAGGGCTTGACTCTGAGAGTGAATGCTGATAAGGACCTGGAAGCTGCTGGGAAATTTCTTGCAGAAAGAAGGGATCTGTTTTAAGTTTGAAGGAGCTGCATAGCTTCACTTACACCTGACGGCGAAAAAAGGGGATTTGGTGAGGCACCCCATCACAAAGTCTTCCTTACTCTGGTGTTTTCATGTAGGCTGACAGTTCTGGTGGAAAAGGAAAGTTATCAGATACTCCATATCAAAATATAAACAGAGGACAGCCTGACCTTTCTTTATTGTGCACACAAAATTATTCATATAAAGAGAAGTAATATCTTAAAATGGAAACAAACCAACAAACAACCTGCTCAATTTTTCTGTACAAGTTCTTAGCTGACATCGATTTATTCTTCTGTTGTTAAGAGCAAACAAATCAAGAACTGTGATGACAACCATAGGGGATATTCTTGAATATTTTCTTTGTTGTAGTAGGATGTAGCTCTGATTCTGGTACTTATGATTTTCTTACTGGCTTGCTTAAGCATTGCTTTATTTTAGATCATAGTGTTTTTAAACATTCAGTTTTGATTTTCTGTTTCGTTTCATCAAAATATATTAGGGGTAGAGGGTCAATAAGAAGACTGTATCTTTTTCAGGCTTAAGGAAATATTGCTAAAGCATTTTTAATGAGTGGTTTTCTTTTTTCTTTTTTCTTTTTTCTCTAATTGTGCATTTTAGTGTCTCTAATACTGGAATAACTGATGGCCATAATTCTACAGTGTGATAGGCTTTTGTGTTCTCATGCTGAGAGTTGTTTGACTTGAAATATGCATATGTGTAACTCACAGATATACAGTACACTTTTGTATTCATTTGATTGCAATACTGGGTACTTTGTGTGTTTTAATTATATCAACAATGTGCTCAATTCCTTACTCTCCTGAATTATTCCAATATGGCATAAATCAGTTAAAACTTCTAAATGTTTACTTCACAGAAATGAAAAGAAGAGTGAAGGGACATTCTGCAACTGGTAAAACTCTTTTGTAGAGGTAGGCACTCCTACAGGACCAGGAATCAGAAACTCCTTGTTTGTTGCATACCTTAAAACTCCTTTAAAGTTCTAATGAGATTGACTTCATAATTTGAGCTTAAAAATGAAGGAAAAATGTATTCATCATGGTGAAATAAACAAGCTAGCGTTTTTCAGAGAGAGACTAATTCTTGTGGGCTTCATGGAACTATTATTGTTAATTATATTAGTTACAGCAGTGACTAGAAGTCCCCGAGAAAGGGACCCTCCTTTATTAGTCTGTTGAAGCACGGAGTACTCAGAGATGCTTACAATTTACATAAGCAAAACAGGCATTAGGTGAAATAAAGGGTTAGAACACACTTGTGGGCTTTACAATTCTGAGATAGGTATGTAAATTATATAATAATTCATATTATCTTTGTTTTTATTAATTTGGAAATAGCTTTCTTTGTCTTAGTACACTACAGATTAAAATGATTGCATGAAGTCTAGGGCATGCTATTCTGTAAAATCCAGATTAAGATATTATTGTTTGTTGAAATTTTGGTCACAACCTGTAATATAATACAAAGGTTCTGTTGCTTTTTAGCAGATACTATCAGCTGAAGCAGAGATTACCTACTCGGATGGACTCACATAGTTTTTAAACTTACGCTTAAAAGCAGGACTGGGAAAGTATTTTTCAATAAGATATGTATTTCCAAGGTATTCAGTTTGAGATTGACCGAAATTATCATTTCTGATCCAATTTACTATACAGTATATTTTATTTTTTTTCTGAAATGAAGTATATATAGGAAAAATGCATAAGGAAAGACTGATGTCTTTTGGGATGTGAAGGGAATGATCCTTCCATGGTACTTTGGCCAAAAGCACGAATGGATAAGATGCTTAGTCAGAGTGGCTAGAGTTTGGATTGGAAAACTCTTAAAGCTGTTCTTCCATCTCCAAGAGATGAGTGTGCATCAGTCTTAGTGTTTTTCAGGCTGTCGTGTTGCAGCTCTTCCACTTTCTCTAGAGAACTCAAAATAATAAAAGGATTAATAACCAAATTCCAAATTTCTCTTGTGATTGCCCTTAACCTCCAACCTCCAGGGTCACTCCCAGGCTCTTTTTCAGCGAATAAAGTTAGTTTTGTAGAGAGTCCTATTTTAAGCACTTTTGTAGCCAGGAGTGCAGTCTGGGGAAAACAGAGCAAGCGGTCAAGTGAATGAAAACTGTGTTATACAACTTCTAGAAAGTTAAAATAAAAGTGTTTGTTAACCCTAACTTTCACTATCTTTTGGAGTGATTCAGTCTGCAACCTTACAAAAATTCTTATACTGTTTTTATTTTTTTCAATTCCTGACTTGATCCAGGTGAAAATTTGGGGTATGGTAAGACTCTGGTAATGTATACATTCATGTTGCTTTAGTATTAAAAAAGATATGAGGCTAATGAAAAATAAATTGTGCACAGATTTTTTCTTGTCTTCATTTCTATTCATGTTTTTACTTAAAGCTTATTGTTTCCAAATCCTGCCTAGAGCCACAGTGCTGCTTTGTCAGTCTTGCATCTGAATGCAACAATTAACTGGTCTTGCAAATATGCAGAAGAAATTAAACCTAGAAAAATGTGGAAGACCAGTCAAAGTTTATACGAGAGATATGAGAAATCTGAGAAGGAGTACACGAATGGGAATATCATAGGTCCTAATTGGCATTCAAGCCCATTCCTTTCCTAAAACTCCACTAGGTAGGTCCTTCCTCCTCTTTCACCCTGGACTAATGATGGGCAACATCAGGTTTCCACACTGGATAAGCAATTTAATCTGACCACTGCTGTGCAGAACAGAGCTGCTGAATCCAGAGGTTACAGGTTATTTTGATTGGTATTGGAAAAGAGAGAGACAGGGAGGAGATTAAAAGCAAGGAAAGGGAAGCAAAACAAGGGAGAAGAAGAAGAGTGTTAATTGGTCAACCTTTTTACTTAGTATAGATGCAAAATGTGCTGATAAAATGGAGATTATTCTGATATTCTAATACATATTTCTGAAGGCAGAATCCTAATATGTACTTATATAAAATCTGTTTTTTTTTTTTACCACACAATAGTGTTTCTCTATGGGACAGCAGAGGGAAGAACAACAGAGGACTGAGCAAGCAGACAACACCCAACTAAAGGGGGAAAGCTAAAGCAATGAGGAAAAGGAGAACAAAAGGAAAGCGAGTGTGGCAACAGCCTGTAAGAGCTGGAAAGCTCTGTTCTGTGTTTTGGTACCAAAAACTTAAGAGTGTGGGTGGCTGTGGTAGAAAGGAAGGGAACACAGCTATGAAAGAAACTAGGCAGGGGCCTTGCTGTGAAGGGGCAGAAAAGTTTTACACTGCTGGACTGCACACACGTTCAGCTGAATCATCTGCAAGCAGCATATCTGGGTTTCAGCTGAGTTGTGCCCTGGCCGCAGAAACACCATATAGAGTGTCAGTGCACTGCAGAGGCGATTTGGCAGTATTTAAGCTGAGGTACATTGTTTCCTAAACACAATTATTCTACTCCCCTGTGAGCTTACCTGACAAATAGTTTTCAGGACCTGAGCTGGCTATGTTCGGAACCACTGCAGCCCTATCAAGTGTTCCCCAGTGGCCCAGGTTTTACAAGGTTTCTTAGCTTGTACACAGTGGTAAGCACAAGCTGGCTTTGTGCCTTGGTTAGCTCTGCTGGAAAATCTGAGTATAAAATTCCATTTAGAGCTTATTGATACAGTACAGTACAACAGCTTGGATGTAGCAGTATGTCTTAGCCATTATACCCAGAAAGCCCTCCCTTTCTTTACTGTTAGTATCACAAAATGAATTATCAAAACAGAGCCAGACATACAGCCTCTTTCTGTCTAGAAAAAAAAAGATAAAGTATCTCTTTCAGAGTCTAGAAAAAGATACTTTTCTAAACAATCTAAAATGTGGGGAAAAACACAAGAACAGTACCTCATAAAAGTAAGTTCAGCTAATAAAATAGTTCTCATTAAGCGCTACCTGAGATCTCAAGTTTGAACTATCCACACAACCAGCCTACTGATATTACTGAATCTGGAGATTCTGCATTGGAATCCAGCTGTGCTTCCTGTAGTGACATTAGAATTGAAGTATCTGTGTGGTCATAAGTAGCATAGTAAAAATTTGTTTTGGGAAAGAGAGATATTCTGAAATGAAAGAATTTAGAATAGCTTTGATTATTATTATGGCCTTCAGAGATTTTTTTTTTTTTTGCTAGAATTTGTCCAACTAGTTTGTTTTCTAATTTAAACAGACATTCAAATAGAAATCTGAGGATAGCAGAGACAGAGTTTGCTTTTCCTGTAGATTCTTAATCCTCCTGAATATTTCAGTTAGTACTTTAATGATTTTGATGCCAATCCAGTCATTATAAAATAAATGATTTTGCAGTAGAGTGAGAAATAGTACACAGATGTTGCTATTTTTCATTGTCATATCATGACAAGACATTTGGTCATGTGTGATTCACTGCTGTAGAACTGAATGCTCCTCAGCTATTGGAGTTTGTAGCTATTAATAGTCTATTATCATAGGCCATTCTGGCTGTTATGGGCAAATGTTTTGGTTTTGAGGAGTTCTTTCATGGTAGATCTCTCCTGAAATAAAGATTAACTGTACGTGCTCATGGGGACTGAATGTTACTAGGATGATTAAAATAATGAGTTACTTAGTTTAGCTTAGAAAATTTTTGTACCACAGTTTCTTTACTTTTGCTCACCACTAACTAGCAGTCTTTTTTCCTAACTATTACATTGTTCCAATACAAACCTTGGGTCATAATAGTAAAGCAACAAGGCAGAGATAATGTTATCTGGCCAAAGATTCATAATAAACTGATGCCATATTATATTTACAGTGTTTGATATATTTAACTTACCCATGTGTCTACACTTTACGCGTGTTTGAGAGCTTCACAAATTTTCAAATTTTGCTTCCAGAGCTTACTAAGATTTTAAACAGCCAGTCTTTATGAAGAAACCTGCTGCAAAAATCTGTTTTCATTAGTTATTCCTTACTGATTTCTCTCAAAGCTATTATTTTCTAGTCAGGAATTAGCTAAATATGTCAGTCTCTGCTATTTACTTTGACAAATACTTTATGACATATTATGAGTTTAAACCTGTCTTTGAGTTTGTTTTCAGTGGTAGACTACTTGTCAGAACAAAACTCTGATTATTAATGTCTCTTAATTTCTTTGATGTTATCAACAATGAGCATCAAAAGATTAATTTTTAATTAAGCACATAAGCAAACATAAGTGAACTTTTCTGCTATGGAGCTCATCATCTACTTGATGAAGAAACCAACCAACAAGTTGATAAAAAAAATCTCTTTGGATTTTAGAGTTTCCCATGCAATTTTAGTTAATAATCATTTAAATATGATTGATTTGATGAGGTTTGGAATTAGTGAATCTCAAGACTTCATGGTGTTTTGAGGTTTTACAAATCCCAAATATTATATCTAATGGTTTTTTTTTTTTTTTTTTTTTTTTTTTTTTTTTTTTTTTTTATGTTACCTTTTGAATATTTCAGTAGGGATGCTTGTACCCTTTTGTGATTTTGTTGATCTCTGACAATAACCTGTATCTGTTCTTTAGCCAAGTTTAGAAAAAGCAGATTTTTTTTCCTTTTATATTTGTTTGTTCATTTTCCTCTGAAATTATCTTCTTTTGAGCAATATTTATTCTGTATTGGAATACAGAATACAGACACCTGTCATTCCTATTTCTAGGAGTCCAAGAAGCAGTGTATGTTGATTAAGGAACATTATAAACACAGACTAATTTTTATTTAAGAATGGAACTAAAGCTCTCAGAGAAAATAGACCTTTTAAACAACAGTCTGCATACAGGTTTGTCTTACCTGATGCGTTATCATACCCTCACAGGAAACCTGACAAAGCTAAGGTTTTTAAGTAGCTCCATACTGATTCTGCCTCTTTTTCTGGCCATAATGAGGGGTGATGGTGGGGAAGTTCTTGAGGTTGCTAGACTATTTCCACTTTTTTGGCCCTTTTTCTTTGAACCAGTACCTTAGGCAGACAGAAGCCAAAGCTGAAGTCAGTAAACGAGTATCATAAGTCCTGAAACTTTCAGCAAACACAAATTGTCTTGTTGTATCTTTAGAGAAAATGGGTTTTCTTGTTTTGTTGATAGCTCCATACAAAATCATACTTTGTTATTTATATTGTAAAAATCTCAGTTGTCTACCTCCAAAGAAAAACATCTTGGGTGTCACCTTGCTTTCTGTCATATGCAAACTTTGAGTACAGGCCATAGCTTCTCAGCCTGTTTTTCTATGGAAAAAAGCTCAAGCAATCCAGCTGCTTGGCTGTCTGTTTCTCAACTAATCCTTCTCAGTAAGTTTAGAGTTAATTTTTTCTGGCTTGGCAACAAGAATAAATTCATTAAGATTCCAATTGCTTCATGAAAATAGGCAGAATAACAAAGAGGAGAAGTCTTTCCTGGACAAAAAGAAATCAAGATTTAGCAAGAGGATACTTCTTTACTGTCCCAAATATGAGTGAGACTTACACATTCTTACATTCTGAAGATAGTAAATCACAACAAAATGTCCGCCAGAATTTGAGATTCAGTACTTTCTATTGCTACCGAACAGTCCATTTGTGTGGATGCTGATGTACCAGAATCCTGACAATATGAATGTAAACACACACAAACCCAGCAATAATAGATGTATTTGTGCATTCAAAGCAAAATCCTCAGTCCTTAGGAAAAAGTTGAATAAAGAATTTTGACAACATCCCGCAACAAAAGAAACTGACGACAAATGGAGAAAGTTATATATAATCCATGGTAAATCTGGGGCTCACAGACAATTGCGGCTTTCAAAAAATGAAAGCATTTCATTTCTGTGAGAGAAAGCATCTGCTATAAGCATGTCACACAGGCATGCCTCAGACTTTTGAGAGATTATGACCTCAGAAGGACATGTTTATACCTCCTCCCACTTCGGAAAGGATACTGGAACAAATTTGCCTAAAGAAAGTTTGAAACCTAACGTTTCCTCTGCGAATGCATGAATGTTGGGATTTTTGGCAGCAGCTAGTACTGACATTTCAAAGATTAGTTGGTGTGAAGTCTTGTATCTTTTAAGTACACTTTTCCCCTTGTCCCTGTGCACACCAGTTGTTTCAAGTTCCCTGTAGATGCTTCTGTTTTTTTTTTTTTCCTTCTTCTTTTTTTTTTTTTTTGTGCAGAAGCAGGAGGAACTTGTCATCTCCATCTATCTTCATCTTCCTCGTCCTAGAATGAGTCCTAAACATGTTGCACCTCCTACTCTCCAAAACCCATTCTGCCATTTCCTTCCCAGGTTCTCTCTTGCCATGATCCTACCTGCCAGAATAGTTCTGCTCTCAGCCGCTCTAGCTGGTCCAGTACAGGATCATTGCAAGTTGATTTCTTCATGGTTTCTCATTTGCACTACTGAAGTTATTCCTCATTTTTCCTGTCCCAGCCCCATTCACTTCCCATGCTTCCTTCCCTTAATCTCAATGCCAGTTAAGCTCCCAGACTCTGTGTCCATTCTTGGAGTTTATTGATCTTTGTTGCTAATATTGCCACTCCCACTACTCAGGTTCCTTTTATGTGTTTGGATTTCAGTCCCAGCCTTTCTCTTTCTCATCCAGTCTTCTTTTTCTAATGCTCTCCTTACATATTCACGGTTGACTGGTTTGCCTTTTGTGCTTTTTAAAATCAGATTGAAAAAATCTTCCTCACTCCAATCTTGCAGGCTCTGGAATTTGCAGGAATATAGCTTTCATTACCTATTTTGTTGGACATAAGTGAACAAACTCATTTATATATTTGCAGAGATAGTTAAATAAACACCAATGACATTTTAGTTAAGGTTGGATTTTTCCAACCCTACTGAAATTTGTATCAGAGAATCTTAGAATCATGATTTGGGTTGGAAGAAACCTTAAAGATCATCTAGTTCTAGTCCCCTAAATCTCTGCCTCAAATTGTGGGATTGGTGGAATTCATAAAAGAAGAGGGTCACCAGAACTCATCGAGACCAGGACTTTGGAGTTCTGGTGGATGAAAAGTTTGATGTGAGCAACAGTGTGCACTTGCAACCCGGAAGGCCTACGGCACCCTGGTTTGCACCAAAAGAGGGGTGGCCAGCATGGAGAGAGAGGTGATTTACCCTGCTTTTGTGAGACCCCATCTGGAGTACTGCACCCAGGCCTGGGGCCCTCAGCACAAGAAGGATGCAGAGCTGTTGGAGCAGGTCCAGATGAGGGCCATGAAGGTAACCAGAGGGCTGGAGCACCTCTCTTAAGAAGAAAGCTTGAGGAGCTGGGCTTGGTTAGCCTAGAGAAGAGAAGGTTGTGGGAAGACCTCATTGTAGTCTTCCAGTGCTTAAAAGGAGCTGAAAAAGAGCAACATTTTGCATAAGTAGTGATAAGACAAAGGGGAATGGCTTTAAACTAAAAGAGGGAATATTTAAGTTAGATATTAGGCAGATATTTTTTACTCAGAGGATGGTAAGGCACTGGAACAGGCTGCTCAGAGAAGCTGTGCATGCCCCATCCCTGGAGGTGTTCTAGGCCGGGTTGGATGGGGCCGTGGGCAACCTGATCTAGTGTCTGAATTAGTGTCTGATTTATTATTTGGCAACCCTGACCAAGGCAGGGGAGTTGGAACCAGACCATCTTTGATGTCCCTTTCAACACATGCTGGGGAGTGTCAGGCAAGATTGACAATGAATTCTATTCTTTTTCACAATGAAAAGTATGTGGGTGCTTTCAACCCACTTTTCTTCTATCAGACATAATGGTTATGGCGTACTCTATGCAGATAGACCTTCATTAGCTTTAATGAGGCCTTATGGAAAACTGCAGCTTTCCTTCTAAGATCTCCTTATGAACAAGAATCTTAGTTTTATATGAACTTAAGCAGAAAGACTGTCTGTGGGTATATGCATCAGAAAGTACAATGGGTTCCCATCTGTTTGTGTCCTTTAAGTATCATTAGACTATAAATTAAACACTGACTGGTAATAATAATAACAGGCACAGATTAGCTCAAAATTTCAATAGCAGCCAGCTTCTGCTGCACGTGAACTTAATTACTAAGGAAACAAGTATGTAGCATTCTGGAGTGCAAAGGAAGGAATGTATAACTCCAGGATCTCTTCTGGCTAATACTTTCTGGGCAGTGCAACATGTTTGTGAGTTGCCTGAAAGTAGAATGTTTGTTTCTTGAGTTTCAGGTCTCTTTGATTTCATTTGTCCCTAAAATGAGAAAATCTGTTCTAATATACATGTAATTACTCTGAATAAAATATCATATCTTCTACGCTTCTTACTTTTAAAGGAACAGAAATCTTGACTGTATAATGCTGTTAATAGTTTCTTGATAATATTAATTAAACTCAATTACAGATTACCATTAATTTCATTTTTAATAATGTGCAAAATAATCTACTTGAACAGACAATTAATTAATATCTTTCTTAAATGTGTTGATAGCAAACTATAATATATATTCACTGAATATACTGTTCATAGTATGCATACTTAATTTCACTTGTAAGTCAGTTGACCTTAACAGGACAACATGTAATAACAACCAAATTCTTTGTAGGATCATGCTCTAGTTTATCCATTAATTATAACAGTAGAAGCTTTTAAAAAAATCTATTTGAAGATGAAAATTCTGATTATCATTTAATAATTATGGAATAAGGGTATCATATTTTTAAAAGATAACTATTCTCAAACAGCAGTTTATTATTAAGGTAATCTCCTGTATTCTGTTTTTTTTTGATTTATCAAACCATGATTTGTTGATTGGAAATTAAACAGATATTACTACCTCATGAGACCTCTGCTATTTTGTAGTCAACATTCAATTTAAAAGATTACAGAAATGGTCTTTACAATTTCTTTATATTTTTGTTTTTGATAGTGGCAAAAGCAGAAAACAGAATAGTGAAAATTGAAAACAAGCAGCAGAGAACTTACATTTTTTAAAACAAAGAAAGCTTATATCAGATGAAATATCAAGGTTATTTTCCTGTCAATTGGACCATTTTCTTTGTTGCTGGTTTTAATTATTTATCGTGAAAAATACCAATACCTTGCCATCTACAATTCTACAGCTGTTCCTAGCTCTAGCTTTTCTCTTCCATGGGCGAGGTACGGTACTGAGTGCTATCAAGATGTTGCAGACAATAGCTACCAAGTAGTAGACACAGCTAGAAAGGTCATTTAGAGCCTTCTGGATGATTTTCTTCTGCTTTATTGTCTTTGCCACATTTTCAAAAAAATAGCAAAATTAGCAGGTTGGAACTTTTGTTTGAAGGAAAAGATTCCCAGCAGTCTTTTCAAAGAACCCATTCCTCATGGTAAGTTCAGTACTTTTGATCTAGAAAGTGTTCCTAAGACAAATGATTTTTAAAAACTAGACTTGGAAGATTTCAGAACTAACACCTCATCATTCAGATGTTTGTTTTCAGTTCTGTAGTTTTAAGTTACTGATTTGTACAGTGTAGCTTCTAAGTTTTATCAAGCCTATACTATCCTGATAGCTGCTGAAATCCAGCAGTATCTTTTCAGTTATATGAGGGCTGCTTTGAAAGTAATGCCTCCTATTTTATAATGTTGGCCTATGACTTTCACAACTTTCATCTTTTTTAAGGCAAAGCAAGATGGAATATCATACGGAATGTGAATCACATCCAAAAGGGTTCTCTTACATGGAATTAGAGCTATGACTTTGTCCACTTAAAGTTGTTAGTAATATTTTTGTGACATGGGGGAACGCAATCAAAACCCATGCACAAATTGGAGCTATCTTGAATTATCACTTAACTGGTTTACTTTTTAGCAATATGAAGTGCTGCTTGGGATTCAGATCTTTGGTAGAGTACTGAACACATTGTAGAGTGACTCCAGTACAAGAACATTGGCTTGCTCTGCAAGAGTAAACTTGTTTCCCCAGTGCAGGAATGATAAGATAATTTAGATTAGTAGTGACTTCGACAATACTAGTCTGAGATCACCAGTGTATCGCAGACATGAAATTTTGTTCTTCATTCATCCACAACTACTGGATGATTTTTCAAATAATGAAATTATAATTGTTCTGAGGTGCTCTCTGATTCTCTCTTTCATGTAGCCTTGTAAATAACCACATTTTTTTTAAAGAAAGTTCAAGCAACTTTAAAAAACATGATGTCAAAAGCAAAGCTTGCTTTTAGAGATAATCCCCAGTGGAATGACTTTCAGTTGAATAATGCTTTGTCTTTTTATTGACAGGTCTTAGCTTCTTTATGTCTTTCTGTTTGTTCACATCAACCTTGTTATTTTTTCCTTTACAAGAAAGCAAACAGCCCGCAAATCTTCTCTGCAGACAAGTCAATACATTTTTATACTTTCTGGTGTTTTATTTTCAGGGAAGTTCACATGGAGAGGTTGGGCATGAAGCCAGATGGCCTGGAGATAATTCCTAGAGCTTCAGCAGGGTTTAGCTTACTAACAACTGCTTTGAACAAATACTTCCAAATCACAATCTCACTGATGCTTCTCTGTTGAGCCGCATTTGGGAGAGAGATGCCTCATGATTTGTTTTTGCCTTGTGCCATTTCTCCACGCTATGATCCAAGAAGTCTGACTGTAGGTGATAGTCAGAATGAGCAGTTTGGGTGTTACACTAACATGCAAATTCGAAAAATTCACGTGATTTATTTTTATGTCTAGGTAATTGAACTTCACAGTCAAAAAATAATAGTATCAGTATGAATCAGTATGAAAAATTTTAGATTTCTGCTGCAACAGAGAGGGGAATAAAGGCCTAGTTCTGAAAATACCTGTCTAAATATCTAATCTGCCACACTTTGGAATGAGAGAGGGATTTCAGCCAGCAGGAAGAACTACAGAAATAGGAAAACCAAGTATTGCTGTACTGAAATGATTAGGAATAGAAATTGCCCCAAAATTTAGAATATCAGTCCTAAATACTAGGTCCAGCCTGACTAGTCTGATCTTTTCTGTGACAAGATGATTGACTTAGTATATGAGGAAAAGGCTGTGGATGTTGTCTACCTGAATTTTCATAAGGTGTTTGATACCATTTCCCACATTATTATACTGGAGAGACTGCATGCTTGGACAGGTGTACAGCTCACTGTGTGAAGAACTGGATGGATGGCCAGGCTCAAAATTGTCGTATTGAATGGAGTTCAGTTCAGTTGGCAGTTGGTCACCAGTGGCATTTCCCAGGGTTCGGTGCTGGGGCCAGTTTTATTTAACGTGTTTTTCAATGATCTGGACAAGGGGATCATGTCTGACCAACATGATAGACTTTTATGACAAAATATCAAGCTCAATGCACAGGAGCAGAGCAGAGGATGTTTGTCTTCAGCAAGACTTTCAACTCTGTCATCCATAATACCCTCATCAACAAATTGATGAAGTGTAAACTAGGTGAAAGGTAAATTAGGACAGTGAAATGGGCTGAAAAATGGCTGAAGTACTGGGCTTAAAGAATGATGGTCAGTGACACTAATATCAGCTGGAGACTGGTCACTAGACATGTACTCTGGCAGTTGATACTAAGACCAACTGAGATACTAGAAATTCCACTTAAATAGAAGAAAACATTTTTTACTATGAGATTTGTCAATCACTGAAACTAGAGACCCAGATAAATTATGGAGTTTCCATCCTTGGAGATATTTAAAATCTGACTGGACACAGTCCTGTTTTAGATAGTTTGAGCAGAGGAGGTTTAGAAGATCCTCAGAGGTGCCTTTCAACCTCAGTCACACTGTGATAGTATATATGTGATACTACATATTAAGACTTCTTCCTAAACACAGATCATTCGTTTCCAGTGCAGTGTTTTTTATTACATTTAAAGAAAAAAACACAATATGCAATATTCTACAAAGTGTACCACCACTTGAGGTTGGTGAAGTCTGCAAGTATATATTGAACTGATGCTTGCAGGAGAGAAATTTAAGACAGAAAATTGTTATTTTTTATAGTAATATTTGATCTATATTAGAAATGAAAAGGGTGAGGGAGGTACCTAATTTTATCTAGATTTGCTTTATTTTCTCATGTATAGTGGTTGTTGGCTCATTATGTTATTGTCTTGACCTCTGACTTATCTGATTTAAGGCATATTTTGCCTGCTAGTAATTAGTTTCTCCATCTCCTTCATTAAAGTAGCTAATATACTTTCCTTTCTGCTCCAGTTGACGCTGGAATGAGTTTTATTAAGCTGCTAGGACAGAATTTTAGGACCGTTCCTTTTATTAGAAAGGCTTCCTTACATTTTTGCAGGAGTTGTAATCCAGACTGTTTAATTTAGCTGCTTGTCTATTGACAGAAGGAATAAATGCAAAAACCAAAACGAGATTGTAGATTTCTTAGCCAATCAGCCTGCATTTGTGGGGCTGACAAAAGAAGATTCAGGATCTTTCATTGGAACAGTCTTTTTGCTTTTGGCTAGCTAGGAAAGTCTCCAAAGAACATCCAGTCCACCTAAAATCAACTTCTCTACATTTAGGCTTCACATCCTGTACATGCTTTCTTCTACTCAGTCTCTTCTGAGGACTGTTTTTAGGAGTTACTCACCTAAGATAGGTTGTGCACTATAGAAAGGGTGACAGACTGGAGGACTCAATGAAAAGTCGTAAACACAACTCAAAGAGATACTACTTTGTCAGCAGGTTTTTTAAAAAGTTCAGTGAATGGAGGAAAGTGCTTTCTGCTTTCTGGGTGTAATTGTGATTTTTTAAAAGAGTGACCAGAGAGCCTCACATGAAAGAATAAGGCACAAAACTCCCAATTACCTCTCCCAGGAAACATTAGTGCAAAATAGCAAACAGATCTTAAAGTTCATTAGAATTTGCTTGAAAGAGAACAAACACTTCAATTCTATTTAGTGCACTGAAAAAAAATTGATTCGTGAATGTTGAAATGTCTGATTTCCACCAAAATCAGAGAGGTCTAGACTCTTTCATCATATCTAATTTTAATTATTGCAGAAATTTTCATTCCATGAAAAATGATTTTTTTTTGGTCCAATCTGGAAGCAAATTTGAACTTTCTCATTCCAATTTCTTAAAATCAGGTTTTTGATTTTTCAAGAAGATACAAAGGGATTAAAAACTCCCTTGTTCATGAGTTTTTACTCATATATATTTTTTATAAGAGACTATAAATCACATACAACGATTTTCATTTTCAGTGAGTCGTCATATTTAAAGATCTTTAATCTCTTATGACCATATACAATAAGATAAGTAATAAGTAGCAATTTTATAAAAAATTGAATGCTCACTGTGAACACAAACTGTTCTTCCTTTCCAGCCCAGATTTTCACCTGTGCAACTAAATGCAAATAAGTTCCTGTTCCCAAAAATGCTAAGAAAATGTTTGTAATAGGATTTAGCTTTTGTGTAAATATATGACTACATCAGAATTTAGCTTGATATGGTTGTGGATTTTTGTATGTAGTACATAAAAATGTAGAAATATATACAGACATATACACTAAAATATAAATAAAGTAGCAATTAATTAATTAATTGATTGATTGATTAAATTTCTAAGACATTCTCCCAACTTTGAAGAGTTGTGTCTACTACTCTGCAAGTTAGGCAACTGTCACCTGAGGAAAGTAAAAGGGAGATCTTAGCCACTCAGTGAACAACAAAAACTCCTTACAGTTATTGGAAGTACCAGTTATCTAGTAAATATCTGCTAATTTTCATAACGAAAATATATTTGATAATCTCACAAAAAAAAAAAAAACAAAGACAAAGCTCAAGGCAATAGAAATACTACATCAAAATTATATATGCTGTAAAATGAGAATTTATAAGACTTTACTATTTTGCAAATAATGCAAACCTAACTTTTGATTCAATCTCTCCCTTTCTTTGTATATATGCACATATAAATACAATTTAATAGTACAATCTTTGGAGCTTTTGCTTTTTTCCATGCTCTCTGACGACGACATGATAAAGTAGTTATGTCAAACCAGGAAATATTTCATGATCAAAGGGAAGTGAAGAACACTGAGGCAGTAGTACTCAAGAATCATGATATGTAAATAGCTCAGGGGAAGTGATAGCACAATTTCAGAAGTTGTGCCAGTGATTGGATTCAGTTATTTGCTTGCTTCAAAGAAATCTGGTGCTAGGGGAAGAAATAGCTGGCATCACTGATGCTCCTTGTGTCACTGTGACGAAATTTTCAGAGTGAGGCTGGCACTTGGGGAAGTTCTGCAGAGACTTGCTGGACACTGGCCACAAGACAGTTTTGCATGGGTGGGTATCACAGACTGCCCATTTATATGGACAGCGGCTGTGTGGTTCCCTGCTGGTATTACATAATGGCCAAAATTTTGTTTAAATTCTTATGTCCTGAGCAATGCATTTGTCTCCTAAATTAAATGATGTCTTATAGTTGTAGAAGAGACCAATGTACAGCCCTGCAAACTTCTGCTTATCAGCTATTGTTAGGTATAAAATTTCAGTGCTACTTTGAAAGGCTGCTACTTTGCAGCCTCACCTCAAATAGTGTGTGCAGTTTTGTATGCTACAGTACAAAATGGGCATAAAACCGAGAGTGTCCAAAGGAGAACTACAGAGATAGTGAAAGGTCTAGAGGGAAGAGAAGATGTATGAGGAGCCTACACAGCACTCCATTCACATTGATATTTTGCCAAGAAGATCTTCAGAAAATCCACTTTTGGTGATTTTACCTATCTCTAAAGTTCTCCTGTACTACACATCAAAAATTGTATAGCTCTATGTTTACTTGTAAGAGAGAATACAGATTCGATGCTCGACTCATAGCCCTGGTTTGGTTGGAACAGATACTAGTCGAAATTCTGGAAAAGAAAGCTTTCTCCAAAGAGAAGATGACACGTCAGATGCAAGAAACATTACTCACACTAAGCGTACTAAAATATCTTATATGTCTTATGTGCTTTTCTCAGACAAAGAGATTGGGCAAGAAATTGCTGCTCAGACTCTCCTTCTCAGTATGATGCATAAAAACTTCAAGGCATTTCTGTTTATGATGCAAACTGAACATATTCTGAAGACAGTCAGACATTGTAGAACAGGGATAAGAATGTCAAGTCCAAAGGCATATATTTTGGGAAAAAATTGTATTTATTTTACTTTTTTTTTTCTTTAGGTCTTACTTTGTAAGTGGATAGAAGGCTGGAATTTAGGAGTGCTTTCACAGCTGTACATTTGACTTGGAACAGAAATGAGCCCTACAGAAGAAGATATTACCTGTTCTGTCCTTCGAGATAGGTAAGATCTATTAAGCCTGATACATTCGCTCTATAGAAAGCAGCTTAGAAAACTGATATACAAAACATCAGTTTGGAATCACCATGTCTTCTCATGGCATCCCTGTTTAGTGCTTTCCACAGTGTGTATTTCCACGACTTAGATTATCTTTCTGGCCTGATTGTATTTTGGAGATGGAATCAGATAAAAGGCAAAGCAGAGTCAGCTGTGCATGAAACAAGACAGCAACATGTCAGTCACTATGAGGATTTCTAAGTTCCATTTGCTCAGGAGTAGAAGCATGTATCTTCTGCATTTTTCTGCCAGATAAGACACGATTTTCAGACTATTGGTCACAATATGTTAGGATTATTCTTTCTCCAGAAGCCTGAAATAAGCCTAGAATAGCAGACCTTTCTATAGCTTGATGGGAGAAACATTGGTAAGTTGCCAGGACAGAGGATAAACTACATGGTAGTTAAAACTAGGAACATTAACCCCAGAAACAGCATGGTTGCCTCTGTTGGAAGAGGAAAAGGCTAATGAAAGTGACAAAAAGTCAAGACCAGGAAACCTTTAATGAAGGAGATTAGTAGTTCATGAATCCATTTCTATAATAATAGCTCTAGTCTCTTGTGGAGACTTTTTATAGCCAGGTTTCCTTGGGGAAATTCTTTCAAGGTTTGTTATGATGTGATGGTTGCCACGTCATGTTCCTCCTCTACACAGCTGGTCCGGTCTGGTAAGTTCTGCGTTTGCTACAATGTCACGCATAGATGGCTGATGTTCTCTTCAAGGAGGACTCTCCTGCTTAGAAGCACCAGGGAAGTTAGTGAAAACAACAGTTTGATGTGTACCTCTACCTTGGCATGCAGCATTGTTTATGTAGCACAGATGTCCCAGCAGATGTGACACCAGTCGTGAACTTGTTCCCATGCTACTTCAGTCAAGTCCCCTGAAGACTATTCTGAGCTCCTTAGGGGACTCTTTTGCACAGTAAATTTTTGATCTACCTACCTCATTTTTTCTTGTGAACAGACTTTATATTGAACATGGCAAACAGTCAAAACCCACTGGGGCAACAGCCAGTACCTTAGTGAACATGAAGCATGGCACTTGGAATTATATATATAAAAGTGAGGAGGAAGAAAGACTGGAGAGAAGAAAAGAGAGGGGTTGCATTTTGTAGTTGTATAGAACCACTCTCAGCACTTAATCACTAAAACCAAGCAACACATACATAGAAGAGAATAACATTGTGGCACTGATGGATCTGATCTTTATGATTCCTGGGAGAGGGCAAAGAGGGTTGAGCAGGCAGAGAACTCTTTAGTGTATGGAAGATAGTTGAAGCCAAGGCAGTGGGAAGGTGGGCATGTGTCACCAGGCAGAGCACTTGCTGCAATCAACTGGTATTGCCCTGGACAGTAATGCTCTGAACATGCCACACAGATTGCAACAGATGAAGCCATGTTGGGGATTCTGATATGATGAATATTTAGAAACAGCGAATCCTAAGGGAATGGGGCATTATAGTATTACTATGTCTGCTTCAAAAGGAAGTCTCTCTGTTGCTTTGGGTGTCGTTTTATCACAAAATGATGCAAATGTTTTAGAAGGTTGGTAATATGTGGATCTAAACATGAAATGAGAGTTGGGGTTGAAGGTGAAATCAGGCTTAGAACTCATATTTGATACAAAACCCATTGCATTCTCTTGTGACATTTTAATATCTTAATGGTGAAATTCTTATGATGTCATTTTCCTCCTGTCAGACTGGAACAAGAAAGCAGTGACCTAATTAGTTTTGAATTAGATAATGAAATTGCATCATTTCGGATCTGTGTTCGTTGTTTTGTCTTGTGTTATGTCCTATAACAGATGTATGACTGGAAGGTACACTCTAATGGAAAAGATCTCTTTAACATGCATCAACCTTGCAGAACCTTTTTTCCTACCTTCAGATTTGCTGTATTTGAGTAGTGCCACTGACAAAGTATGTTACACTGTGAATTTGCTCATTTTAAACAAAAGGAGTTAAATGGAGCAAATGACATCACAATGAATTCTCACACTGATTAACAAAGCTGTATTTTTTCTTTGATTTTATTTTTTTCCATGCTATAACTTATGATGAAATGTCTAAGGAAAAAACCTACAAAGATTGTAAATATCACTGTAAGTTGATTAGCCAAATCACAGAGCAGTTGCACTTTTTAAGAGGAGTTTTTATGTACTATCATACTCTTGCAGTTGTAAACTTTAAATACTTAAATATAAGGCTGCTTTAGACATTAGCTTGATATATAATCTCAGATAAATACTAAAGTAATTTGTTTGCCTCCCAGCACTTTTGAAGTAAAAAGTGAGCACTATACTGTAAATGAAACATACTGTTATTACTGCTTTGCATTGATTCTTTCAGTTTATTTTCTTACTAGGATAAAATCATTTATATGAAAAACAGAAAATTATATGTATGAAAGTCTTTTCATATGTGGATAAAAAACAGGGCACATAAACATGAAAATCGTTTTCTTATTTATGCTATAGGTATGATGAGTGCACTGAGGTTCTGCAGCCTCTATTGTTTTGTAAAACAAGAGGATGTAATCAGAATTGTTCCTTCTGCCTGTGTAGTGAGTAAGGGTACTTGTGTGTGTCTTTAGTGGAAAGAAATTAAAGAGAGTATAGTGGATACTGTTTATTTATTTTTTCATTCACTTACAGTTGTAGTAGCTGTACAATCACCACTCTCAGTCTTGGAATACATTTACAGTCAATACATTTCCGTTGCTTTTCTGCTACATTGTGACATCATGTCTGGACGAATTTGTCTTTCCTCACATAGATTTGATACCGTAACATCTTTCTGATTTCCTACTTTGCAAAGTTAAGTTTCATTACATCTTGACATTTTAATATTAGTTTCTGAAGTCTTAAAATAGCATCAATTTCACTTTTTTGGGGTGGGGGTGGGGTGTGGGTGGTGGGGAGTGTTTTCCTTTGAGTAATATTGTATTCATTTTCTAGTATAAAGTCTCATGTATTTATTACAGCTAAATTGTATACAATTTCCTTGCAAAATGTCAGTGATGTTTGTGAGGTAGTGATGATCAATTTATTTTGAAACAAAAGTCAATACTTGTGAATTTCTTAGCTGTTCCGTGAGGGAACAGATGTATTTGAAGCAATTAGGTATCTTGCATTTCCTTAGAATGACACTAGATGGCCTTCCAAATATTTTTTTGTCATTGTTTTTTTCACTATCATATCGGGAGCTGTGCAGCACACATAGATGTCAGACCCAGCATATTACCTACTGACCTGTATTCTGCTCTGTATTAGTTATGCTTGGGCACCTAACCCTTGTAAACTAATTTTCAGTATATCATAGAACTATACTGCATAAGTGTTTGTGTTGCCTTCTGTGGTAGTCATTTTATAGATGATAGGTTTTACTTTTAATCTTAAGACAGGGCAAGTGAACTAGCGCTAGTGATTGATATCTGTTGTGGATAGAGATGGATGGTTTTCTAGAAAAGCAGGTTGATGAAAAAACATACAGTCTTGAATTTTTGAATGATAATGACAAAGAATGTAAATAGAGATTTTGTCAGATTTTTTTCTGAGCATGAATTATTTCTTGTCAAAGTAATGTTTGGGAACTAAAGACACACGAAAATCAATCTTCCACTTCCAGCCAAAATTGTTGTTACTGTTCCTTGTTTCAGTGATGAAAAACACCTGTTGTTCCAATTTAGCTCAATCCCAAGTGAAGCACCTCCTCCCTCCCTTAAGTCTGACAATCTCAATTTCACTATTAAAAATAGCATGTAAACATCCCACTGAAATTACGCGATCAATAAGATGAAAATAATATTAAGCTGAAATAGGTAAGGTTCATCTAACCTAAAGGATTATATTTGCCAACAGAGTAATTAAATTTTTCAGTGCAACAGGTAGTGTGTTTTAATTTGTAAATTTGAATCCCTACATCTCCAAATTATGAAATCTGGTTTGCAGTTATATCTTGTTGCTCATTTTGCTTTTGCTGGCACAGCAAGTCTGAGACTGCCTCATGAGACTAAATGTGTACAAGTCTATGGGGCTGGATGACATGCATTACAAAGTCCTGAAGGAGCTGGCTAATGTGGTTGCCAAGCCACTCTCCATTGTATTTGAAAAGTCATGGCTGTTAGGCAAAGTCCCTGGTGACTGGAAAAAGGGAAATGCCACTTCCACTTATTAGAAAGGGAGGAAAGAAGACCTGGGAAACTACAGGCCAGTGAGCCTCACCTCTGTGCCTAGGAAGATCATGGAACAGATCCTCCTGAAAGACATGTTAAGGCACATGAGGGATGAGCACAAGATCCGAGACAGCCAGCACAGCTTCACCAAGGGAAGGTTGCGTTTGACCAGTCTGGTGGCCCTCTATGATAGTGTGATGGCATCACTGAACAAGGCGAAGGAAACTGATGGCATCTACCTGGACTTCTGCAAGACCTTTGACATGATCCTCATCACATCCTTATCTCTAAATTGGACAGATATGGATTTGAAGGGTGGACTATTCGGTGGACAAGGAATTGGCTGGAAGGCCGCAGCCAGGGGTCCTGGTGGATGAAAGACTTAACATGAGCCAGCAGTGCACTCGTGCAGCTCAGAAGGTCAATGGTATCCTGAGCTGCATCGAAAGAGGGCTGGCCAGCAGGGAGAGAGAGGTGGCTGTTCCTCTCTACTCTGCCCTCGTGAGGCCCCATCTGGAGTACTGTGTCCAGGTCTGGGGCCCCCAATACAGGAAAGATGTAGAGCATTTGGAGAGGAGGGCCACGAAAAAGATCAGAAGGCTGGAGCACCTCTCCTATGGAGACAGGCTGAGAGAGCTGGGCTTGTTCAGCCTGGAGAAGAGAAGGCTTCAGGGAGACCTCATTGCAGCCTTCCAGTATTTAAAGAAAAATTATAAATAGGAGGGAAATCAGATTTTACAAGGGTAGATAGTGATAGGACAAGGGGGAATGGTTTTAAGCTGAAGCAGGGAAGGTTTAGATTGGATATCAGGGGGAAGTTCTTCACTGAGAGTGATGAGGTGCTAGAACAGGCTGCCCAGAGAGGTTGTAGATGCCCCATCCCTGGAGGTGTTCAAGGCCAGGCTGGATGGGGCGTGGGGCAACTTGATCTAATACCAGATCTGGAGGTGGGCAACTACTGTGGTTTGACCCAGCAGATAGCTAAGTCCCACACAGTTGTTCACTCACCCTCCCCTCTCCCAAGGGAGATGGGGGAAAGAATTAATGGAAAAATACAGTAGAACTCATGGGTTGGAATAAAAGCTATTTACTAAGGCAGTAGAGAAAACAAAAGAAATATCAGTACATATATATACAATAAAAAAATAGATGATACACAAAGCAAGGACCCACCAGCCGATACCCAGCCAGCAGCAGCCCCTCCCTCGGCTAACTGCCCGTCTGTAAAAAATCACATGATGTCATATGGTATGGAATAGCTCTTTGGTCAGTTCGAGTCAGCTGCCCTGGTCCTGTCCCCTCCCAGTTCCCAGCTCCTTATGCCCCCCTAACTGCTTTGCTGAGGAACTGAATATGTCCTTGGCTCTGTTCAACACTGCCAGGTGTTGTCAGTTGTGTTTTTCCTCTGGGACCAAAACATAGCTTCATACCAGACACTATGAGAGAAGTAACTTCTGTTAGAAACTAAGACAGCAACACTGCCTGCAGCAATGGGGTTGGAACTTGATGATTCTTGAGCTCCTTTCCAACCCAAGCCATTCTATGATTCTATGATTTCTCCTTGTGATTGTCTTATCAACATGCTTACAGGATGTTTTATGCCATTTTTTTCCTTGTTTACAAATTCTTTAATATTTTTCTCAAAGAGAGATACTGCTGTTCAGCGCAGTATGCTTTTTATTGAGGATGTGGACCAACTTCCCTTGAAGAAAGTGGAAAGATTCCCATTGACTTAAGTGGAAGTTGGATCAAGCCCATGGGAAGCTAATGAACACTGGAAATCGTAGAATCATAGAATGGTTCAGGTTGGAAGGGACCTTAAAGATAATCTTATTCCACCCCTCCTGCCATGGGCAAGGACACCTCCCACTAGACCAGGTTGCCCAAAGCCCCATCCAACCTGGCTTTGAATACTTCCAAGGAGGGGGCATCCACAACTTCTCTGGGCAACCTGTTCCAGTGTCTGAATATGCATGTTTATTCTATTATTGTTTATTCGTGTCTAAGCAAATGGACCAAACTTGGAAATTAAGATACCTCCAAACATTTTCCTACTTCTGTATATTTCTACTTTCCTGATTCTATATATAGTCCGTATATATATTGTCAGTACATGTAAATAAATCAGTGGTGACATTAGACGCATGCAGTCAGTATTTGAAGCTCCATGCCTATTTCAGCCCCATGCTGGTTTACTTTTCATATGAACTAATGGATCTGGTGTCCACATGGGTAACAATTTATGCCAGTCTACCACATCAGGGTTCCAGGGTTCTATCTGAAATAAAGTATCAGTATTCCAGTTCTACAGGAAAATGGTAAGCTGACTAAGGAAGAGAAGCAATTGCAATTATTCATTCATGTTTTTTTCTGGTTTTACTTTTTTGTTTTTTAACCTATGAAACATAAAGAGATTGTGAACTAAATCCCAATGTTAGATTATGTGGAGACATGAGTAGGAGATGATGCAATATTTTACCAGCCTTCTGATTTCTGAAAAATTCCAGTGACAGCTATCAGGTTCAAAGTGGATGCCTGGTGAAATTTTGGTCACTGTGATGCCTGAAGTGACATGATCATGTCAGAAACTGGCCGGATTGCTTTTATTATCACTTCATATCTCTAAAGCTTACTCATTTTTCTCTTTCTGCTGCAGTAGACTTATTTTTAACAGTGAGATCTAATAAAATTCTATTACTGTAGAGAGAATGCTACTCAAAACAATGTATTTTAGAGGCAGACCTTTAATGTCTTATTCAGTTTTGAAAAGGCTAATTGCACTGGTTGAGGTAAGCATAAGGCTGTAAGAAGATTAGCTATTCATTTGGCTAAAATATTGCCTCAAAGTCAAAGCCTTTTGTAATCTCATTTATCACTCCTGCTTTTTCTCTATTACCCTTTTTTAGGCAATATTTTTATATGACCTACACCCATACAAGAAAAGTAAACAAGTACAGAGCACAAATTTGAGAACAGGCGCATGACCATGCCATTTATCTTTTAGCAAACTGGTTACATAGTTCGAGTGCAGGGCAGTCCACCCTCTGTGGATGAGGAGAACTCAAGATACATTGTGCTCTTTGCCTAAGGGCCAGGAAACAGGCCTTATTCCATTTTATTTAGTAGCAGATTGTTTCAGAGTGTTGGAAAAGATCCAGATTGTCCTATTCATTCAATTAACATGTAGCTTGAATTCTCATGTGATTCTTTCAAAAACTGTAATTTGACTGTTTTTGTCGACATATATTCAAGGACAAACATAAGAAAAACAAGTAAAAGCTATTTAAAGAGATCCGGTTATTGTATCATGCTCTTGAAGAAAAGTTGCAGATAAATGGTTGTAGATAGTCTAAAGCAAGATGGTTCTGCTTTCATTTTAAAACAGATCATTAAAACATTGCAAAGACTGTCAACATGTTATATTTATACTTTAAAATTCATTGTTCTATTAAAAAATCTAAAGCCTATCTTAAAGGGCTAAACACTTTCTTATGTTATAAATACATAAAGTGGCAGCTAGCTCCCAAGAATGACTCTTGGTCACAGCTTGTCTTATCAAATTAATTTCTAACTCCTTCTCTCTCTCCAACTTTAATTAATAGATAACTTTTGGCAACACTATCTGTTAAGTGATTACATTTAAACTTTTCTAAATCATACGTTGGTTCCCGAAATAAAAGGTTAAGGTCCTCTTGATTACACTACCATTTTCTGGTCACAGTATAGGGATTCTTGAAATAACACTTTATCAAAGGAAAAAAGAGAGCTGATTTTGAAGCATTCCACATTATAGAACATGGCAGGCTGTAAATAGAGATTGAACAAGATATTCCACATAATTGTTGCTCAGAACAGCACACAGATAAATATAGAACATAGGTTTCAGTTCTTGTATTGAACAGAACAAGGATTTTATGGAGATTGTATTAAGACCAAATTATTTCACATCTACCATCAAGGGGACTTTTTGACCCTTCTTCTGAATCACTGTCACTATGATCTGTCTGTTATGATTTGTTTTATGTTTAAACTGTGTTTTGGAACAGCATTTTGTTCTGCGTTTTGATAGTAGCTGGTATAAATGGCTTGTGGTCCATGACAAGGATCCAAACGAAGCAGGAATTAAAATGTCTGTCAGGTGAATTGACAATGAAGATGTGAAGGAGGAAAAGAAAAGCTAATTTAGGTCTAACAGAATAGAAGATCCTGTTTTCAGGGTAAAAATCTACTGATGGTTGTTAGCAACTGTCAGTAACAGAGGGGCAATAATCATTCAGAAAGTCAGAAAGTGCTGGTTGAAATCTCCATGTTATGCAGAAAGGGTTTTTTTTTTTTTTTTTTCCCCTTTAGAAGTAGCTTTAATCACAAGTATGGCCTTATCTTTGAACAAATTATTTTTCTGTGTTCACATCTGGCAGAAGTACAGGTAGAAAACATTAGAGATGCATTTTTTTTCAAAAGATGAAACGCAGGTCTTGAGAAAGGCCCTCCACTTCTGCCTACGTTAACTTTGTTTTGCAAATTAAGAGAAATTGCTTCAGACAGGTGCTTTAGGATCCCAGGCAAGGCATTATAGGTTTTAACAATGGACAAAGGTTTCTCAAAAGCTTTGTCTCACACAACTGATAATAGCAATCTCCCACCCAAACAATGCTCCTCCAAAGAGTAGCAGATCTTAGAGAGAACAATACACGCCTGTCTGTGGCTGGCCCTTAAATGAGCCCAGGGCAGCCCCATCCCGGGTCCTTCTGGTCATGAGGGCACCACAGGTGTAAACAGCTTGCCAGTGCTGCCAGGGCCAGCCACACCCCTTCACCAAGTGCTCAATCACTATTTCAAGCCATGAAATAGTCAAGAAAGCCATTTCAATAGTCTCCCTATAAACTCCAAACTATTTTCTTTAGCTCTCAAGGGATTCTTCTTAGCCCTTTTGGGAAGCAACACTCGTATGGTCCTTTTCCTTCCTTCTTCTCCCTACCACCCACCTTTCCTGGGAACATTCCCTTTCTGTGGAGTGAATGAACTTACTGCAGAATGTTCTTCCTCGTGTTTTTCTCTCTGCCTCTTGAATGGACTGGGAAGCCCAGATCAGGGTCCCTGGTCCTGGCCCTGGCTCTTATTTTTTTTGTCTTCTTCAGATTCCCAGGGAAATCATTTGAGCCTTGTGCTAGAGCTTGAAGACATCAGCACAGTGTTTAGAATTCATATCCATGGAGAGGCAATTGATATTCCCATTGGCTCTTGAAACCCTGCAGAGTGACCCATGTCCTCGTCCTCATCAGGACTTAAATCAGACTTAAAGGAGCCAGATAGAAGAGTCTTGCTTGTGGGTGTTGCGTGTTAGCACGTTGTCAGTAGAACTAGAGAGTGTTGACCCTAGAATAACTAAAAAAGAAAACAGCTGGAGCTGAGGCTTGCGCCAGGCAGTACATGGTATGGACAATGAGAATGCATATCCGAGCAGTGTATATGCAAAATGAGATAAAGTTTGCCTGCAAAGTGTGTATAGCTTTGCTCTCAAAGCCCCTCCTGTCTGTTAACCTTCTAGACCTAGGTACCTGGTACCCTTGCAATTCTTTTTCTTATGGGAGACCACGACAGCGGATAATTAAAGTGAATCCAAACTAACATCTTCAAAACAAAATATTATTTATTCATCCAAGAAGTTCTTTAGCAAGGAGTAAAGGAATAAAATGAAAACAGACCAATTCACAAAGGGCTTACCTTTATGAAAATATCCCTTTTTTCCTTTTTGTCTTCTTTATTTTTACCTCCCCGAAAGATTTTGTTAATTTGAGCCAAAACTGTCAGCTCCATCCTAGGAAGGGGAAGACAGCCTCTTTGTTCTGATTTGTACCTCTTTGTCAAGGACTCATCTCCAGTTAGTGCTGAAGCTGTGTGGAAGTTGTTTTCGTCTTGAGATCTCCAGTACGTGGTTGTTTCTTTCTTTTTTCTTTTTTCTTTTTTTTTTCCTTTCTCTCTCTCTCTCTCTCTCTCTCTCTCTCTCCCTTTCTCTCTCTCTCTCTTTTTTTTTTTTTTCCCTTTCCTTTTTGATCTATCTGTACTCAGTGATTATCAACTTTGCTGGCCAGTGAAGATGCAGCATCCTCTTGGCTTGTACTGTTAACATCCTCTTTTCTTTAAACTTCAGCTGTTAAGTAACTTTAGTTGAAGTTACTAAATCGAAGAGTTAAAAAGCAGCTGAATGGGACAGAAATTGACTAAATTAAAATATAAATATATTGCCCAGATCTAGCAAACAGTAAGCTTGAATACTCTCATCCACTCCATCAGCCATGTCAGAATGTCTCCCTGTCTTCTGCAGTGGGCATAGAAAGAATCTGATGGCCACTTCTTTCTCTTCCTTTCTCTCTTTGTCTTTCAGTAGAGATTTTTAAAGCATTCCTATCTCTTGTATTTTACAGGAATGTGATTGTTTACCTGCTCTTTTCAGAGAGTCTTGAGTGGTCCACTCTTTGTACCAATCTCATGTTAGCTTTGTGCTCTTATGCAGAGGAATGTGTTGAGCACTGGCATAAACATTACATTGGATATTCATGGTGAATGATGGTGCTTGCTATAATGCTGCATCTGACGGTATCATCCAGTGTAGCACTATGCTAAAAAAGTGATCCAAAGCAATGGAAGCACCTATTCTCCTGTTAGATTATAACTATATATAAATCTATGACTGTTGGTTGTCTGGTTACTTTTCTGCATACGTGGTCAGCATGTCCTTGTGAATACTGGCTATACTTAGGTTAGCAGCCACAGACTTTGGCACCAGGAAGAACTGTAGCAAACTGATGAATGGAGCTGCTTGTATCTGCCACAAATGTAACATGCAGACAACCTTTGTTTTTGCAGTGAATTTTCTTCCCACTTCCCCACTTGCTACTGCAACAAGAAGAGGACTACATGTAAAAGCAATGTAAAAACAACAAGAAGGGTTTCTTTAGATACATTGGTCACAAGAGATGGGCAAAGAAGAGTGCACACTCTCTCATAAATGAAAAGGGAAAACTGGCCTCTCCAGGCATGGAGAAGGCAGAGGTACTTATTGAGTTCTTTGCCTCGGACTTCACTGTCAGTCCAGCTTCCCATGACTCTTGTGTCCCTGAACTTCTAAGTGGGGGTCAGGGAAGTAAAATCTCTCCCAGTATAAGAGTGATGCAAGTCTGAGACCACCTCATGAAGCTGAATGTGTACAAGTCTATGAGGCCGGATGATATGCATCCCAGGGTCCTGAGGGAGCTGGCTGATGTGGTTGACAAGCTGTTCTCCACCATATTTGAAAAGTTTTAGCTGTCCGATGAAGTCCCCAGTGACTGGAAAAAGGGAAACATCACTTCCATTTTTAAGAAAGGGAGAAAGAAAGACCCGAGAAACTACGGGCTGGTGAGCCTCACAACTGGGAAGCTCATGGAGCAGATCCTCTGGGAAGCTCTGTTAAGGCACATGTTAGATGAGGAGGTGATCTGAGACAGCCAGCATTGCTTCACCAAGGGCAGATCGTGCCTGACCAATCTGGTAGCCTTCTATAATGGAGTGATGGCATTGGTGGACCAAGTAAGGGCACCTGATGTTGTCTACCTGGACTTGTGCAAGGCATTTGACATGGTAGTGCACCACATCCTTATCTCTCAGTTGGAGAGGTATGGATTTGAAGGGTGGACTATTTGGTGGATAAAGAATTGGCTGGAGGGTCACAGCCAGAGGGTTGTTGTCAACAGATCTATGTCCAGGTGGACGCCAGTTGTGAGTGGTGCCCCCCAGAGGGTCCTTCTTCAGACCAATGCACTTTAAAATCTTTATCAATGATATTGACTGTGGGGTGATTGAGTGTACCCTGAGCGTGTTTGCTGATGACAGCAAGCTGAGTGGCGCAGTTCACACAATAAAAGGAAGGGGCGCCATTCACAGGGACCTGGACAGATATGAGAAGTGGGGCCGTGAGAACTTAATGAGGATCAACAAGGTCAAGTGCAAGATGTTGCACTAGGATTGAGGCAATCCCATATGTGTGTACAGACTGGGAGAAGAACTTTTTGAGAGTAGCCCTGCTGAGAAGGACTTGAGGGTCCTGCTGGATGAAAAGCTGGACATGAGCCAGCAGTGTGCTCTTGCAATCTGGAAGGCCAGTGATGTCCTGGGCTACATCAAAAGTGGGGTGGCCAGCAGGTCAAGGGAGATGATTGTCCCCCTCTCCTCTGCCCTTGTATGGCCCCATCTGGAGTACTGCATCCAGGCCTGGGGCCTCAGCACAAGAAGGAAGCAGAGTTGTTTGAACAGGTGCAGAGGAGGGCCACAAAGGTGACCAGAGGGCTGGAGTAGCTCTCCTATGAGGAAAGGTTGAGGATGTTGGGCTTATTTAGCTTGGAGAAGAGCAGGCTGCAGGGAGACCTCATTGCAGCCTTCCAGTACTGGAAGGGAGTCTACAGTCAGGAGGGGAACCAACTTTTTACACAGGTAGATAGTGATAGGACAAGGGGAAATGGCTTTAATCTGAAAGAGAGGAGATTTAGATTAGATGTTAGGAAGAAATTTTTTACTCAGTGTGGTGAAGCCCTGGAACAAGTTGACCAGAGAAGTTGTGGATGCCCCATCCCTGGAGGTGTTCAAGGCCAGGTTGGATGGATTCCTGGGCAGTATGATCTAGTGGTTGGCAGCTCTGCCCACAGCAGGGGGGTTGAACTAGATGATCTTTAAGATTCCCTTCAACCTAAGCCATTCTATGATTCTATGATTCTGTACATGTAAGCTGACGGACAAAGCATGGCAGGGATTTTTCTCTACTTAATAAAGCATTGTGATTAGGCTTACATCTGTATTGCTAAAATCTTTTTCTTGCCACAATAGGGTGAATCCACCTAATCTGCCTCTGGGGAATGGTCCTCTGTTGAGTTCTTTTTGTCCACTATTTTCCAAATTATTGTGTTGTTGCTGGCATGGCATGGGTCAATCTGTGCTAGGAAGCCTACTAATAGTTAAATAGTATGGATGTTTGCAAAATAATGCTCAGTGCTCTGTGACTTTGAACTATTTACTATAGATGCACTGTTTACATTACCACTCTCTTCATTGTCCCTGCAGCAAACACAGGACAGGGCTCCTGAGTAAACTGGGTGGCTACCACAGCACTGTGGTGTCCAGGGCTATAAAAATGGGGAGATTACTGTGTTCTGCTGAATGTGTGATCAAATGAGGTTATATTACTTTTGAGCAAAGTCTTAACAACAGTGTGTTTCCTTCTCCATTTCAAGCACCAAAATCTGCCATTGGAAAGTCTCTGTATTTTGAGGAAAAACTGTGGTACATGATATAATAAAAAACAATTGGAAGTTTATTAATTGAAAGGTACTGCTACCGATATAGTGCAGCTTTAATAGAGGGGATAATTTTGTATATGTTTAAAATGATTAACTCCTAATTAGTACATCAGAATATATTTTAAAAGTATCTAACATGATATTCAGTATACTTTTAAAATAACTAAAGGAACAATCACATGGGGAAGAAAATAAACAGAAGGAACCAAAACCATAACATCAAAATGATCGCTAAATCTGTTACTGCTTTCAGTACATCATTTTGAGTGTTCAAGATGTTTATTCAGGTACTAAGCACACCAGGTATTTAGTGTCCCCTTAGAATAAGAAAAGTGCACTTAGTTGTTTTAAAATCTTTTATTACCATTGCATTTCACATATATGCACATCTCTTACATGTCAAGGTCTTGCATCCTTATCAGTATTTCTTGCAGTAGTACATAAAATTCACTTGTATTCATTAGATTTATTTATATTACAATGCAACCACTTCTTGTTGATTTTTTTCTGTCCTCCATTACCTGTATATGCTTGTTTTTCTTTTTGCTTTAAAAAATAGATATTTCTGTGCCATTATTTGAAATTTCTTTTGTATTTTCAAGATATTTATATCTGAAACTATCTCAGTGGTATTTGTTGTCTTTTGGCAGAAAAGGAATTAGAAACAATTAAACACAGTTTTCTGCAGTGTAATGGAGAGGATCCTTTACCACCAAAAGATACTGAGAGAAACTTTTATGGGAAAGTCTGTGTACACAGTCTGATTCTCTATGGGTCCAAAGCCAGATTGTCTGTCTCCATGCTAGTGGTCCCTTATTCTCCAATTGGCTATGCTGTGAACTGTACTCAGTAATTTTTTTGGGTGAGCTCACGTCAACATGAGCCAATAGTCTGGCAGTAGCAGTTTAGCAGAAAAGAAAGTCAAATTCCAGTGCTTGAGATAAAGTGCTCAGGACATTCCAGTGTCCTCTGGGACTGTTTAATTTCTCTGTATAGGTATAACCTGAAGTTAACTGGTGGTGGGCCTGCAACCACTAAAAGCAATGTGTTGGTAATTTTATCATGACAAAAAATGATTAAAGTTATGACAGATATTCCTTTGCCTTCATTATACAGTAGAAAGAAAGGGTAGGGCATCTGGTGTGCACATGGGTAGCCATATGGGCCGAAATACATCTGCAGATGTTTTTTTTTCTACCATGTCTCTGTACACTGGAGTGCCTCTTTTATGTTAGCAACACAGCTCCCTAAAATGTCACTTTTCTTGATAGACGTTGCTGATATAGACATTGATTTTAAGCCTTTTTAAAATCTGTCTATTTTCTGGTACATGAAGGACTTGTCTTTCATAAAGATCTGAGTTTTCATTTTCTTCATGATCTCATGCTTTATTTCAAAGACATTTAATTTTTTATAATGCTGTTTCTGAAATACCTGTACTTTACTGCATCCTTTTGTTTCTGAAAGACTCAGCTAAGATTGCATTTGTTTGTTTTGTTTTCTTCTATTGATGCCTGCAAGTTTGATCTTTAAGCTTTTTGTACATTTAATAAGAGTGTTATTGTATCACAGAATCACAGAAACACAAGGTTGGAAAGGACCTACAAGATCATCTACTCCAACTGTCCTCCTATCACCATCACTACCCACTAAGCTACTAAATTGTATCTTGTAGCACCTCATCCAGATTGTTCTTGAACACTACCAGGGATGGTGATTCAACAACCTCCCTGGGCAGTCCATTCCA
>WBMW01002477.1:655433-677036 GCA_013396635.1 Penelope pileata | reverse complement strand
GTATTGCACTGCAGGGCCCAGAGCTGGGAGGGGAGGGAGCCCACCTGGCTGCCCACCCGTGGGTGGGTTCGGGGTGGTGGACCCTGAAATCTGGTGGGTGGACTGAGTCCATGGGGAGAGAGGAGTGAGGGTGGGTGAGGGTGGACCGCTCCTCCTGGAGAGCAAAGTGGGGCATGGGGGGCTCTGCCTGTATCCACCCACCAGGGTGTCCCAATGGGTGTCCCACCAGGTGTCCTAGTGTGCACCCTAAGTGAGCTGGAGCAGAAAGTCTTCCCCACCACCCTCTCCCTGCAGAATTGCCCAGAAACGCCTCTTCTAGTGCCTGAAAATGGGGCAAGCGAGGAGGAAGTGGGTCCGGGCACTGCCCTTCTCCCAGGCTGGTGCTCCCCAGCAGGGCTTCCTCCTTCTTCCTACTGAAACCAACAGCATTCCAGTTCTGCAGTGCAGCCACAGGTGCCCAGTAACCCAAGGAGCACACAAGCCAGGTGTGGATGTTGGAGGCAAATAATTGGCTGTGCCTTGAATGCATCGAAATTGAAACGGTTTCTTTAATAGTTTGTATGGAAAGCTTTTCCTTCAGGCATGACAAAGGCAGCGCTTTGCTGCTGCGTCATGGCCGACAAGCAGCTCCTGGGGCATGGCAAGAGGGATCCCTTCCATGGGGAAATGCTGCTTGTGGGGCTGGGGTACACCTGGGTGAATGGCAGGGGAGGTGGGAGAAGGGAATTATCAATTAATCGGGGATTAATTGGTGAAGAGACTGCAGAAGCAGGAGCTTTGGGATGATTTTAGGAGGTGGAATTGTCTTGCCTTCTGAAAACAGTGACTGTGGCATTTGTGGTGGCAGCAGTGCTGGCTCTGCGTCATGCGGGGCTCTGGGACCCGGGGGCAATGGGGGCCACTCCATCACCGTGGGGTGACGGGAGCACAGACCTCAGCCAGCTGAGTCCCATGGCAACCAGGGCCTGGAGAAAGCACTTAAATCTCTCAGGCACAACGCAGAGGCGAAGAAAAATGGCTTTTGAGATGGTAACACGCGTTTCCCAAAAGAGATCGTTTTTAAAGTCAGACCTTGTTTCCTTAAAACCACAAATAAACAAATGCGCTTCGTAAAGAGGAGCAAAAGGATGACGAGGCACCCACTCTGAGCCGGTGTAATTAAGAAGGCTCTGTGCAATTTGTTTTATTGCTCAGCTTTTCCACTGGGCTGTAACAGGGCTGGAGGGCAGTTGCTGCTCTGTGGTTTGCATCCTTCGCTGTGATGGGGTAAAAGCAGCACGACAGAGGCAATGGAAAGCACAACCACCTCTTCCCCTCTTTTTGTTTTGGTCCAAAAGTCTGCTAAACACATCAAGCTGGAAGCTTTCATCCCAATTTGAGCTTCCAGGTTCAGTCCTACCATTGCCTAGGATGCGCTCGCTCCATCCCATGTCTCCACCTCCAGCTATCCCCTGCGCTGAGCCCAGTGGGCTCCAGTCATGATGATGATTTTCAACCCAAAAGGAAAACTCCTCCATATCTCCTCTAGGCTGAAAAGTTGCTTTCCTGGTGTTGCAGACACAGTTGTGCTTGTGAGTGTTGGTAACATAACGCGACGGTTCCACGGCACTGCTAACGCTCCGCAGGCAGAGATACGAGGGAAAAAGCAACAGTAATGGGATGAATGGCTCAGAGCAGGGCTTTAGGGAGCCAGCTCCCAGGGGAGTTGATAGAAGCACTGCTCTCACTGGAAGTGCTGCTCAGGCAGAGCTGGGACACGGGACAGGAGAGCTCCCATTGGTGCAGGGGGTCTCGCCCGAAGGTGAGAGGCAAAATTTTGAAGAATTTTGCGATTTTTCTGCCCGCAGAGGTGCAGTTATCTCACTTCCACAGCTGCTTCTCCAGGCACCCCATTGCTGGACTACTGCTTCCCCTCCCAGCCTTTTGTTTTTAAAGCAGGTTGGGCTGTGGGGTTATGCTGAATCCCACACAGGCAGATGTGATGCACAGAGAACACGGGGCTGGCACTGGGCTGACGGACGATGACTTTTTGGCCAAAGCAGCTCAGCTGCTGCCAGTCTCTAGCCCTGGGCTCAGTGCCCTGCCATGCTCTCTGGATCAGCACGGGGAGATCAAAACCAACCCAAGAAGGTCAGGAATAGCCACGTCACCCCCAGACATGCACCCCGGAGGCGTTTCCCAGCTGGGATCCAGGCACAGCTCAGCCTTTCTGCACTCAAAGCCATTCTTCTCCTTCCCTGAGTCAGCGCTGCCACTGTCACACAATGCGCTCCCAAAGCCACCCAGGAGGTCCCACAGAGAGAGCCCAGCTCCACGGCTCTGAACTCTCTGATTTGTGGAGGCTGAAGGGCAGCGTTAATTGCACGGGTGATGGCTGTGAGCTGTTTCCAACCACGAACTTTCGACTGTCATTTCCAAACTGGGGACACGGAAGCAGTGCCCTGACCAAGTCATTTTGGATATGCTAATGAANAAAAAGAAAGAAAAAAAGCAAGAAAAAAAAGCAAGAAAGGAAAGCAAATAAGGCAAATCCTAGGATTTGGCTGAAAAGAAATGGTGTGGGGTTGTCCCACGGAGATTTAAGGAGGAAAGCAAAGCCTGGCAGGCTCTTCTCCATGCTCCCAAAGGAGCTGGGTGATTTGGTGCATTAGCTTTAAAACAAAAAGAAGCCAACTCCTCTGGGAGGTGATAAGAGCAGATGAAACAGTAAATCATTAAGCCAGCTCAGTGTAATGAACGGGCAGGGGGGCAAAGTGCGTTAATTACCAGGGAGCGGGGATGCGGGCGTTCCCATGCACTCAGTGAGAGCCCTGCAGGGATGGGCACAGGTACAGCGGCTGCACCTCCGGCTGTGGGACGGGGGGTTGGTGCTGGGCATAGCAACAGGTAGATGCTCTGACCCCGTGGGTGTCTCCTCCAAAGGACTTAAGGGACTATTGTATTAACCTGCTGGACTGTGCCAGCAGCGCTGGTGAGCAGCGCTTTGCTTTGATTTCGTGTTTAATTACCCAATGCCCATTGTCAATAAATCTCTGCTTTTAAGTCATGAAATAAGGCAGAGCTTTGCGGTGCTGCTAAAAGCTTCCTGCAAAGCTGCTGTCAGATACAGGAGGAAATAATGTTTCAATGCACAGCATTTTCTCCCCAACATTAAGTTGGACCCTCCTCAATTTTTTTCACAAAACTGCTGTAGGCATTTGGTGATTTTCCTCCCCAAAACAGCAGCCTACAGGAGATGCTGTCTGCACGTAGCTGGGACCCAGGGGCTTGGGCTCAACAGAGCGAAACTTGGTGTCCCCGGGTCACACTGACCCCAAAGTGAGGGCTGGTACAACCTCAAGGAGCAGCAGCAGCAAGCTGTTGCCAGCCTCATTCCCAAATGATCCTTTAGAGCAGCAAACAGCAGCAGGAAGGTGTGTTCTGGTTTATCATAGTGATGGGTGAGCCTGAAACCAAAGGCAGGGGGAGCAAAGCCGGGTGCTGGGTGCATGGGGGCTCAGCACTGAGCCAACGGACCGTGTCTGTGCCATGAGTGAGCTGCTGCCATTGCTGCAGCTGCAGGAGCTGTATGGAACGGGGGAGGAATTGCTCAGCATCACCAGCACAGCCTTTATTATCAATTAAAAGCTCCTAATTGACCAGTGCGACGCGAGCGACCTGTACCCATGCCAAGGCAGGCCCCCAAACATATGCCCGAGCCCACATCAAAGTGCTAATCGTTTCTCCACCTAATTAAGCAAACCAGCAAATGGCAAACAGGAGCCGGCTGGGTTTTAATTGCCGTGGCTCTCCTAGGAAACGGTCCCTTGGCTCTGCAGCATGGGCACCGAGGGGTGTGGGGCTGAGCCCCACTGCAAAGCGGGGGCTGGGGATGCTCCGAGAGGAAGCAGTGGGGCAGGGAGCACCTTGGTTTGGGGTGGGGGGGATTCAAAGCTTTGTTTTTAACCAAACCCTTAGGCTTTGTGAAATAAATGCGTTTGGGTTGACATGACTCCAGGAATTTAAAAAATTTTTGCTCGTAGCACAGCACTCCTGTGGCTGCTCACAGCTTCTGTGGGAGCCAAGCAATCCCGCTGACGTTCCCTTGCCCCAGACCTTACGGTTTCCCCCTGTACTCTCTCTCCTGCCTGGTCTCGGGTCTGCAGGGGATGCTCTTGCTCAAAGAGGGAGCAACAAAACCCCCCCAGCCCCCAGGGGGCTGCAAGGTTCAGGCTGGGATGTCAGAGATTGCAGCTGAACAAGTCCGGGCTCCGGTGCTTCCAGTCCTCCCCGAGAGGTGAAGGGAACAAAGCCTCCATTTTTCCCATAGCGTTGCACCGAATACCAATGTGGGTGCTGTAATGACGTTGTTTTCCTTTGCCTTTCAGTCAGGGGACATCGTCAGGATGGCAAACTTCAAGGGGCACGCGCTTCCAGGCAGCTTCTTCCTGCTCTTCGGGCTCTGGTGGTCTGTGAAATATCCACTCAGGTACCTCAGCCAGAAAGGAAGCAAGAAGTCCCAGAAGAGTTACTGCTTCCAGCGTGTGGATGCCATAGAAGGAGGAGTTAAAATCACCTTTGCTCTGATAGGTAAGGGCTATATCGGACTGGCTGTGCTGTAGGGATGACCCTGCTGGAAACCTCACTCCAGAGGAACTGGCCCAGATGTGGAAGGATGCATCTCCTTGATGCTCACTTTAAATTGGTTTCTAGGAGAGTCTGATGCACAGAGATCAGATCTCACACCCTTCCCAAAGCTGAGCTGCCATGAATCCATCCCATCCCAACTTTCATGTCCAGTCCTTTCTCCCCAACCCCAAATCACCTTGAGAAATCCCCCACAGCGATGGGTAACACCAACCATCACTGCTTAGAAATCATCGGAAGCAAAACGCCGTGATTTATGTCCACGCAGGGATGCTGGCAGAGCAGTTCGTCCCCGATGGGCCACACCTGTACCTCTACAGCGGGGAGAAACGTGACTGGGTGAAGCTGATGAACTGGCAGCACACCACCATGTACCTCTTCTACGGCATCTCCGGGGTGGTGGACGTCTTCACCTACGCCTGCCCCATGGTGCCGCGGGGTCTGGACCGCCTGATGCTGTCGGTGGCTGTGTTCGTCGAAGGTCGGTAGTGGATGGCACTTCATTTGGAGAGGGGTCACAGGGGGTGAGTCACAGTGGGAGCAAAATTTGGCAGACTGAGATATCGCTCTGGACATCCCTGAAGACAGGATGTATTTTAGATCTGATCAATGGACCGTCTGTAGCAATATGGGAAACACAGACATCGATACATCCTGGCTTTGCCTGGTTTGGGGTTCCTGGGTGAGAGCAGACTGAGTTTCCTTGTGATGATAAATGGCTGGGGGATGCTCCATCTATCTTACATCCACAGAGCTGTTTGCGTGCCCCATGTTCCCCCCGAGAGCCATTAATTGTGCTGCAGGCATCATCATTCTCATCTGCTTGCATTGCACGTGGCAAATTCAAGTGACTTACTCTGGCTTCAGCACATCGTGAATACCATTATGCCTTCAGACTGCCTCCTGTGCTGTGAGCCAGGATTTCAGACCTCTTGGCTCACACAGGGCAGGAAGAAGACACCAGGAAATGAAGTTCTTGCTTATACAGAAATGAATTTCTTGCTTATACAGAAAACCCTCAGCCAAGGCGTGCCCTGATATTTTCTCTTATCCCAGTGGTGTTTGAAGCACAGCACAGGCAGTTCCACAGGTAACACCTAGCATGTAAGAAAAGGAAACATCTCTTGGAGGAGATCCATGTGCTTTCCATGGCCATGTCACCCGTTCCCATGTGACATTAAGAAATGGTTTCCACATTCTTCGAGTTTACTGATTCAATACATGTGGGGCTCACCTTTCCCATCTGATAGAGCTCACTGAGGTCTGGGTGGGACACGACTGCTCCAGCAGGACTCTGTGGCTGATGCTATCCTGAGCGTGGTGTGTCTCTTTGGCAGGTTGTCTCTTTTACTACCACGTCCTCCACCGCCCTATGCTGGACCAGCACATCCACTCCCTGCTGCTCATCGCCATATTTTCTGGGGCGTGCAGCACCATGCTGGAGGTCTTCCTCCGTGACAACATCGTGCTGGAGATGTTCAGAGCCGGTGTCACCATCGTCCAGGGAACGTGGTTCTGGCAGGTCGGTGGTGGCTGCTCTCGGAGAGCAGAGCGCTGGGGTGGGAGAGCGATGGAGGAGAGCAGGAGGAGCCGCACATCACATCTCAATCACTCGTCTCTGAAGAATAATTTTGCAAGGCTCACTTCATAAATAGATCGTAACCCAGAGTGAAAATTTACTCATCACAGGTCATCTGTGATGGCTGCTCTGGCTGAAAGAGCTGTTTGTCTTGGCTTAGTGCTTCTCTGGGGGGAAGAGAAAAAGCGAGCGCTCACAGTAAGCAAGCAGCATCCTGCGGTATCCAGCAACCAGGTCCTGATTGCTTAATGTGTCTGATGCACCCAGCAGCACTCCCTCTGGTGCAGTGGAAAGATGCAATCCCCACCATGATCAGACGGCTGAGTGAAAACGTGGCTGCCCAACTGCTTCAGAGGTAGCTGGAGAAGCAAAGGAATCAGCTAGAGATAACTGCTCCCAAAACTGAGCTGCCAGAAAGAAATGTGAGCCCTCCTCCTCCGCCTCGGTCCTGGGGCTGCTGCACGAACTCAAAGCAGCCCTTGTCCAGGGATGTAAAACCAGGCAGAGCTTGTGAAGAACTCGATGTGGGGGTTTAGAGGAGGGCTCAGAGTCTGCAGTGCAGAGACAAAACTATTCAGATATTGGGCAGAAAAAGAGGCTGAAGGTGCAGGCTTGCTTCTTATGCACATGTGGCCTCCAGAGCATCTCTGTAAGGATGGGAAGCAATAACCCAGCTGGGGGTTGGATTCAATGGTCTTTAGAGGTCCCTTCCAACCCCAACAATTCCGTAACCCCATTTGCAAGCCAGCCCAGGGTCATGCTGGCAGAGGGCTCACGGTGTCGATCTTCCCCCGAGCTAACGAAGCTTTCATCCCACCCAGATCGGAGTCGTGCTGTTCCAGCCTTGGGGAGGTCCGACGTGGGATGAGAGCGACCACAGCAATATCATGTTCCTCACCATGTGCTTCTTCTGGCACTGGGCGGCCGCTGTGCTCGTCCTGGCTGTAAACTACAGCGTCGCGTACAGGTACAGCTGGGGCTAGGCTGGGAGGAGTAGGGATGGGATTGGCAGGAGGGAGACGTGCAGGGAGCAGCTGGCCCTGCTGTGTGCTCCCAGCCGGGTAAGCTGCCTGTGGCTGCTGCAGCTTTTAGAGCACGGATACAAACGCGTGCTTTATTTGTTGAGTGCGCAGAATGCAAAGTAGGGGCAGCAAGAGGCATGGCATTGAGCATGGAGGAGACAAACAAATGAGACCCTGAGCTGCTGTGGACAATGTGCACTGCTTCTGCTCTGCACAGTGCTGGCTGACAGCTGAAAGTCAGCATTTAATGCAACAGAGAAATGAAAGTGTTACCGCACCGCCCTGTCTTCGTCCCCTCCCTGGGGAGGGTTTTGATGCATCTGACACTGGGTTGTCAGTGGTACAACACGAGCAAACCAGATTGTTAAGACCTCTAAGTCTCTCCCCTCTGTGTGTTCATACAAGTGCACTTTGCTGAGAGCTGGGGCCTGGCTAACGATGATGCCCTGCCCGTGTGTTGCAGCTGCATCCAGCGGTGCCGCAGAGGCGGCATGGAGCCCTACATCGGCCTCGGGGTCCGGAAGCAGAAGTGTGACACGAGCTCCCAGGCTGCTTTCCTGAACGGGTCAGATGAGGAGTGAGGAGCTGCAGCCTCCTTCCTAGGCTTGTGAAGAATCAGTTTTCCAGAAGAAAAACACAAACACAATCTAATGAAATATTTATGTTTGGGGAGAGCGGAGAGGTGCTGCCCTTCTGCTGTTGGGAATCCCATTGCGTGCATGGTGGGAGCTGCCCTCTGCCCATACCCAAATATTGCCAGCTCTGGCACAAGCACTGATTGCAGTGATTTTTTAGCAACAAAATGAAGTGCAGAAATTGAACATCACAAGATTGTTTTGCCCTGTGGGTTCCCATGTGTGTCTCCACAGAGATGGATGGCATCCTTTGGCCATTCCAACCCGTGCTGAGCAAAGGCTGGAAGCTCCGTGCTGGGGTTGGGTTCTCCGGCACCTCCACATTGAGGCATCATCCTGGGGAGGAAGATCAAAGGAGTGATGTGAGATTATGTCAGATTTGCAACATCACAGCTCCATTGTGCACAATATGAATTTTATTACCAAAGCTTTGAACTGAAGACTTCTAAAAATAGTTTTATATTCACTTAAATTCTTAAAGAGTGAATAAATATGAAGTGAAAGTCCTCGTTGAGCTGATATCCTTAAATTTAAGTCTGATAAATTATGGAGCATCTAAGAATGGCTTAGACAAATCCAGCTCTCAGATCTGCAAAGCCTGGAGGCCTGCAGGATGCGTGGCTGAGCAGCCAGGGTTCACAAACCTGTATTTCCACCGAGCAAAACCCCTCTGCTGGGAAAGTGAGATGGAACGGGCACAGGTTGTGTTCCCAGCCTGCCTTTGCTGGGTGATTACTTGCAAAAATGCCACTGCCTAGGTAAGAGGAAAACGTGTCTGCAGTGGGCACAGCTCCCCGTGCCCCCACCCTCTGTGCAGTTCGTTCTGCGCCGCTGGGTGTCAGGAGGTGCCAACAGGCTCAGCTCAAGGAGAACGAAGCAGCAGAGCAATTCACCTCTGTGAATTCATCTGAGAAATGCCATGCAATTAGGTCTCGTGAATTGTCACTGATGAACACACGAAACATTTTGCAGATATTTATTCTAAGAGGTGATGGGAATATTTTTCCTAAGCTGCACGAATTCCCTGGGCTGCTGTCAGACACGACCCAGGGAGAGCACTTTGCAGCTGCCGACTCCTAAAGCACAGAGCAAACCCTGTCTGCAGGGTGACAAACTGAGCTCCCTAGAACAAGCTGAACCCAGCAGCCAAACGGCCCGGCGTGGTGCTGGGAATTATTTTCCTCTAAAACCCGAACCGAGCTCCCTCCTCCCGTCAAGCAGCCGCACGAGGGCAGCACCGGGTGCGCAGGGCTCTGCAGGCTGAGGTCACCTTGCAGGAGCCGTCCTCCCCGCTGTCCCCAAAGCTGTCCCCAAAAGCCGGGGGTTGTTCCCATCCGAGGGGATGCAGATGAAAGCTGACCTTGGTTTTTGCTGCTTTTGAGCATGAAGGTGGGAAAGGGTTTATTGAATTCCCCACGGCTCTTTGCAGCTCTTCATGAAGCTGCAGTCTCTTCCCTCCGAGATCTTTCCATGTCCCCTTGTCACTGCGTGGCCACAAAATGCTTTTCCCTCTGCAGCACCGAGAGTGGCACAGCCCTGTCTGCCTCATTACCTGCAAACATCCCAGCACCGTGCACACAGTGCTCGCTCGTTTGTTTTCCTGCTCGGGAGCACATTCTTTTCCAAGGTATGAAGGTCAGCAAAGGAGGGGAGATGCAGCCTGTGATTATGTAAGAAAATACAGGAGGAACTTGGTTTGGGATGAGAATTAACGATCTGTAAATAGCTTGGGTACCTGAAGAAGGGCACGAAGATATCTGGGTGCCCGGAGCACAGTGAGTGGTCCCAAGATGGGCTATGACATGGGGAGGTGCCACCAAAGCCATCCTCACAGCTATTTTGTACATGGCAGACATACCAGCACAGCCCTAAGTGTTGCTTTTAACACAGCCTTGCTATCGTCCCATTGGTCTGGAGCATGTTTCTCACCATATACATTGCATTATCCACTGGCATCCCACAACTTTGGACTGGGCAGGTTGGTGCAGCTGGTATGGGGCTGGGCTGTGAGTGTGGCCATGCCCATTCCTGGCTTTAAAAGGACTGCGTTGCCCTTTTGATTCGAGGTGATTTGGTTGTTGCTGTGTGCTGCCCAGCCTGGTGCTTTTGGATGGCGTTGGTCAAAGCAAGAGGATGCTGGCATGCCCAAAGCAACCTGCTTGTTTGCGGCAGGAGGGAGCTGCAGATCTCCCTGGTGTGATACCTACCCCCATCACTTCAGCGTTACAGGAGAACACAGAAAATCACCCCAAAGCACCCTGCTGCCCTCCTACCCATCCCCACAGCCCAGCCCCACAGCCCATCCATGCGTTGCTTGCTCTGTGCCTTTGCCCAGAGATCGGATCTACTGCTGCCACCCTCCTGGCCACGTTTATGTAAGGCTGAAAGGACGGCGTAGGAAGCAGAACAAGCCCTGCCTATGCTCCTACCACCTGCTTCACCTCCCCTGTTGCCTGTTTATGAAAGCCTGTCCTAGCATTCGTCATAATAATAATAATACTTTGCACTTCCCTAACAACCATCCATCTGCAGAGCTCGAGCTGCTGGCAAACCTTTAATTAGATTGTGCCTCCCACCACCCCCAGGAAGTAGGCAAACATTATCACATTTTTTCATTAGCACCGAGGCCGGTGATGAACCTTCAGGGAGAGGATGTTGCAGTTACAGCCAGGAAAGAAAAAACAACAAAAAAAAAGAATTCTGTTTGGTGTTGAGCTTGAGAACATCAGGGCAGCTGGAGCCTGGGGAGGGCAGAAGGTGCTGGGGCTGCCCCACAGGGCTCCCCAGTGCCTCAGCACTGTGCTGTGCGGGAGCTGTGGGTACCAGAGCGCATCCCTTCATGATGCACTGATTCCAGCATGCAGTGTGATCACCCTCTGTGCGATTTGGGGGCTGCCATCACGTTGTGAGGCTTCTGTTCCCAAGCACTTACCACAGTTTCACCTTTACTTTTTTGTTATAGGGGTGGTTTCTAAGGCTCAAATCCCCTTTCCCCAAGCATTTCATGCACCAGCTTTTCCCAATGTGTCCTGCAAACAGCCCAGCAGGCACCTTATTACAAACTGCCCTTCCCCAGAAACCTTTCCCTGCTCACTGCACTCCTCCCTGGCTCTTTAAACTCCCTGGAAAAAGGCACCTTTGGCTCGGAGCAGCTGTGCCTCGTTTCCTCCCCTCTTCTCTCAGCTGCTGCCTTCCCAGCTCTGCTTCTCCCACAGCCTGAGTTTTCCTTCCTCCTGCTTTGAGGTGAGCTGCTTTTTGGGGTGCTGCTTTCTAGGGCTGGGTAAGAGCAAAAAGGAAACCTGAGCCGTGAATTGATTGCTGGAGGCACTGCTGCCAGGACCCTGTGTGCTCCAGGTAAGCTCTCCTTGCTCTGCTGTTTAGGGATCTGTAAGGATGCTATGGAGGCTTAGGGGAAACAGCCGCAGTTCTGTTTGCAGCCCTGTGAGCTGCTGAAGCCTTGGCTTGGTGAAGCTGTGCATTCTGGAAGGCCTTCCCTTAAACTGGAGGATCCCATTGCAGTGTGCTCAGCTCCCGCTGTGCACATGGGTGAGCAGCACCTGTGGGTGAGTGCTGCGTTCCTGGCCCTGGGTGGTTTCCCCATCCTGCGAGCACCAAGGTTCCTCCTGCTGGAGGCTAGCGAGCGTGGCAGCACGCCAGCAGCTGCTTGTTTTTCCTCCTTCCTCCTCCTTGCTATTGCTGAGAGGAGATAACACGTGCAGAAGAGCTCCTGGCTACGGCTCGGCTGCCTTTATGGCTGTGCTGGAGAGCAGTGCCTGGCCCTGGGGGAGGCTGTGCGGGTTCCCTTCCTGCTGCTCCAGCCCTAGGGGTTCCCCTGGGCGCTGGCTCACGTGTGCAGCTCTTGGCAGGGCTGAGCATTGGGCACGGCTGATCCTGCAGCCCCACTGGGGGGTTTTGGGGTTGCATGGGGCATTATGGCATGCACCCACAGAGAATTACTGGGTTGCAAATGCACTGTGTTTCTGCTGTCGCCTGGGTCTGCTCCCGGGCAGTGCTGGTTCTGCATCATGAACTCAATGCTCTGAAAGGGATGAGGATGCTGTGGGGTCGGGGTATTTGTTTGCCTTGAGACACTCTCATGGCTCATCTGTGCTAGGACTGGGCCTGCAGGAATTGCTTTGCATATCAGTGTTGGTTCGTATCTGCAAATCATGGAGTCATAGAATTGTTGAGGATGGCACTGGGCAGTGTTGAGTGTCAGAGAGGGAAAAAGGAGCAAAGCCAGGCTGCTGTGTGCTGCAAAGCTTCTGTTGGGGCCATCCTCCTCCTCCAGGTTGCTGTGGGCTGGAGATGGAGATCACAAGGGCTCTGCTCAGGTTTGGAAGCCCCTGACCCCAGCCTCCTGCCCATGGGCACCTTTCATAAGGCACGTCACCCTTCTGTAACCCCACAACGGGGTTATGGTGTCGGGTTCAGGGCCCTCCGAGCCCTTCCAGCAGAGCCTGGCCACGCTGGACAGTGCTGCAGCCTCTTCCCTTGGCTCTTTCCTCAATCATCTGAAAAACAACAAAATAACTGAATCTACGTGGTCGCCATGGGAACGGGAGTTGGCTGCTCTTCCCAATTTTGTGGCAAGCTCCGGGACACTTTCTGCTACCCGCAGAGCGAGGTGTCCCTGGTTGTGAAATGAGGCTGAGTCAGTGCTTGGAGCTGGCCCGCGGGATGCTGGGCCCCAAACATCCTGTCCGAGGCCACCTCCCCGCCTCACCTCTCCCTTTATCTGCCCCTTCTGAGTAATAACCGCGTCTGGAGAGGGAGAGGGACAGGCAGAAGTCGCAGGTAAACTCTTCTCTTTTCCCAGAAAGAGAAATGTGTCTCTGGGCTGATGCGCGTGGCATGGACGTGGCCATGGGGAGCCCCTCTGGGAAGGGTTTGGTGTGGTGGTGGCCACTGGCAGTGCTGCTCGAGGTGGTCTCCTGGTGACCTGTGTCTGGGTTTTGGTGGCCTTAGGGCTTCTTCTGGGGGCTCTCAGGGTTTGGCATCGTGGTGGAGGAAAGGGGGGAAGTGGGGATTTGTGCCTCTGCTGCTGGCACAACATGTGCCTACACAGTGGGGGTGGAGGAGGATCTGCAGAGAGGGATATTTGGGAGGAGTCCCTCAGAACGTCCATGGGTGGGCACCGAGGCTGCTCGGTGCTGCCGGGCTGATGGCTGCACCCATGGGTCCACGCGTGTCCCTGCAGGTGACATCCTCCTGCGTGGGGCCAAACCCACGGTGGTGCCATTTTGGCGTGGGATGGAGCATGAGGGCAGAGCCCGGGATTTGGGCAGAGGTGCTGCCCTGCCTGAGCCATCAGCGTGCGGTGCCATGAGCTCCGTGCCCTGAGCTCTGTGTGACTGCTGCACCGCAGCCCGAGAGCTGTGGGGGAGAAAGGCAGCACGGGTGATGACTTCTGACTGCAGCTGTATTTCACGGCCTCTGACAGGCAGAGCAGCTCATAGGAAAAATAAATGACCTGGGTGCCTCTCCTCACCCAGCTCTGTGCTGCGGGGCTGTGGCTCACCCAGAGCCTGACAGTGTAGGGTGGGATGGATGCAGGATGGGCTGGGCTGGGCTGGGCTGGCTACGGAATGGGATGGCAGTTCTGCTGCCTCCAACGTGGGAGCTGTGTGAGTGGTGTTGCTTGGAAACGGGTCTGGTTTCTCCATGAAGTATCGGCTGTTTCTTAAATAAGTTTTTGTTTTGCTGAGAAAGATGCATCCAAGGCTCTGCTTTAACCAAGGGTGGGTTTGGGGAATCTCTGCTGCATGAAAGGTGCCCCAGAGCGTGCTCCAGGCATGAGAGAGGCAATGAAACATCTCTGCAAGCACACAGCATGGAGCTCTGCAGTGCCCGTGGTGGCTGCTGGGGGGCTGCGCTGGGGCTGGGAACTGAAGGGGAAACATGAGCCCTGCTGAGAGGGGTGGCTGGGAGGCTGCAAAGGATCCATAAGGGAGAGGAGTGAGGGATGGTCGGGGTATGGGAGGACCTGGGGGCAGCTCTGGGGTCTGCTGTTAATTAAGGTGAAGGGGGATGTGCTGTGGGTGTGGGATGATGACAAACCACTGGGCTGTCAATTCTGCTGCCTGGGCACTGAGAGGTCTCTGCTCTCCCACTCTCCCCCTCCAGCTGAGCATGTAACACCCACACTCCAGCTGTGTACTCTCGTCAGGGCACGCTCCCGACCCCAGCCGCGGGCGGTTGTTCTCTCAGCTGCAGTCCCTGTAGCACAATGGTAGCATTTGGTTATATATCATGCAGTTGTGCACTGCTTAAAAGCAATTTAAGAGCATTTGTTCTTAGTCACCTCAGTGTGTGGATGCACGTGCAAGGAAGGTAGGTGCCCTGGATGGGTGTCCAGGCTATAATCAGCAGACACTGCTCCTCCTGGGGCATGTCCACCTCGCCCGACTGCCGGCACCCGGAATGCAGCAGAAAGCCTGAACCAGCTGCTGGGACAAGGCAGCTCTCATCAGCCCTGGAGGCTGTTGAGTAATTTCCCTGCAGAGAGGAAACCTTAGCATAGCATGAAGAGCTGCAAGCCTTCCCCGGATCGTCTGTGTCCTGGGGATGTGATGGATGGGATGCTCTGGGAATCCAAAAGCCACCCTGGCACTGCAGCCCCAACCTGACTGGGGACGTCCTGCACCCGGGGCACTCACCACACCACATCCTACCCTTATTGCACAGTGCCTAATTACTTTCTCGTGTGGGAGGACTCGGAGAACGTGCTGGAGTTGTTCATCCAGCCTCTGCCATTTCCTTTGGTATTTATAAACACGGCGAGGATGTGATTTGTGATGCAAGGGCCTCCTGATGCAAGTCGGCGTGGTCGCTTTTCCATGGATGAGTAATGCTCTCTTCCACACCAACCCCAGCGGTAGAAAAGGAGCAGAAGGGAGGGAGGGAAGGAGCCAGGGCTCCTGGGCTGGTAGGTGTGTACAAGGAGAGAGGTCTTGCTGGAGGGAACACGGCCATCCCAAGGTAACCGCAGCAGCGTGCCCTGGTAGCTGCCCGCAGCATGTGGGTGATCCTTTATTCCCTCCTATTCTCGCTGCTCTCCCTGAAGTTTCTCCTTTCCTCCTGCTGCCCCTGGGTGCCTGGTGGTGTTGTGTGGCCACAGTTTCCATGCCCTGGGTCTCTGAGCTCTTCTTTCCAGAGATGAAAGGCCTTTCCCTTATGCCAAAACACTGCCCATGTGCAGCACAGAGGTTGTGTGGAATCCTCGTGAAGCTCTGTTGAGGCACAATGATGGTGCCCACGCTGTCTTATCTCACCTGGGCTGTCGGGAGTGGCTGAGCACCAGCTGGATCCACACCCACGGTTTCCGTGTTTGGAAGGAGTTTATATGCCAAGGAAATAATTACCCTGTTCTTTTTATTAGCAAAAACATTGTTGCGGTGCCTCGAAGCATGGAGTTGCCATCTTCTCTTGGGTGTTGATGTGTGGGTTTTGCCATGATGAAGTTGAGATGGCTGCATGCATGCAGCCACATGCACCTATAACCACGTATGTCTGCGGGGGGGGTTGGACTGGATGACTTCAAAGGTCCCTTCCAACTCAGATGATTCTATGACATAGGTACACGTGTGCACACTGAGCATGCTGGCAGGTCCTTTTGGTACCATGTCTCCAACATTCCCATCTGGATGCAGCTCCCTGGGAGGCTGAGGGAGCTCTCGGGGTAACTTGAGTCTGTTTGTCCCTGCAGACCCCAGGAGTGAGCCCGATGCCACCAAGTTTCCTTGGCAGTGCCCTCCGGGGCACCTTCTTCCTCCTCTTTGGCCTCTGGTGGTCTGTGCGGTTCCCCCTGAAGTATCTCAGGCGGAAAACGAATGCTGAGAACCAGCCGAGCTATGGGCTGCAGCGCATGGAAGTCCTTGAAGGAGCAGTCAAAACTTTCTTTGCCCTGGCAGGTAAGGGCTGGACAACCCCTGTCCCATCACCTGCCCACCCTGGAGGGCAGCAGGACCTCGTGGCAGGGCTGGGGACAAGCTGGTGGCACGCTCCGCTGCCATCCCTACCAGTATTGCTGGCAGATATCACTATGAATTCCCCATCCCAAAGCCACGATTCCAAGCTTGCCTTTCCCTCCGTGTAAAAGGAGAAGTGTGACCTCTCTGCCCTCTGCCTAGGGATCCTGGTGGAGCAGTTCGTCCCCTCGGGTCCCCACCTGATGCTGTACAGCCCCCAGACACACAGCTGGACAGACCTTGCTCACTGGCACTACACCACCATGTACCTCTTCTTCTTCCTCTCCGGCATCGTGGATGTGGTCTCTCACTCACCCCTCAAGCTGCCCTTGGGGTTGGATCGACTCTCGCTGTCCGTGGCTCTGTTCATGGAAGGTGAATGGGGGGTAGGGGAAGGGCTGGGGGGTCAACAGCCAAAAATCCCTGAGGCTGTATTGTGGGTACATAAGGGTTTGAGCTTCTGACTCTCTCCAGAGCCACAAAAATGCATTGTCCCTCCTAACACAGAGGGAGAAACCATGATGCAGAGCCCCCTGATGCCTTCACAGCCGCAGGTGCCCATTGCTGTGCTGCTCCTGGCTGGGCATGGGGATGCTCATGGCTCTGGAGGTGCCCAAAGCTGGGGACTGCACGGTCCCTGATTGCAGCCAGCTCTGTGCTGCCTGGCCCTCCCCACCAGACAGATCACAGCAAGACCTACAGCATGGCTGTCATGTTCAGATTTATTATTTAAAAGACACAGAAACAAACCCCAGAGCATCATTTTCTAACGCAGTGTGAATTTTGGCAGGGTTGCTCTTCTGTTTCCATGACTACGGCGATGCTGTGCTGGACCACCACCTGCACGCCCTGTTGGCCGTGGCCATCTTTGCTGGAGCCCTCTGTGTCCTCCTGGAGGTGTTCCTCCGAGACCACATCGTCCTGGAGTGCTTCAGGACCAGCACTTTCCTCCTGCAGGGCTCCTGGCTCTGGCAGGTCAGTGGGAACGCAGCACTCCGTGGGTTTATCCCAGGAAGGGGCAGGGATGCTGCTGAGGCCATAAGGGTGGGAAACCACACTCGTGAGTTTTCATTCTTTTTATTAAGTCCAATTTATTCCTCTGTTTGTTCCAAGCAATATTTGGATGTGTAAACAATCCGAACACTTGCCTAGCCTGGCCATGCAGCCCTTGGGATGTCAACCTTCTGTGGGGTGCTGGGAGGCACCAGGAGCCCTAAGACCTCTCTGCAGAGCATCCCTCTGCCTCCCAAGGGCACCCCTGTGTCCCTGCCAGTCTGGGGAGATGAGCACACTGAGGGCAGTGTTCTGGGTGTTGGGATTATTTGCATCCAGTTCATGGTGAGGCATAGCAGCTTGGCCAAAGGGATAAAACCAAGAGGAGCAGCAATGTGCTGAAGCCTGATGCTTCTGCCTAACACTTCTGTCTGTGAGCAGATCGGGTTTGTGCTGTCCCCTCCCTGGGGAGGACCGGGCTGGGACCAGACTGATGACAGCAACTCCTCCTTCCTCACCATGTGTTTCTGCTGGCACTACGCAGCTGCCCTCGCCGCCCTGGCAGCCAACGCGGCCGCATCCCGCTGGTACGTGGGGCTCACCTTGAAACCAGCACTGCCCTGGGGAACCCAGCACTGTGCTGTGGGCTATGGAAGCTTTGTGTCTTCGGGGAGCATGGGCTGCTCCACGGCTCAGCTGGGAGGGGTGGGCAGGGCTGGCTACCGCTGCGGGCAGCTGATGCTCAGCATCCTTCCCAGCAGGCTGGGGTGAGCCAGCGGCTCTGCTGCCCGCACCCACCTGAGCTGTGCTCCTGTCTCTCCCCACAGCTGTAATGAGTCGTGCCAGCTGCGATTCGGGGACATCGACGTGGAGCTGGACTGCGGCATGTGCGTCCGCAAGAAGGGCTCTGGCAGGGCCCTGCTGCCCGAGGGAGGCTCGGACGAGAAGTGAGGCTGCAGTGGGCAGGTGGCCATCCTTCCCACTGCTCCACGGCTCTCAAGATGAGGTTTTGAGTTATGTTTTGTTCAACTGGGAGCACCAGGAACAGGAGGCAGAGCCCTAAGCCGAGCCGCTCCCGGCATCCTACAACAGCCCCAAGCTCAGAGCAGGATCCCCAGGAGGGGTTTCATTCCCTGGGTTTGCTGAGGGCTCTGCCCAGTGCAGCTCTTTTGGCTCTTTTTGAACCCAACCTTTGCTGCTGCTTGTGCAGAAGGAGGAAACCACTCTGCGATGCAGCTCCCGGTGCCCATCGCTCACTCTGGTGTCAATTGAGGGGTTTTGTACAAAGCTTTGTGTGCACAGAGTATGCATCAGCTCCAATAAAGTCTGTTAACAAACCCTCCTGGTGGGTCTCCTCAATACGATGCTTTGAGGCTGAGAGCACTGAAAGGTGATGTCTGGCTGCGAAGATGTTTGGGGGTGAATGAAAGTGGGATGGAGAGGAGGGGGTGCTGGGTGGCATGGGGTCCTGTGCTGCTCACGGGGAGCTGAGAGGATGGGTGGGAGGAGGGCAGCATGGCCACCAGGCTCTCGGTGTGGGGAGATGGGTGCTGGCCTTACGGGGCTCAGCATGGAGGGACCCTCAGAGTGCGGTGATGGCTGCAGCAGGACGGGGCTGGATGTGCTGGAGGGGCTGCACAGTCAGCGTGGGTACGGCATCTGCATCCCTTCCCCAGAGCTGCCAGAGTGGGCAGCAAGGGAACCTCGGTGCCTTTTTGTTTTCTCTTAGATCTCCCACTGGCATGCAGCTGGACAGCACAGGGAGATGCTTCCTGCCACCAAGACATCAAAACCTATCATACCAGTTGTCATTAGCTGGGATTAGTGGAGGACCAGCAAGCTCATCAGAAAGCAGAGACACTGAAAGTGGCTGTGCCACATCTGTGCCAGGGGCTGGGTGAGCAGCACTGTTCTCTTTTAATACCTTCACTGCACCCCTCCCACACACTGCTGCTCTGCAGAGCTCCAAAACTCCGTCCAAGCACAGAAAAGCCCCCCTGGCTCACAGCAGTGGCAGCTCCCAGCCCTGCAGGGTCCCTGCAGTGAGCACTTTGCATCGTTTCATTTTCTTTCCTCCCTTTGGAGCAGGGCTGGAAGAAGCTCAACGCGTGGTGCTGCTGGCAGCCGCTGTGCCCATCGAGGAAAGGACGTTGAGGAGCAAAGAAGCAGAGGTGAGAGCAGCACTCAGGGCTCTTGCATCACACACACAGCTCAGGGCTGCAGAGCTGGCTGGCAGCCACGGGCTGTGATTTCCCCAGGAAGTCTGCTGGGGAGGTGATGTGCTCTGGTTATTAACAGCCCCTGGGGGACCAGCAGTGGGGTCACGGGGGCAGCTCATTAAGGACTGGCTGCCATTAGTGGGAGCTGAGCGCAGAGGTCATGGCCCTCTGTACTGTACTTTGGTCGGTGAGAAAGGGAAAAACATCCTCTTTGCCTTTTCATCAACTAATGTCACATCTTCCAATTTTTTCTTGTCTTGGTATCACCTAGGGAACGTGAGGGAACAGTGAGGTATTTGCAGGGATGCTTCCCCTTTCCTTGTAGAAACACAAACAGGAGCAAACACCCAAGGATGGCAGTGACTGTGCTTCAATGCCCTGAGCCTCAGGGCAGTGCCCCGGGGTTTCTGTGCACAGCAGCACTGCCCTGCCACACAGCTGGGGGCCTGAGGGGTGGCCCAAGGCCACTGGGCCAATGGAGCAGAAAGGAATAAGCAGGATGTTGTGGTATCATTGCATCTGTAGAGCAGCTCCCAGCTGCCTGCAGGTGGAACCGATGTCCCGTAACATTTGGACCCAAAGCGCTCCTTCCCCTGGGAGCCGGGAGGCAGCTCAGCGCCTGGGCAGTGGGGTGCTCAGAAGTTCTGTGCACCCAGAATCTCTGCTGGCATCGTGCTGCAGGGACCTGGGTGTTCCATGCACCCCAGAGCTGCTGCTCTGCTGTGCAGCAGGGTGGGTGTGTGCAGGAACACCCTGTCCTTGCAGAGCTCCCCTACTCTCTCCTTGTTGCAGCCCCAGGCGGCAGCAACTCCAGGGGTGAATTTTTTCCTCCTGGTCTGGGGCTCCTGGAATTACCTTGGTCAGAAAGCAAAGCCTCCACCTGCATGTCTGCAAGTCATTAATGCTTAACCGGGTGGAACCACTGGAGCCAAGGTAGCACCCATCTGCATTCTGTCACTGCCTCCTGTCCCTTAGCAAACACAGGGGCTGGGGCTACTGGCTTGGCAGCAGCATTCTCAGCTGCACGATTACAGCAGGGAATGGATGGAGCTCGTGTTCCAAAGGCCCAGAGCCCCTCCTGCTTCCAAACTTCGGTCGGTGTTTGGTTCAGGGTTGTGAGGATTCTGTATCAGTACTGAAATTCCTGAGGCCCTGCTCCAGCGACCGCGTTGCTGAAGGCACAGGCACAGCGTGCAGCTCATAAATCACACTGAGTCGCAGTGACACTGCATCACGGCGGCATTAGTGAAATAATGCTCCATTTTCCCCTTGGTATCTCCCTGTGCACTGTGCCTGGTGCTGCTCCTGCCTCACCTGGCACAGGGCTGGATTTCGGGCAGCTGTTTTTTCCAGTGCTGCTTTGAAAATAAATAGGAGCAGCTGAAGTGCAGGGGAAAAAAAAATAGACTGGAAGGTAAATGTGCTGATGTGTTTCCCAAAACCAATGGCTGTGTTCATGGGGCATCCTTCAGCATCAGGCAGCAGCTCTGTAGGTTTATGGCTGACGGGTGGGTGTTGCTCCAGCTGAGAGCAGCTGCCTTCTGCAGCACGGAAACGCGGGCAGCTGAGAAACGTGGGGGAAAAACAGATCCTGAAATGTGGTGAATGGGGCTGGTTCTGGGCTTGGTGAGCTGCTTCCTAAATGCTCCCAGGGAAACCTGTGTGGGATCCAGAAAGGCTGAGTGGGTGCTGGGGCCTCCCAGGCAGCAGCAGGAGGAGGAGGAGGGAGATGTGGGCAGTGTAGCTGTGGTGGGGCTGATGGGAAGTGCCTGCTGAAGGCAGGGATTATAACTGACAGGAATAGTAAAATTTCCAAAGATAATTTTTTTATTATGTATTTGTTTGTTGTTATTTAAAGAGAATTCTAAGAGAATCAGCCATCCACTGGCCAGGCTTGAAGCACCAAAAGGAGCTGGGAGCAGTTTCTGGGGGAAACCCTCATGCAAGGCAATGGCACAGGCAGAACTGGAGTTGTTCCCTTCATAGCTGTGCTCCTCCTCCACGTGCTTCAACATTCCTTTGTGTCCTGTGCACAGCCAAGAAATCCAGCACTGGTTCTTTTGGCCCAAGAACGCCGGGGGAACGAGGTGCACCCATCCCCATCCACCTGCCAGCCCAGAGGCTGAACACCATTGAACACCAAGCTGCGCAACACGTAGGAAACTCAGCACAACAAGCTGCTGTTTTCCCTCTTCCCCCCTTTCTTTCCCAGGTCAGAAGTGGGGAGAGCAGAGAAGGCTGCTGAAGAATGGGATGTTGGCTCTGCACTGGGCCCAGCGCAGAATAACTGCTGGGGGGAGAGGAACAACTTGCAGAGGGGTGGAAGCCCCTGCTTCGGTCAAGCAGAGCCATCAATCCAAACAGGCTCAGTCAAAACGCTTGTAAATAATAAATCTTTCTTCTATCAGTACCAGGAATGCTGAAGACCCTCTCCCCTTCCTCTCACAGACAAAAAAGCAAAATTAATGGGATAGGTTCCTGCCTGACACATAGTACCATAGGAGAAAAAAGGAGCCTCCCCTTCAAGGTTTTATATTTAAAAAAAAAAAAAAAAAAAAA
>WBMW01002477.1:585722-650365 GCA_013396635.1 Penelope pileata | reverse complement strand
TTTGTGTGTGTTGAGTTTGCCTAGAGAATCTCTGAGCAGATCCAAGAAAGCAGCCTTCCTTCCTTTCCCCAGACTCTCCCCTTCTCTCCCCAGAGGCGAGCAGGACCTGCAAGTACCACAGAAGACTTTGGGCAGGGCAGAGCAGACAGCACATTCCTGCAAAGATGGGAAATGAAGGAGAGGTGGACGAGGAGGTGGGGTACCCCACAGGTTTGGCAAGGACACAGTGGGAAGCAGGCCAGTGAATAAAGAGAAGAAACAATGTGGAAGTTAAAGTGTTTATTGATGTGTTTAAACTTTGTACATTCCCCACAGACCACACTAAGGAGTTTGCAGGTAAATCTGTGCATAGTGGGAAGAGACATGGAAGGGAAAAGAAAGTAAAGTCACAGGAAAAATAGAAAAAATACACCACAGGTTACCAGAACCTCCAGATTTAAAAAAGCCGTGAGCATTAACACCAACTATACAAGCATTACAAAGACATGATGGTGAGTGGAACGATGGCCCTTCTGTTCTTCTCAGGGCCTATGCATCCAATTTCCCTTAAAGCAGGCAAGGGAAAGGCAAAGGGTTCCCTTTCCCAACTCATCCCTCTCTTCTCTCCCCAGTTAAAGTGGACTGCGTGTTCGTCAGCTCCTGAGGAGCTGATCGTTGCAGTGATTTGTCATTTCTGGGCAAAAACCCAAAGCTGTGCCTGTGGCCCAACAGCACTGGAAGAGATGCAAAGGCTCCAAACGCTGCGCCTCTAACTACTCACCACGCTGGTGAGGCAGGAGAGCCGAGGGAAGTTAGAAAGTAGTAGCAAGAGGGGGCTGTTAATGCCAGGTGAGTACTGAAGGAAACTGGTTCAGAACAGAGGATTTAAATTCAATACCAGGAACTTCCAACTCTAGAGCAGAACTGAATCTGGAAGGGGAATGTGCAGACCCCAGTATGCACAAACCATGTTCTAACATTCCACTAGAATAACTATAAACAGAGATGCTAGAAGCCTTTTAACTCCTTGCCTCCAGGGAGTCTCCATTTCTAGAACCCAAACTGCTAAGCAGTAGGGTGCACACCGCTGGCGTATGACGATGGGTTTTTCTTTTTTTTTTTTCTTTTTTTTTCCTCATTATAAGGATTTTTGTTAGTCACCATTCCAAATTGCTTCCTTGTTTATGCTGTCATAGTTCCTATCTCTAAATTAATCTCTTTGCAACTCCCAGCAAAACTCAAAAAAAAAAAAAAAGAAAAAAAGAAAAAAAAGAATACTGCTTTATATATAAAAGCCAGAATGAAGAGCCACAACTGTCTCCTTTTTACAAGGCGGGCTGGTACAAATGACCCTCAATATACAGGTGGTCTATCAGAAATAAAAATCAACATTTCCCATTTTTATATATATAGAGCTTGTGTCAGACAACAGTACAACAGAACTGGTATTTTTCAGATTATTAAAAAAAAAAAGAAAACTACATCTCAGTCAAATATCTGCAATAGATCCATTTTTCCCATTTAAGGAGATTTATATATCATATTGTTATATTATCATTTCTTCACCCATTTAAAAGAATGGAAATTGCAACTCTACAGTAGTAATTATAGTCTTAATGATCCAGGAGTTCTGAATGTAAGATGAAGTCCTCTTGAAGCAACTGTTGGTCAGTAGTTGATCCAAAACGCTGGACCACGTTGGCCCTTCTGCCCTGCTCCTCCTCTGATCAGGGCTGTTGTATCTTCATCTCTTCTATATCTGCATCTGCTCCAGGTATTTGTAAGTGGGGTTCTCGTAGCCATGGTTTTGCATCTTGCTCAGATGCCGCTCTTCTGGGGTAAGCATTGGGTCAACCTTTAGAAAGACCAGATGGTTACCAGTCAAAGGGGTACTCACAGGCCTTCCTCAGAGCAAGGACAGCTCACAGACAAATGCTGGATAAATACCGTGCCAAGCAGTAAGCAGTAAAAAAGGTAAACCACAAGAATAATTTGTTGAACAGAATTCCTTGGTCAAGTGCCTTCTGTCTGCCTTTGCTTCCACAGGGATGTTCTCCCCAGATTTCTAATAGGTTAGCTGATGTTACAAATTTGGGAGCCATTTCTCTCATTAAAGAGGTCGTTATAATTTCCCTCAACAGTTGAACAAAGGGGAAGAGCAGCTTTCTCCAGACTCCATTACGTTGCCATTAGCGATGTGCATATCGGGAGCTGAAGGATTAAGAAAAAACTGCTTCACAGTGTTCAGCTGATCATGCTCTTAACAGTTGCTATATTAGTTGGGAGGACAAATTACTAGAGATTGACTGACTGACTCCCCTGCTAAAGATATCCCCTGAAAAGCTCATTTACTGTTAAATCCTATCCTGAGCCAGACAGGGAAGCCTAATTGAATTCCTTGTGATAAGTGAATACAGCCATGAAGTGACAGGTCCCAGCATGGCACGCTGACAAGCGGCACCTGCATGCTAATAAGGAAGCAACAAAGATGGCAGCACTGACAGAGTTACGTCCCATCTAGCTGGGAGCAGAGCAGCTGATGCCTTGGCAGCTACTGCCATCTTCGCCCCCTACACACAGCATGTGACTCAATGCTGACTACTGTCATGCTCTGTTATGGAGCAGGAGTGGTTTCTCACCTCCACAATTCCATGGCTGATGGTTCCATACTGCCTCTTCCTCAGCATCACCAAGCTGATGACTATAACAGTAGCTATGGCAACGGCAATCACCAACAGACCAATAAGGGCACTGCTGCTGAAACTGAAGTCATCACGAAGCGAGTTGTCGTTATCCTGCAAGGAAGAAAACAACGGAGCAGGTAGAGGAGGAGCAATGCTGGAGTTGCACCGCCAAATGCAAACCTAAGAGGAGGCCACCAATAAAGTCCTCAACCATCTGGAGCATCAACACGTGACAGATTATACTTGGCAGCATAAATATTTCATCTCTTTCTGTCAAAAGGACAATGAACACAAAAGTGTTTCCCCATTTAGGCATTCTGGACAAGCACTGACCCACGCTGCTTTCATATCTCACAAAGCACTTTTGCAACAAAAGAGTCAAGTTAGCATCTAATGTTTTTACTGTTACCTTTATGCAGAAATGCCACACTGCATTACAGTCTGCACCACTTCCCAGAGCACTGCCAACACACTGAAGCCCTGGAATTTCGGAGTATGCAGAAAACGAAGTCCAGTTTTAGGAAGACACTGATCAGTCAGTAGACTCTATTCTTGGGTACATGCCTATATATATACATACATACACACACATAGACTCAGCAGCTCTGTACATACCGGCTCGTCCACCAGCCCACCAACACGCTCCGCATTGAAAATCATTTCCTTCACATCAAGGGTTTCATCAATTACCTGTAAACAGTCACAAAAGCATTTTATGAAAGGAGCTGTAAGAAACAGGTGGGAGAAGAAACGTGAAGCCAGACAAGAGACCTCTGATGAACACTAGAAGAGCCCAGAACCACCTACCATTGTACTCTGTTCTCCACAGGGTGGGAACTTCTCCAACTTTTAGAGCCAACTGAGACACTAACCACAACCATTTCCATCTGACTACCTCAAACTGAAGACCTGAATTAAAATGTCTTGGACACAGCACTCCTGTCATTTAAGATCTAACACGTGGCTATAAAACAGTTTGAAAGAAAGCCCTCAACAGCCTATTTATTTATTTATTTAAGTCAGGTAACTGGGGTAAGGCAGCTGTCACTGTGACCTAGTGAATTTTTTATGCTACAGATAGAGCTAATGCCTACTGGGTCACCTACCTTTAGGTGAGGCTTATCTGGCCATGAAATACAGGTGGAAAGGCAGATGGAATACACCAGCATTCAGTGCACTCAGACAGAAAGCTACCTAGCTAAAATAAAGGTGTATCAAAGGGTCTCTGCTTGGGAAAGCAATTACTAAATCAGACATTCCACCAGCTCTGACTGCCAAAGATCCAGATCTCTCTCCTTCCCTCACCCTCCCACCTTTCTGATGCTAATCAGTATTAAGAGCCTACAATAGTCAGAAAACTGACTCCCCCACACCATATGGATAGTGAATACGCTGACATTCTGTTAGCAGGAAGGAGGCATGAAAATAAGCCACTGCTATTAATTAGTGTCCACGGGAGGCTGTGCTTTATAAAATAAAGGTGGAGGGCTCACCACATTTTCATCCACTTTGTTCTTGCTGTTAATCACTTTTTCTTCAGCGCCAATCAGCCCATCCAACTCAGTCATGCCAGAACCTGCACCAAAAGAGCAAGGCAGGGACCATTAGTCAGCCCTCAGTGACATTTAGGAAGGATTACCTACTCTTTGTAGAGCTGCCATGGCTAGTGCACTTAACCACATGGACCGCTGATTATTAAGCTGTCTTCATGCTGTTGTGTCAGAAGGGGAGCTCATAAGCTATGCTACAGTGACAAGTGATCAGGGGAGGTTCTGTTAATGAAGGGAAATGAGGTGGCAATGAGAGAAGCAGACAGGACTCACCAAAACAAGTGGAAGTGTAAATCCAGAAATACCATACTGTTAAGTGCTGCTGTTAGAAATTCCAAGGCAACATATAACACAAACTGTGAGTATGCAATTCCCTTCTGCAAATGTCACCCAGGGTCACCACCACCTCGACGTGACCCCTGCGACGGAAGCGTGTCTGCTCTCCGCTGACAGCCAGCACGCAGGGAACACTTCCAATCGCACGGTCAGCATCACCCATTCTTTTCAAATCAAGCACATCAGCAAGTGACAGAGGAATGAGAATTTCAAGGTCACTCAGCACAGCTCTGTAATGAGCTGCTGTCCCAAATCTGGCACAAGCCCAGAAACAATAAATCCCAGGGCAAAGGAGGAGCAAAGTACTACACCAGCCTTTGTACCAGAACATCACTCACCCACTTCTAGGCTAGAACTACTAGAGGCTGAAAGAGAAGAATATCAATTAACAGAAGGCTGCTCTGCATAAACTGTTTTGATCTCGAGCATTTATAAATAGCTCAGATCAATAACAGTCTGATGCAAGATACTCTGACCTAGCATAACACAAGTTAGGAGGCTGTTAGTTTGCCATTATCAGTATGGACAACATAATGTCCTTCACAACACCTCCCTACAGCAAAAGCAGGAGGACAGGGAAGCATCAACCCTACAACTGGGTCCCTCCCAGGAGAGGCACGAGGTGGGGGAAATACTACTACAGAACTTAATGCTTTGCTGGTGATCGCATGCCCCTCTTCACAAGCTGCTGAGCTTGCAGGTTGCCTAAGACATGATGTCAGCCAGTGCTGGAATTGGCACATGTTCTTCAATAGGATGCAAGGGAAAGGACAGTTGGCTCCAGAGCAAGTTTTTACGGTGACAAGCTTTTTACTGCACAAAAACAGCAAGGAAACTAACGTTTCACTCCAGCTCCTCCCAAAAGGAACACCTAGGGTTTTACTGCATCCCCTTTTCCTTTACAGTTCTTTGGAGACAGTAATCAGATTCCAGGCACGGCCAAGGCTGCCAGTCTGACTTCCCACTGCTGCTGAAGCAGGTCATGTTATTGTGAAAGTCAATGATTTGGATTTTCTGGACAGACCAGACACAAATAGTTTTTAAGAGAACTACTGCGCTAGCTTTTGGCCTGTGGCTGCTTCATTCAATTCTCAGGAGCCAGCATAAAATAGTCTCCAGAGCTGGGAGTTCAGTTGCTGCACTGAGCTTTGCTATTTGTCACAGAGTGCTCTACCAAATAACCCAGTTCTGTATAGCTCTAAGGCACAGTTTAGATTATATACTTCCTAGGAAGGAGGGAAAAAAAAAAAAAAAAACTGCACACACACAGAATAAGCAGAACTCCCTAGCAGCCCTTGTGAAACACAAGAAAAAGGAGAAGAAGGGGAAAACGTAGGATATAATCTTTGTCCCCAAATCATGAGAAACTCTTCCATTTACCTAACTGGGGAGAGGGCCAGCCTATACTCATCTTTAAGTCAACACAGCAGCTGTCAATCAAGAATCAAACTAAAGGCTCTCATAACTCTTTCCAGAGCAGTCAGTACACTGATTCAGGTGTGCACTGCTCCCCAAAAGGGATGAAGGTGATATTTGTAAAGAAACACCGGTAATGAAAACAGTTTTTAGCTATCTGGTCTTTACCACGTTACAAAGTTATCTGTGCCCATATTTGATGGCTATTAGCAAAATCCTTCGCTCTGCTTTGAAATATGCACAAGATTTTTGGAAGCAAAGGCAGATTAAAATGACTGGTTTACTCCCCACACGTGCCACTGCTTTGCAACAGGATTCTGACAAGGAGCTTTCCACTGCTGCTTTGAGAACTCCATCAGTCAGCAGGTCAGCTGGGCCTCATCTCCACCCAGGACTGTATCTCTGATAAAGGATTTAATTGAACACCAATATTTCTGTGTCTCTCTTAAAGCCCAGTCAGCCCCTTTTTAGGCAGACACCGTTACTACACAATCAATAATGAGCTGAATGAGAAACAGATAATCACACAGGACTTTGCTCGTATGGAGAGACACAACTTGTGAGAAGGGGATGCAGAGAAGATGAACACAAAGAAGGAATCTCCTCCTTTACCTGTCCCCGAGCAGATGTACTCTGTGACACCTACGAGAACGTTTAGCTTGGAAAACAGCCTATGGCTGCTGAGGCACTCTCATTTCCAGTTCAGTGCTGTTGTCAGGTGCAGAATAACCTCCAGACTATTTACCACCAGCACTGCATGGTTTGTTTTGAGAAGCATTGACCACGAGTACAAATGAAGAGATATAAAGCACTGCATGGCTTCAGATAGACTGCTAAGCCCATATTTCTTCAGGGCAAAGAAGCTAATCCATGTATGCTGAGACACCTTGCTAGCCCATCAGAAAGGAGCACACAGAACCAGCTGGATACTCAGACTAGCTTATTTCTATAACACTAGGCCTAAAGAAGCTAAATAGAAAGTTACTGAACTAAATGAGGGCAGGGAAATGAAAATAAAGGTGAGTATGAAACTAAAATGAGGCTACTGAGCACACAGAGAAGGTAGGAGAGTGATAGAAAGCGCTGTGAGGGAGCAGCTTAGAACCAACCTTTTTTCATTGGATGGTACAAATCCGGCTGAGGATCTAGCAGGAGGGAAAACAAAAACAAAAATAGCAGAGAAAGGAGATTAAGAGAGAAAGGAAAAAAAGCTTGCGCATGATTTTTGACTCAGACCCTGGGAAAAGCTTTTAGTCTACAGCTTTCTTTAAGCTCAGGACTCTCTTCAAGTATTTTTAAAATAAATACAGATGCACACACCAGATGTCAAACACCCACTAATAAAAAGATAGATACATATTAAAAGAAAAAAAAAATTCTTGTGGCCCTTCAGCAGGTCATGGCACAAGAACTTACACGAGAACATTTTGGTTAAAGACTGATAATGAATTCCAGAATCAAGCTGCATAGTCAAAATTTAACACTCCCTGCAAAAGGGATAGATATAAAAGAGTTTTGTGATGAGCAGAGTCAGGAAATCAAGAATGCAGATCAGTGCAAATTACCAGCAGCACTGCTTCTTCCAAATAGATGGAGTCTTGAGGGGTACTGCTGGGACAACTGCTTGGCACTTCAGTGACACAAAGGGATGGAGCATCCTGTGCCACCGAGCTAGGCTACCAGCTAAGAAGTGCCTTGCTTCTGTAAAGCAAGTGATGCCAAGTTTTCAGGGCTGCATACCTTCGTTTTCAGGCAAGGCTGGGAACGTTTTCACCTGGAACGGACGGAAAGGTTTGCCCTCCAGGGGAATTTCTTCGCTTTCCTCAGAGCTCACTCTGACATCCACCTGGGACTCAGAAATGGAGGATGTGAACTGATCCATGTCTGCACGCTGCTCCTGAAGCAGTTCATCTAAAAGGAATAAGAGGCAATCTTAAGCTGCAGGAAGCCTGGCAAGAACAGAAAGGGGCAGATGGTTTGAACTAGCCGATGCAGGGCTGCAGGGCGAACACTCCTCTGGGGTGCCAGGTTATCTTATCTTCTATGCTCCGAGGTCCCATTTGGAATGCTCAGTAAAGGCACTGGCCAGAAAAACATGCAAATAAGAGCCCAGAGGTTTGATGTGGCCGGAGGTTCTTGGCAAGAGGGGATTAAAATCCTATAAAACAGAAAAGCATCTGCTTATTTTTACGGATCTTTTTTCATCTAACTTTGAAAGACAGCTTCATTATTCTAACTGTTGTCGAGTTTTAACCAGACAGCAGTTGGGAAAGGCTATTCTGACTTGGTGCGTTGTGAAACCCAGGGAATACCTGCCCTGCAGTACCTCTGAGTACACCCAAGTGCCTGTTGTTTGGGGTGTCCTCAAGGGAGCTAGCAATCTTTTAGCAGTCCATTTCACTTGAAATAAGAGATCCTAGTCTAACACACTGGCAAGGGAGCTGGCACAGAGACACTTACCAATCTCATCCTGGATTTCTTCAGCCACATATGGCACCTTGTAGAGCAGAGATAAGCTTTGATTCATCCGCTCCTCAATCACATGGAGATGTGTCATCACCTGCAGATGTACAAGAATGTGTTGGAGTGGGCAAAGACTGCCAGTCACTTCACTGGTGCCAGTGCTCCACTTATTAAATAAAATACCTACTACTGGTGGATTTGCCATGACAGACAACAGAACGGGACCATTGCGTTAATCCATCTAATCCAATACTCTGATGCTTTCTAACATTTCATGTTTCACTGAGACAGGCCATTTGTACATGGCTCTTTCGGTATTTTGGGAAAGACTTGGGAAGAGAGAGAGGTTCAGCTGGCTCTTGCTGTAACCAGCTCTCTGTTGGAAGCACTGTGATGGTATTTCCCATATCCTAGCCATGGTCATAATTCATTTCATGCTGCAGCTACAAGTAAGTGCTTTATTAAACAGATTATCATTCTCAACTACTAGAAAAGATACATCCAAAGGGAGCAGGCAAGATTACTTATCCCCTATTTTCAGAACAAAGGCACCTTTCAGAATAATGGCTGCATTACATGTGTCTCATATCCACTACACCCACTCGCTGGCAACAGCTTTCTCCTTTCATTTGAGAAACAAATTCAACCTCAAATCACTTCTCCCTAGCATATGACATACACTGGTGAAGGCAAGCCTGACCTGCAGAGGGTGCTGCATAATCAGGGATCATGCAGATCAAGAAACACATTAATAGGGACAGCCAAATGTTGGAGAAAGCTAAGGAGTTGAATGGACCTCTTTTACAGTCTAACATGTGCCTGACCTTTCAGAGCAAGGATGAAAGCAATTTAATTTTACATGTGGCAGCTTGTCAGTCAAAGGAATCGATTTAGGAGCTGAAAGTGCATCTGAAAAGTAAAGCGAATGGAAATTGAACTGTACCACCCACATCCCTCACATGTCGATTTGTTGACACTGCAGCCTTCAGAATGAATTAAGAACTGTTTAGGTTTCAGCTTAAGAATACAGTTCACACACTCCCTCCCTTGGGCTTTGGCAGCATCAGAACAAAGGGTCAGGATGGACTGCGTTTGATATGCTAAATTGTCTCTGGAAATGCTACTGCATATTCTTTATCACGAGCCAAACAACAGTTTGTAAACACAGCAATTATTATCAACCTTTCTGAGAATGCGCAGCCCAACAAGAAAGCAAGAATCAGTGGTAGAAAACCAGAGAGACAGGAGACAAAGGTAAACCACCAACCCTGGAAGAAAAGAAAGCGAGTGCAAAAACAACAGTCCCCAACAAACAATTTCATGGGTACTTGACAAAAGGAAACACAAAAACGACACCAAACTAGTCCCAATCCCTAGACTTGCTACAGCAAGCAGCAATAATTCATGGCTAAAACCAGATGCTCCAAGATAGTACTCCAATCCTCAATTTTTAACACTGAGTCATGTACTGAGGAAAATTGTACAGAGTATCTGATGACAGGCACCATGCATACAGAATGGGAGATCACCACACAAGTATATCAAGTTGCTATAGTACCCAGTAAATTAGTGCGAGGACTTGACGCATGCCTTCTAGAGCCCCTGACAGTCACTGCTGCGTAACAATGACTCCCTTGCTGGAAACATACCTGAGATTTCATCTGTGCAGCCTTTTCTGGGTCAACTGCCAGGACATGCTGGTAATGGCGGATGGTGTGCAGCCGGTCCTTGTTCTCAGCACGAACGTAGCGCTTCAGAGCTTGCACGATGCGGTGGGGCTGTAGGATTTGGGGCGTGGTGGGAGAAAGAAGTTCAAATCCAGTTGATTCAAGTAAAAATCACAACTGAAATATAGCACTTGAGATGTGAACCTGCTTTGTTACTGGACAGATCTGTACTAGCCTCTTACATAACACCCCTTTACCCTACATCTATTCAATTCAGAACACCATGCCTTATGAGCACTAAACAAAGCAGAGGGATTTTAGACAGAAAGAAGAATGAGTCAAGCAGGAGACTCACAGCTAGGTCTTCAGCAGGAACAGCCACGATGGAGAAAGCTTCACTGAGAATCTACTCCCACCTTCTGCCCCAGCAGGTCACAGGCAGTCTTCTCACCAAGCCATTCCCATCTTTCACTTCACCCAGCACAATCCTATTGTAAAATATCGTTGCAAAGGAACTCACCCGTGGTGGGTCAGCCTGCAGGGCAGCCAGGTAGTTCTCCAGAGCAATCCGACGGCGATCATTCAGTATGGCTTCCACACGAGCCAGGTGAGTCTCCACAAGCTGCTGCTTCTCACTTGCTGCCTCTTTCTCCAGAGATTTAACCATTGCCTGGAAGTGCTGGAATAAAGAACAGAGTCTGTGTGAAATGCTGCGTGCTTCAGGACCTCTCACTCACATAACTCCCTGGAAGAAATGGAGCCTGTCACATGCATGTCCTAGACATTTACAGCAGGAGAGAAGGAAAATGACAGATGTTGACGCAGATCTTGTGTTTGCCAATTACATAGCGACAATCTACCTTCCAAACGTCCTACACAATCTGTATCAAAGGTCTGGATGGGCTCAACTCCATCATTTTGGAGTTGAGAGATCCAGATTGTGCTGGAAAATGACGTAATATTAACGCTTTCACTCAACCTTGTGACATGGGAACAAGATAGATCCCTTCACCCTAGAGCCGTTCATCTGAATTTGCAAAAGTCAAAGGTATTGCGTAAGGGACTTTCCATCAGCATGTCTTCAGATCAAATCTCTGCACATTCAGTTAGAAAGGTCACAAACAACATCTCCAAGTAAACCAAGAGTTCATTAAGTATTGTTATGTATCATCACAGACAATGGAAAACTCTTGCAGATTTGTACAGATTTCAAACAGTGGCTTATGCTAAATAATGCAGAGAGAGACCTGTGTTCCAGGATAAAATCCAAATTGGGCTTATAAACCAGCCAGCTGTGCACTGGTTTGAGAGAACTTCATCTATTTCTCACTGCCAGAAGAGCCTGCCTCTAACAATGCTGTACAGAGCATATCCCTGATTAACTTCATCATCTAACTGAACTCTACTCATAAGGCAGAAGATTGGCATTTTGGCAGCAAACCAGCTTTATCTGCTGTCTAAGTGGTTTTCACTAAGTCTGCCCAAACAGGAAATGTGTGTCCAGAGAGCCAGGGCCAATCTGAACTGGGCTGTGAGGCCACCGGTTAGCGCGAAGCGGGCCAAAGGTCTGAAGTTACAATTTGGCTCTGCTGCTGCTATGCTCTGGGGATGAGATAGCTTCCTCCTACTTGGCTTGGGAAAGGACCTGGCACAATATCGGATCATCTCCAGCTTTAAGAACAAAACACGCAATTGAATCAAAACTCCTCTAAAAGGCAACTGCTGACAGAACAGGAAGGCTGTTCTTCCATTTCAGTCAGCTTTGGATATTAGCATCTCATTTAGTTTATTGACAACATGAAAGCCAAGCAACAGTAGCTTTCTTCTTTAGGCCCTTCAACTCTTACCTGAATGAGAGTCTGTCTTTCTGCCTTGGGGAGATTTACGGCTTGGTGTTCTGCTTCCTCCCATTCCTTTTTCACCTAGACAAGAAAGGAAAGAACACATTAACAAGACAGAAATTTACATCTGGTCTTCAGAGAAGATAAACCGTAACCATCACAGTGTGGTCACGCTGTAAGAAACTCAGAGAAGCTGGTGACTGAAAAGGAAGTCAGCCTGCCATCAGTTTGTTCAGAGGAACATGGGCAGCAGTGCAGTACAAAAGGCCAAGGCTTGATGCTCACCCGGTCCATGCGGTTGTGGTGTCTGACCTCCAGCTGCTCCTTCGCCTTTTGGAAGCGGGCGTGCTCGTTGTCATCAGCGGGGGTTTCAAAATACACATCCACATCATCAGTTGGCACTGCAAAGAGAGGGCAGGGATAAGCAGAGGTTCAGAAATCTGTGATCCTGGGCTGTAAAAGACAGGTAGGGAGAGGAATCTCCACACCTGCAGAACTAACAATCTGGCAGGTTGAGCCTACTGAACCGCCACCTACCAGGAGTCCATTTTTGTATCTCTAAGCTGCCAGTTCACTGCACATCAGTTAGTTACATCATCCCAAACACACAGTGAGGCACTGTGGCAATCAGCACCTGTTCGGTCTTCTCATTAGTTCTGAGACGAGCATTATTCAGCTCCAGCAACAGAATGGCTTGGATTGTGGAATAAAGAACTTGTGTTCTCTTCCCTCTCACACTGGCTTTGGATAGTTTAAATGACATTTTGTGCATTAGCTGTTCACTGACAAGCTGGCTCCAGCTATCATTAATATCATTAGGGAGCTTGACAATAACTCTGCACAAAACACTACCCAATATTCTACACTTCAAACCTACCTCCCCTACCAGATGCACCATGCAGGACTAACAGGCAATGGTATTAGACATGACAGCAACAGAAGGAGGCTCAGTGAGACAAATTGACTTGTCCAAATATCTGGACGGTTTGTATTTTTAAGACATTCAAATCTGACAAAAGGAGAAATAAAGTTTCAGAACTGACAGCCTCAAGCACCTGCAAAATCCACAAAGGGAGCTCTGTGCTCCATACACTGCAGTTGAGGAAACACCGAACCAAGTTTCTGTGCTACAGTTTTAGACAAAACACGTCCCAGAGCCCCTTCTGAAAGGGTCCATGGCAAACAGGATGCACTCTGTCACTGCCCTTTGACAGACAGAGAGCAGAAAGGGAAAGTTAAGGCAACTCTTCAACCATTTTATTAATATGGGTATGTAAAAGCTTCAACACACCACTGAAAGACAGCATGCTTCTGAGAAAAAAAATCACCTTGTGCTTTAGCATGAATGGAGAGTAAGAGTTTAGCATGCACCATAATCCACAAACCTCACCAGGGAAGGAGGAGTGGAGAAGGGGAACGAATACTGCATGAAAGAATGGCAACATACAACATAGGCATTGTTGTTGTGTGCAAGCACAATGCCAGGCCAGCACTGTGCTCTGGGCCTGCTCATGCCATTTCTGAACCAGGCTTTGACACAGAGAACTCTCTTTCCAGCCCCGAATCCCTCTGCAACAGAGCAAACTTTTGTACAAAAAGCTCCTGACATCCACATCTTTTATTCCACCACTTCAGTTAGATCAGCCCAATCTAAAGCACTTGCATGAAGCCCATTTTGTAAACAGGATTATGGCTGTATAGTCAGACTGCCAAGCCCCAGATAACACAAAAAGCCTTTCAAAAGGCTTTAATGGTAGCTGAAGTGGAAGTGCTGGAGTTCAACAATAAGATTAATAAGGAGGTTAAAATGTTTTTGGTAGTTTTATCATCTGACATAAAAGCCAGTTGAAATGGGTGCCAAAAACCTCAAGCTCTCGAAAATGCAGGCACTGAATCGTGATTCATATTTCAAACTGAGCTGAAAGTGGGAATCTGAATTCTATACTACTTCACTGATGTTTTCCCAAAATGTAATAGCAAGAAAACGCCTACTGCCAGGAGAACGGCGCGCAGCAGCTTGCTTTCCAGGACTGACTGGTCAAACACATGCACGGAAATGTGACTGGGAAAAGCAAGTGCTTTCTTCCACGTATTTGGAAAAAAAGCTGGTTATGCAAAGAGGCAAGCTAGGTGTTTTCATAACGAGAGGTCAGAGACAGCCCCTGGTTCCTGCTAACGATCTGGAAGATAACAAAGCCCTTGGTAAGAGCTGCAGACCAACGGCGAGCACAGACAGCGTACACCCAGAGCCACTTTCCCCAGGAAAGCTCAACCTGAAGACCTCGAGAAGCAGAGACAAGAGGAGACTGCTGCAAAGGGACAGACACCAGAACCAAAAGGATGGGCTACACACGGATCCTCTCTTGACCTAGGCAAGGAGGAGGAGACACCAAACGCCAGACAGACAGTGGCTAGCTGCACGAGGGCCAGTGGGAGGCAGGACTTACTCATCTTTTTACACACAGCCATACAATACTCCTCTGACTCAAAATTGTTCCTGTTGCCTCCGCAGCCTCCATATATAAAGCGAATGCATTTTCTCTTGTTAGGGTCGAAGTACCAACGAGGCATCACAGCCCGGCAGGGCCCTGTCATCGCCTCCTGGGAGCAGACAGCTGTGTGGAGACGGGGTAGAACGTGAGCTGGTGAGGAGCACAGGCCTTGCCGAGACTGAGAAAGCAGCGGTGGCTCTGGTCACACCTCCTTCTGGGCACCTGTAGTCTCAGCATCACTACATCAGCCCTTCAGAAGGTTCTGGGCAGTTTAGGGGCCGGTTTTAACATTTGACAAGTGTCCACCACAGGGTTGCTGGGAAAAAAAGGTCTACACATGCTGCTCTGGAGCAAACACGAAGCAGCAGGCTGCCCAAGCCAGTGCCTCGACACGCAGCTTTCATCTGCACGAGTCACTTTGCATTAGCTAGTGCTAGGAACAGCAGGGATCTATTCTGCTGATGCCAGAGTTATGCCTTGGGTGTCCCAATGGTAGGGCCTCCACTATCTAAAACCAGCACGATGGAGAGAAAACCCATTAGGGCTGCTTAAAGCATTCAGCAAGGTCCTGTTCCACTGCACTCTGCCTGGACAGATGCTTCACGTCTTACAGGTGAAGTGTAAAAGTGCAAAGGCAGGCTAAGCACACAGAACGTGATCGCTCTGGCAATTAGAACTGATAGATTTTTAAGTCTTAAAACATCTCTGCACTAAATAATGAAAGCCCAGATAGCCATGGTGTGTGGACTGCTGCACAATAAGCAGGTGATATCAGGCCTTGGGTTATTCTGAGGCAAGAGAACAGACACACTGTATAAGTTAGCAACTGCTCACGGCACTTGGAGAAAATAGACTGTGGGGCCCCCAAACAGACACCCTGGTCAAATTGTTTCAGCTCTGCTTCAACATCTGCAGATCTGTAATAGTTCTGTACATATATGGATCTAAGCCTTGTTTCAGCAAGTAAAATTATCTGCAGCATGCTGGCATTTTACCAGCAAGATGCAAGAACTGCTGGCAATGATTCAGCGATCTGTAACTAATTGAATTTCATTCTCTCTTCCCTCTTCCCTCCTCTGCAGACACTTCGACATGCGAAGTATAGGGTGCTCTGTAACACTGAAGCACCACAGGGTCAGCAGATGCCCTCTGAACGGCACCTAACACTTAACAAAAGCTACTGCAAATACTTATGTAATGGAAGTGGGCCAACTGTGCCAATTTTCTTTCTTTCTTTTGTGGAAGAGAAGGGTTTATGCAACGGCTTTTAAGGTTTAACATGGAGACTGGAAAGGGAGCACCAAGTATGTTCTTCAACCTTAAATGGCACCTTCAACACCACCTCTGCAGAATGTGGCCTACCACTTGAAGCTCCCTTTTTGTGATCTGGGTATAAAACACAAAATCCAAGGTAACCACCCCAAATTGGGAATTCACAGTATACTCCAAATGCCTCTATGATTTTCCAGAATTAGCCTGTGCCGATATTTTCTGACTTGACACCGCACCTTCATGGAGGTGCTTGTTCAACGTGCCAAACACTGGGCTTTCTGCCAGCAGTTCTGCTGTTTATCTGGAAACATATGGCCCATGCTCCAGAGAGTTAATTTCAACACTTGAAACATAAGCATCATCAGCTTTCCTGTGTTTGCTAACTTATCTGGCAAACAAAACTTCCAAGTGGCATTTACTGACTTGATCAAAAACCTATCACCAACTGACAGCCAACAAGAGCACAAGGAAGTAAGAGGCCTGCAGGCTAGGATGTGACTTACATTTCATATCGCTGCTAACTTCTTTTTCAGAAACAGCCTTGTCACTGCTAGGCTCTGTAGTGGTCTCTTCATTGTAATCGTCTCCTTTGTAGCTATCATAATAGTAATCACGATCTTCCACCACATCCTCTTCTTCCTCCCCTTCATCTTCTTCATCCTCATCTTCCTCCACAGCTGTTCCTGTGAAGTCTTCTACACCTGCCTCTGTAGGGAACTCACTGAAGGGATACAGTTAAGTTAAACTAAAGCTAATCACTTTGCAGCCAGCCTTTGATGTAACAGAGTAATGATTCTCTTTTCATCTGTTTTAGAAACACAAAAGATAGGAAAATAAGTGTAGTGATTGTTGATCTGCTGCAGCAACAGGACTCCTCTTGTTACAGACAGACCTGCTGTTCCAGGCAGAGCTACTCCATGCCTCTGCCTCTGTGGGGGCTCCTAATGCTTTGTTAACAGTTTCTTTTCAGTAACTGAAAGTCTACAGTACTAGGGGGGAAATACCTACTGTAGCTATCAGTCAGTCTTTCTGACTGGCTAAGGATGGAAGGAGAGGGCTGTTTAGCCCCAGTAAAAGGAATACTGAACTGTCATTCATCCTTCTGCAAGGCTTTTTCATGTTCAGGACACTCAAGGGAAATTCACAAGCAGAGAAATTCTCCTCTCAATCCTCTCCACCTGCATGAAACAGGTGACAGCAGCTTCACATGCAGAGCTGTTAGCACCCATGCTAGCAGTAAGATCCCTACCTTTTGTAAACGTCATAGTCTTCATCCTCATCTTCATCCTCTTCCTCTTTGGACAGAGCCTCATCCACAACTTTTGTCTGAGGACAGCACACATATTCCGTTCCATGGAACTGGTCTACTCCACAGGGCAGCAGCATGCCGTAGCTGTGCAGGATCATCCCTTCTGTCAGACAGGCCTGAAAGAGGAGCCCACGTATGGCAGCTCAGGATCATGCCCTCATTTTGGATAATGTCTGCCTAGCAGAGGTCCCAAGGATGGGACCAATGGTCTACATTTTACAGCATAAGGACAATAGCAGCATATGACTTAAGTTTGGACATTAAAAGCAAATGGACTTGAAATTTGTAGCGTAAGCAAAGTCCCCAGAAAAGTCTCTGATCCACAGCCATGCAGTGCTTCCTGGTGTAAACGTCTAACCCCCCCACCCCACCCCTATCAACTGCTGATTTGTCAGCCTGCCTAAGTTCTGGAAAAATAATTAGTTGTTTTGTGCCAACTCAAGGGAGAGAGCACTCGGAAGAAAGAGAACTGCTGTTTGCTTTTCTGGGCAGGTCATTTCATTAAACTTTATCTATTAAACTTTACATAAGTAAGTGAGTAATTGCTCAAATGCACTTTGTGTCAAGATTATTTTAACATGCTGTAGATGAAAATCAATGAGAAATCAAGAAAAAAGCCCAATCCAAACTGTGATTAGACATTATGTCTATACATTTCTCTTGAACTACGGAAATGCATCATTTTGTAGTGCCCCAGAAAAGAAGGGAGTAAGAAAGGCTCTATTATGTACATCAGAACTCTTTTGTGTTTTGCTTTGTTACAGCACGGATATAACATGAGCCAAATATTTCTGGAGAAGTCCTCCAACTATGTTGAAAGCGAGTGATTTCTACATTTTCTAGATATAAGAATGTTTATCCTCAATTAAAAAGCAATTCCTCTAGCACAGCTTTATTAAGACAGGTTTTTGTTGCCAGGAAATTAAAATAGAATTGCTGCATCCTTAACCTCTTATGTACTAACACTGCCACAATTAAACACCGTGTTACTGCTTCTAGAAAACAGAAAATGTATATTTAGTCATGATTTTGTTGTTTGTTTTTGTTTTTTGTTACTCCCAGATGAAATGGGTGTGCAGAGAATCTGCGACATTTTTGCTAGGCAGATTAAAAACACCCAAACCAACATACATTAAAAAAACACCAAAAAAACCCCACAGTCTAGATTTATTCTGAGAAGATAATCCATCTCTTATGTAAAACCTCCACTAATCAGTCACAACATAACTCACATTGCACTCCAAACCAAATCCCCAGCAGCAGCACTAACGTTAATGTGAAACATGCAAGAAAAGCACAAAACATCCCATGACCACAGTGACTCTCCACCATGGGAAGAAAGACGAGCCATTGGTTACAGTAATATATCCCAGGGACCCGACTTCAATTCCTGGCTCCACCCTAGAGTATGACCTTCAAGAGAGGAAAATAACTCAACTAGCTGCACAGGTTTTTAAGTCGCTTGAGTACTTTTACACATTTTTTCATTGCTCTCTGCCTCAGTCCACAGACATGGGGATAATGTTCATCTCTGGGGTCTCATGTTCTAACTCTACAAGAGTCCAAGTGGACATATCCAGAATAAAGATGCTTGCCACAGCAGCTCAGTTACCTCTTTTGCTACCGTGTGCCAGTGCTGATGACTTTCGCACACATCCATCCGCTCTTTGTGGAAGAACCGGCATTTCTCCGGCACCAGCAGGACGTCGCTCACAAACTCGCCCACTGAAAAACAAGGAACATCCATGAGACAGTGGACAAGAGTTCACTTGTCCCATCACAAATGTCCAGCTTCAAGCAGAAGACAGAGGCAGTATCAGACATCCCCAAAGCACACTTTGTTCTAAGTGCCTTTAAGGTCTGCGTATATACATACATATATTCTTTATAGGCACGGCAGCTATCTATGCTAATGCAGTGAAAAATCAGAGCTTCAGAATTTCCAAGACAAAAACAGGAGAATGGGCTGATATCAGGCTGAAACATTATGCAAACCCTAAGGCTGAACTGAAGGCAAGTTTACAAATAGTTGTTCCTGGAACAGATACAGGATTGACTGAAGCAATTTCATGCAAATCTTTGAAAACACTGCATCTGCATACGGAAGTTTTCAAAGCGCTTAATTACCTATTTCTAAATGAGCTGTATCATACCAAAGCTAGCTCATGCTGCCTGTTGCTGTAACAGCCTGGAAAATTTTATGTGCCACAGTGTTATCTCTGTTTTTGGTATCCGGGTATCTGAGTAAGACTTGTTTGTTTGGTTTGGTTTTTCAACAGTTTCCAGATGGCTTAGTTCAGGATCAACTGCAGCGCATTCCCCAACTGGGACAGCCCTAACCAAAACAAGAGGATTGGAAAATAAAAGCTGTACAGCCCCAGAAACAGAGCAAAACCAGACTCAGCAAACACTGCATTCCAACATTTAGATAACCACAACCTCACCAGCACAACGAAGTTTTGGCACAGACTGAAGGCCAGACTTCTGCTTTTGAGGAAGGATGGAGACAAAGACCACCAGTTTGCTCTACAGACTTTGCATTAGTTGGACTTAACAGCTATTTAACCCAAATATCCACCAGAGCTCAGCACCAACACATGCCAAACTATACAAGCATTACTTCCTGTTCTTAGTCCAGAAGTCCTAAAAACCATTGGAATTGAAATGCAAAATATTAAATTTTCTCAGTTGAGATTTTTCTTTGCCTATTTAAATGCCACATCAAGTAACTTTAAAATAAGAAAATACCTAGATACCCTGAAGGGGAATAACTTCAGTACAAGTGACTCAAAGCAGCATACCTTGCACACCTACCAGCAGGTTTATCCTCTATTAAATTGGAGGAAAGTTCTTTAGGGAAATGTCTTTTTCTCCTGGAGTCTCAAGGGAGCAGAATTTTTTGACCAACCAACCTTCAACGTGATCTTTTCAGAAGAAATTTTTATGTATCGAGTGACCAATTTTTATGCAGCCTCAGTGCTGATACCAAAGGCTCATGATCACTTCTGTGCACTATAAGCAAAAGTCAAAACAGAGTTTAGGGACAGACTGTCTTGTGATTGTCATCAGATAATGAAAATCAGCCGGAATTTATCACCTCTTTTGAACAGAGAAATGGTATTTTCCCAAATTTTCTTCTCACAACTCAGTTAATCTTTCCTCCTCCCGTCTCAGGAGAGGTTAGTTTTAAGATTCTGATAAAAAAGTTAAAACTGACCAAACTTGAAAACCAAGAAGCTGTGGTTCTGGGGACAGAAGACTCAAACTGATCAGAAATAATAAGTGTTAATAACCAGTAGCCACAGAAGCAGCTGTAGCTAACCCTGGCATGAAAGACATGAGAGCTGCTCTCAGTTGAGCTTGTAAATGCAAAACCATTACACTTGGCAAGCTAACAGACACCTTCTCCATTCATGACCACTACTAATAAAAAAAAAAAAAAAAACACCCTCCCTTTTAAACTCAGAGTAGCCAGCAGAGGCGTTTCCATGCCACCTGGCAGCTCAGCCACAACTGCCAGCAGTTCGTGTCTTCACACCTCACCAAGCTCAGCCCCACTCTCACCATCCTACTGTTACCTTTATTTTACAGCTCAGTGAGAGCGCTAATGGGTCCTCCTCTCCCCTCTGCACCTTTGAAATTCAAAAGAGTTTTCATTGGCAGAGGAGAGGCAGGAGAAGGTTAAGCACAGTAGGACAGCAAGATCCTATCGCAAGATATTCTGTGCAGTAGCAAATGGAAGACACAAGCAGCAACAGGAACAAAACATGTAGCTGGACTGTAATAAGAAAAGTCATGCATACCCCAGAGGCACACATCATCCATTTACAACAAGCAATTTGCAGACTGATAAGACAATGAAAATGTACTTTATGGACTGACTTGCAACTCAGATTGAGAAACCAAAAACCTTACTGGCTGGGCGTTACAAGTCAGTAACACTGAAGGATGACAATGATAAAAACCTGGTAACAGTTTCATACTTCTCAAATTTTAGGGCAGCATCACTAAAATCAGCTTAATTTTCAGTTGAAGAATAGGATTATTTTTAAAACAGATGACTCCTTTCAATTCCAAGATCTTGCTTTCATCCTTACTCCCATTAGCAGCACTCAGTCCAATCAGCTGGGTTTGGTTGCTTCTCAAATTTGAATTTCCATGTCTATAAAGAGAAGTATCTTTCTCCCAGGGTGCAACCGTACTAAATTCAGTTTTGACCAAGTGCTCTGTGATCATCTAGTGGAAGGGATTGCATGCAGGAGAATGGTACCTACACAGCTCTGCAGATTTCCTTGTGCTCTCCAATGCCAAACTACAAGCTAACCTGAGACACGCCTACTAATTATGAAAACCAGCACAGCAGTGTCAATCACAACCTACAGGTCAAAAGCTGCATGGTAAACAAGCACTGCCTGATTCAAGTGGGTGGATAGACTCTGGAAAGTACAGTGAAATCCATGACAGTTTATCTACTATTCTTTCACAGTTCAAAGTGGGGACATGGGATACAGCTGCAAGAAGCAGGGCCTTTTTGAAACAGCTAAGTTTAAATATAGGCATGGAAATAGAATAGAGATCTCTTGCCAAGACCGAAGCAGGAAGCCTGAACACACTGAGCATTTAAGTCTCCAAGGCAACAAAATATTAAAGCTTCACAAAAATAGGATCAGAGTATTAAATCCCAATGTCTTTGTGATATTCAAATACAATAGCCTTCAGGTTTTTATGGCAGTTGCAGAGAGAATGGGGATTTCTTTTTCACGCCAGGCACCGTTATTCCAGTGCAGCTGTTACCAAGCTGTCGATCTGCTGGAGAAAGGCAGAGTTCCATCTTGTGGAAGTGAAAACATTTGAGTGGAAGTTGGATGTGGAAATGGCAACCTGATACGAGAGAAGCCTTATAAACTCAGATGTTCTCTCTCTAAGAAGCCAGGATGCAATTCTTTACTCCCCCCATGAGAATTCAGGAAAGCACATCAGGCACTCACCCAGGCACTTGTAGGGCACAACAATATGAGTGTGGTCCTTGCACTGTTTCTTTCCCCTCTTGCACCAGCTGTCGATACTGACAGGCTGATTGGCTTCCACCACATTCGTAATCTGAAGGTCTGGATACATCTGTTTAAAAAGAACCACAGATGGATTTATTTCCAGAAAGGAAAAAGAATGTACAAAGTGGCTCCTAGCCAGAAGGAGGCCAATTCTCTAAACAAGAATAAGTTCAAATTTGTACATGGATACACATTCTCTTCTGGATCAAGCTTATAACAGCTGAAGACATAAAAAAGCCCCCAGCTGTTTATCATACAGGGCATCAGCAATGGAATGTGTCATCACTTCTTGACATGTGGCAGGAGAAAGCCAGGTTAAGGCCAAGAGCTGAGCACCGAGCTGAGGTTTCTGCCTTTGCATGGAGGTGGAGGAGTATTTTTACCTGTCCCATTTTGGCTGGCACAATACCCTCCAGAACAGGGCAATCACCAACAAGTAGAATTAATAACATCTTCAGACACTCTCATCATTTGTCAAGTTAATATGCACCTAACTCCTCGGGTTTCCTTATGCCTGCTCCATTTATAATGTATTAACATGATCCCTATGTTCTGCTCAAGTTCTCAAGTCCAGACACTGATTTATATTTAGGTTTCTGCTACATGAACCAAATGTAGCCCCAGTTACATCAGCCTTGTAAAACAGTATCAAAAGTTTTCCAGTCCAGACATGGTGTGCTCTATCACCTTCCCATTAAAAAAACATTCCTTGTGGTATTTTACATGCCTGTCACCTCCAAGGAATAATTAAAGACACTCATCAAGGCCAATATGCTGCAGTATCTGGAGCACACTGAAAGGAGATTAAGGCTTTTACAATAAAGCACGAAGAACCTAAAAACACAGCCAAAATTCTGATGAAAATATTTTTCTAATATTCTGGCTGATCTGTGCGTGTCACCAATAACAACACAAGCACACTGTAATTCAAACAGGTGTCAGGTTCTCATTTTGCACAGATAAGGAGCAGACACTGGTCTAACTAATGTGAAGAAACCTCTGAGAACACTGCGGTACCTCCTTGGCTTACAGTCCAATCACCTTCTGTGGCAGCGTGAGCTGATTTACACCAGAGGTAACTCCTAAATCCCACCAGTGTCCCCCCTGCTCTTCCGTGGCAGTAACACAGCAGGGCAGTTCAGGAAACTGAGGGTTAGTTTGCCACTAACTGGCTAAATTCAAATCCAATTCCTTTGCAGCAGTGAAGACGCAGGGTCCCACAGCAATCCTTACCTCCTGGCAGTACTGCAGAATCTCTTCCTTTTTTCCAAAGCAGCTCTTGGTCCCAGAAGTGTCAGGTTCCCATTTCCCAGTCTGGATATTCACATGCATATTTAGCTTCCCACAGAACATGGCAATCTGAGGCTCTGCCACCGCAAACCCTGTCCCAGCATTGGCTGCCAGTGCCTGTGAAGACAAACAGAAACAAAACACGTTGATTGCTTTATCTGATAGAAAGCAGAACAACACAAGAACCAGAAAGGCTCTGGCATCTACTCAGAGAGCTCCCACTTCATCAGAGGAGTCTTGCAAATGCATTTTGTAAGCGTACTCCTCACAGCTGATGGGCCCACACTGGGTTTTCACCAGTAATGCATTTCTTTTTCCAAACTCTATTCTTGCAACAACAGCTTACCAAAACCAGACTAATTCACACTTGAAGGTTATGCCCACAACAGCTAAAAGAGATGTCTGAAGAACCTAAAGAGCTGCTCTTGATCCCCAGGTATTTGGGGATAAATAACTAACATCATTAACTCCTGGCAGAAATTCCTTTGTGAGGCTACCAGTATTGCTACCACAAATAAAATAACTACTTCCCACTTCATGGGGCTGTCTCAGAGTTTCAAGAAGCGTTTGTCCAGAGATCTTCAAATATCTGGGATGGAAACACCCAGCTTGCCCAGAGGCGCAAGCAGGGATGGCTTCTGCTGAGCCTGCTCCTCCGAGCCTGCTATCCTGCACCCAGTGCTCCTCAGGCACTGTCCCAGCAGCTTTCTGACGCCAATGCTGTGCACCAGCAGACAGAGCACAGGACAAAAACCCCACAGCACAAAGGCACATCCGGGTCAAACTGCAGAGCGAGCACTGAGAACAAGGCCAGCTTCCTGTCCTGAAATCCTGCTGGCTGAACAAAAGAAAAACGAGATTAAATCAAATTGCAGAGTTGGGGTTTTTCAGAAAGGCGGAGTGTCTGCTGGGAGCTGAAAGTCCTCTCCCTGGGTAACCAAAACCGTACGAACAACAACCAACCAACCCACCAGATGAACTCCCAAACCAAAAGCTCTTCAAAGTGTTTTAAGGGGAGTGAAATCCATTTCAGATGCTTCAGATAAGGCAGATGAGAAGCAGCAAGATGCAGGCTCCAGGGCAGCACTGCCCCAAGGCTGTTTTTCTGGCAGGCAGCACTACCCCAGGCCACCAGCCCTGCCTTCATATTTAACCTTCCAAGCACTCAGAAATGCGTTTGTTCCTGCAGGCACTGCTCATTCCCTACTGCCTGCAGATCCCCCACAACTTCTATCGCCGTGTGTACGCTCACAGCAAGTAGAAAGTGATCAAGAAAGGAAATCAAGTGGTCAACCCCAAGTGCAGCTCCTGGTTTCATGATGGAAAAAATTAACTCTACTAGTCAATTTCCCCCCCTTTTCATACAAAAGTGGTGCCTGCAGACATTTAAGCACACAGAAGCATGGACTGCTCAGTGCTGAACCCATGGCTCAGGGGATAAGACCGACCTGAGATACAAAGGCCCAGCTTGATGCCTTACCTTCAGAAAAACATCCCTCGAGTTTTAAGAGCTCTGCACCAGCATGTCACCTTTCAGAGAAACATTCACATACAAGCAGTTTCATTTACTCCAGCCCTTCCACCCAACAGACATCCATGAGAGCAAATTTTAGCACAGACCACAAAGTACTGAAATATTGAACTATTTATAACAGACACCAGCAGTGACGTCCCTGTAACGAAACGCTTCCAAGTCCATTGCTCACCTGTTTTAACCGGAGCCGAAGCTGAAAGCCTCCCAACGGCCCCAGCCTTTTGCTGGTACCTTGACAATGCAGAAGCATCAGTTCTGCCCAGAAGATTGGTATCAAGGAACAGTTTTGCTACAAACAGCCAATTCCACTTGCCATCTCAGAAGTCAAAGGCCCAGAAGTCACAATACACAGAATGAGCACACCGGAACCTGTCCGTGATCTCATCTCTTCCAAAAAGAGGAATAATTGCTGGCTTGTTTCCTAAAAGGCTCAGGAAGGGCCAAGTCCTCCCAGCTCTCCATCACTTGCTGTCTCGGAGGGAGAACCCGAAGGGCAAAACCCCCACTTGTTATTCTGTCGTCTTTTGGTCTCCTGGAGCCTGGAACCACCACGACAAGAGCTGCACACCAGGAGAATGACACGCAAATGTTGTGCTGCGGGAGTCGTAGCGCTGGCACATGGAGAGAAGCCAGCTCCACATCTCAGAGCCATCCAACCGAGACGTGCTGCCAGCAGGTGCTGACCAACACCACGCAGCAAAACCTTGGCTCTGCACTGCTTTCCTCATCGCCCTGCTGTGCCAGAAGGGAAAGCCAAGTGTAGAATGGTCCTTTATAACTCCATAAACACACATGCAAGGTTTGTACCAGGGCCTTTTCATCTCTCTATAAACAAACACCACGTTGGTACCAACAACCAAGCACAAGATCTATCAGGGGAAACAATCCACAACCAGAATTGTTTGGAGCAACACTACAGCCACATCAAGCTGAACTCTGAAGAGCACAAAAAAGAAATGCATCAAGTATGTGCACAGCATTAGCCCTAGCAAGAAGAAAGCATGTTTTGAGTGGTTCGGACATCATGGGCACGGCCTATGCTCGCGAGTGCTCTCCTTCAAAGCAAGCCTCACTAGCACACAGCAAAACGCGATCAATGCATAAGCAGGAGAGGAGCAGCTCCCATCAGGGGCAGCACCAGCCATTGGTAACCCATTCAGAAGAGCCCTGCAGGAGCAGAACTCCTGTTCAAACACATACCAACCTCCTGAAGTCAGAGCAGGGGTATTTACATACTGATGTGAGCTGCTGTTTGCTTTTGCTGCCTCTCCGGCTTGACACCTCACACTGTGGCAAAGGTACCATTCCTCCTCGGGGATTGCTCACATAGTTTGCATATCAGTCAGTGCTGTTGCCATAGCTACAGGAATATGCTAAACCCCAATTCGCAGCTGAACAAACGAGACTAATTACTTGCTTGATTTCATCACTTTCAATCAAATGGAAGAAGTCTTTTCTTGAATCGTGCAGTTGGGTTAAGTTAATGAACTGCAGGAGTTGAATCTTTAACCCCGTGGCCCCCAAGATAAGATTTGTGAGTAATGGGCTTCAATTTTTCACTGCTGACGGCCCACTCCAGCCAAACACATCACTTAGATCATTTGGCATTTTTATCTCATTCTACCTGTAATGAGAGAACACAGCACAATGAACTTAATCACGGCGGAGGCCGCACCTTTAACTTTGTCACTCAGGTGAAAAAAGTCACCCAGGAGGGTTTTTTGGGCAAAGCCTTTCCTGCTGCCCCCACAACCACCTTCAGCATTCCAAAAACAAGCGCTCAGGCTGAGCAGGCTCGGGGCAGTCACTCTGCCCTCCAGCAGTACCTCGCAAAAGGAAGGCTGGGGAACGCGTAAGAAGGAAGCCGGGGATAAACACACATCCTTAGTTAGGCTGTTCAGTATTTCAGAGAATTCCCCCTTTCCACATTGCAGAGGGATGAAGAAACAAAGCGCATTTCTCCTCGGGAACTTCCCAGCCATAAATGGAAGCAGGCACCTCTGCTAGGGAGCAAGCACTGAATATGCCTCCAGCAAGCAGGCTGCCAGCAGGGGAGGGACAGCACCCAGGGCACGGGGGGGGGGAGCTCACCCCAAGGTGCACATCCTCAGTGACCATGATTTCAGCTATTATCCTATGAATACATCCCCATAACATGAGAACAAGATGAATGTTATTTGGGAAAAGACTGTCACGTAAAGCACTACTCTCCTCGCTGGCACTTCAATTTACAAAATGTTTCATGATAACTTTCACTCTGCCTTTTGGTATAATTCTGTAACCCAGTTTGCTTTCCAAGACCAAAAAAAGCATTGGATTCCATAAACACATAAATCTCTGGCCAGTTAATGTCAGCTAAATTCCTCACCCTGTCACGCAGCGCCTGATTTACGGCCCTGAAACACTGGAATTCAGACGGCTAAATCTTCTCTGATGGAAGCATCTCTCCCCAAGGATCCAGTTTTTCATTTACTCCAACTTGGGACAGCAGGTTTCATAGCCGAGTTTTACCCACCCAGAGGCATGGGCTCTGTACTCCAAAAAGGGGTGCACATTTTTTCCCTGTAAGCATCTTCCATCTCAAGGGAGAGATGTGGGACTTAGAAGTCAGGAAGGAAAGAGAAATTTAAAACCCAAATCTGTCTTCTGAGCTGGCTCTGTTAGGATGAGAGGCAACAGCCTCACGTTGCACCAGGGCAGGTTTACGTTGGATATTAGGAATAATTTCTTCTCCAAAGAGCGGTGATGCGCTGGCACAGCTGCCCAGGGAGAGGTGGGGTCACCGTCCCTGGAGGTGTTTGGGATGTGGCACTTGGGGACGTGGTGGGATGGGCTGCGGTTGGACTTGGTGATCTTACAAGTCTTTCCAACCTTCATGATTCTATGATTTATCCCATGGCTGAGCAATGGCATAGATGAGGGACCTGCCACCCTGCTGCTCCTGGAGCACTGGCCAGCTTCCTTTTGCCAGAGCAAGGTAAGCACTGAAGCTCCCAGTTATGTCACCAGGCACCTGAGCAAGTTAAGACTTCCTCAGAAACACTGTGTGCAAAGTGACTGCCGTCCGCACCTTGTTGATTTTCTGCTTTCAAGGCTTTCAAAGCCTTCCCTCTCATCATCCATTGTCTTACAATTAACCAGAGTTCTCTCCTAAAATGCTAACACTAAAAACTGGCATGGCCCAAGTTCCAGTTTAAATGCACAAGCTGCACACAGCGAGGAAGGAGCAAGTTTTAGAGACGGATGCCATACTGGCAACACCACCGGCAGCGAGGCTTTGACCAACTGCAGGAAACAACTCTGATCCATGAGGCTGGAAGAAATAGCAGCCTGGGAGAATTGTTTTAAACTGCAAAACAGTTCTGCACCCTCACTGGAGCATCTCAGCACTCTCACAGCAGATGCAGTCCTTTCATCTCACGCTTCATCCTAAATTCCAGCCGCAAACAGAGGCTGTGGGAACACCCAGCAGGGCCTGCATCAACCCACAGTGCAACAAATGTGAAAGATGGCCATTCCCCTCGCCTTAAGTTTCCAGGACCTGTTAAACCTCATCACAACACAGCTTACTGAGCTATGCTGCTCACTGCCAAATGCCATTCAGGAAAGCCTCCAGTACAGCGGCTGGAATTCCTTTTCTGAGCTTTCCTTAATAGCACAGATATCTGCACAACGTCCCAAGTAAACACATTCTGAATTTTCTGGGAGGTTAAACATTGCAGTGACCTTGCCCATCTGATCAGATTAGCCAGAATAGGAGTTTTTATTCCAGCAAAACCAGGTTGGACAGGAGCTTAACAGGAAATCTTAAGATCCATTTTCATTGATCAAGAGTCCTTCAGGTAGTATATGGCTTATCAAGAAATCTAACAATACCCATGATGGAAAATCACTCTCCCTGCTCGCGTGTCCAGGGCACACCACTGACAAAGCAGCAGGCAAGTTCCCTTGTTCCAAGCTCACGTTCAGGCTTCCTCTACGCCAACATGAGCACTTGCTGCGAGCCTTCAGCCTCCAGGATTCCTCAGAGACCTCGCAGCACAAACTGCATGGAGGGCAGGCAGGGAACTCGTGGACGGAGCTGGGGACATCCCGACCTCACAAGAAAATGCCTTTTGTAGGACTGTCCGTGGCTCAGATCAGATCTCCTGCTTGGAAGAATGAAGTATTCCACAGCTATTTGCTGCTCTGCCGACAAGAGGTGCCAGACTGCACTGTGAAAGATTGCTTGTGCTGTTTGTTTTTAATTAAGCAAAGCCCCTCAGAAGAAATACTGCTTGCTAAATCAGGACGTGCACACAGCACAAACCAAGGGGCTGCAGAACATGCTTTCTGGCACAGCCCCTGTCTGGATACATAACAACTCTCACCTTTACTGAATTTAAAAAAAAAAATTAAAAAAAAGAAAATCTTTTTTTGGATTTCATTTAGAAGAATGCTTTCCCTCTGTAGTGCCACACGGGTGTCAGCACCGCAGCTCTCCCCATGCAGTGTAACAACTGCAGACACGGAGGATAGAAACTCTTCCAAGAGCTGAGGAATTCAAGTAGCTCCTTTGACACAAAAGCAGCCCTGCTCCCTGATCAGCTTTCCTGTGAACACAGCCCTCTATGGCTGCTGCTTTCCACTGCACGAGGACTCTGACTCTCCACCCTGTCCTTGGCTGATCACTGCACGCAGGACTCGCTGCCTCCAACCCCAGCTGTGTGTCCCGTGTTCCTGCTGCCTCCAGGGCCGACGTGGGGATTTCTCCTTTTGCAGGGGCAGGCTGGTCCTTGACAAAATTAAAATAAAGACCCGAGAAGAGATGTGGCAGCCACAGACTTCAGCCTGGCGTGAAGAGTTCAGCTGGAGCTTTGGGAAGAGGAGAACGCTTTGACTGAAATGGTGGAGGTGAGCTCAGCCCCCCAGATCCCTCTGCACTGCACAGCAGTGTGCTCACTGCCAGGAACCTCACCCAGCGATGAGCAGCTTATGGCAAGCTAGGAGTCAGGAAACCAACACTGCAATTAAAAAGTGAAGGAAGTTGGCAAAGGGATTTTATGCACAAGAACTCCTAAACAGCATCTTCAAGATTCCCCTGCACTTGAATGAATAAATTCTGAACACGAGCAGAGCTTTCGATTTGTGCTTCCAACGGTGTCCCAAGCTTTGTTTTCCTTAGCTCCTCTTCCTGCCCTTCTGCAGCAGAGAGGTGGCTGGAACCCAGGAAGGCTAATGAACGCCTGACGCAGCAGGCAGTAAATCTACAGACTAGCAGCTCATCCTAGCTCCATTGCTTTATTTTTTTTTTAAATTGCTGATAATTACAATAATGCACACGGGCAGGGGTCCAAGACAGGAAGAATTATTGTCTGCAGGCAGATCTGGTGTGAGCTGATAATACCAGCCCGTGTTTGCTTTTGCATTTAGAAGGCAGAAATCTCAGCACAGCAGCCCTCGGCTTCCTTGAACTCGCTGGAAGGGGCGGTGTCCTCAGCTGCTCGTCCTTTATCGACTTCAGTGGTGGAGAATCCTGCACCAGCCAAAAGCTGGGACCCACTGCAGGCGCTGCACTGCTGGCTCGTGTGCAGTTTATGTTTAGATCCGCCCCGTTCACAGCTCACACACAGCCCTGAACGCTCCAAGTTCAGCAACAACAGCCTGTGTGCCTTCAGATGTGCTGACAGCAGCCAGAGTGCTACAAAGACCAAAGCAACGCTGAAGTCTAGAGCTTTACTGCTCCTGCCCCTGCTCTGCCCTTCTGCAGAGAGAAGGGGGATTTCCAAGTACCTGTGGCTCCCAGGAGCCCTTCTGCCCTTGGAATGTGTGCTAATTACACAGCAGATTATCTCCCGCTCCTCCCCAGTTCATCATCCTCCACAAACGGAGCCTCCACGAGTCACTGGGCAGATAATCTGCTGTCAGACATCTGTGCTGGGAGCCACATCCCAGCAGGGACAGGGGGCTGCTGGTGGTGCGGAGCAGCCTCAGCATGGCCATGGCTCAGGGCACTTCCATGTCCTGGGGGAGAGGGTTAACGCTTGCCTTCAGCGCTCTCTTCTCTTCCCCTCGAGGGGCAAAGTTCAGATCTCCACAGCCGGAACGCTCCCTGAACAAATCACACCCAGAACTGTGTCCTTTAAGGAAAGCCCCAGGCAGGCCCCAAGGCTTCAGAGCCGTGTGGAACACAGGGACCAGAGCAGCTGGCCATGAGGGGTGGAGAGGGGCCCAGCAGCACAGCCCTCACACAGCTGGGTCCCAACACACACCACTATTTCAGCCAAACACAGCAACACGGCTATTTAAGGCACCTTTTTGTGGAGCCACCCCAAGTCCCACCCAGCACAGGCCCATTTATCACGGGGCTGCACAAAGTCGAGCGGTGCCGAAGGTCACCAGCAGCAGGCTCAGGCTGGGTTAATCCTCAGCCCTCCATGCTCTGAGCTGTGCCATCGCTCCCTCCAGCACAGCAAGACTAATTACTGCCTTCCCACTTGAGTTATTTGGGCACCTGACCCACAGGGAGCCAAGATGTCTCGTTATCTTGCCAGCACGAGAAAACTTCAGTGCAAGATTTTTTCGCATGCACTAAAAACCTTCAAAAAGTACAGAAAAAGGTCATTGGGAGACCTAGCATGGGGCTGAAAGCAGAACCATGTGTTACGACTGCCAGCAGCACAGCAGCCTCACTGCAGCACGTGGGGAGCAGCACTGAGACACGCTGCTTCCTAACTCACCCTTCCACATAGCTCTGTAATGAAATCTTACAGCACTTTACGTAATAGCTGGTGAACATCATCACTGCAGTAACCAGGATACAGAGATAGCACACAGGAAGGTGCATTAACAAAATATTTAATCGCTTCAAAACAATTTGTTTGGAGCAAAAGCAACTCAGTGCTAGACCAGAACACCTCATACATTTGTTCCCTAGTTCTCCTAGCGGATAAAAAAGGCAAAAAGGAGAATTTATTATCATTAAGCAAAAAAAAAAAAAAAACAACCCAACTCTTAAACTACCGATTCAAACAGTTTTAGCATTCCAGAGAAAAGCTATATTCAAAAAAATCAGCACAAATACTGGTTTTAGAGATGTCTGCAGCTCCCTGGGAGCCCCCCGTGCTGCAGGGAGCCTGGGCTCCCGCTGGGATCCCCCGTCGCACCGCTCAGGGGCTGCACGGTGCCAGGGCTGCGCAGAGCGTGGTGCAGGACACGGCTGTCCAAAAAGCAGGCAGGGAACAGGAGGGCAGATTTCAACAGAGCGTCAGGAATTTGAAGCGGCAAGGAGAAATACCTGGAAAAAAATTTGCAAGATAAAAGGCAGATAAGGAGTGGGAAGCGCAGTGCAGGCATGCTCTGGTCTCAGCCACTGAGCTCAAGTTTAGCTCCCTTCAAAGCCTTGGTCAGCGTCATAAAGAGGCTGTTTTGTGCTCAGATTGCAACTGTGGAAACGTGAGAAATATCCATCTGGTATCTCAAAGTTCTGCAATTGGGCAACTGCTGAAACTCCCCTAGCACGCAGGAATAACTCAACAGGAATTGCTCAAACCACAGCCCCGAATTCAGACCTTCTGCAGAACACACTAATTGGTAACAGTGACACCACACACAGCCCAGATAAAACGCCCCATCTGGAAGGGGGAACCACCAGGTTTTGAAGCACTGGCCTGAGCCAGACCGAAACCAGCTCATTACCAACAAACAAGGAACAGCCTCGTTGTTCTCAGTGCCCAGACTGAGGGTATATCTGTACTTAAAGCTTTCAAGCTTCTGTCAAGAGCACAGGTTAATTCCATAAACCACAAGTCTGTGAAAATAAATCAGCACGTGGTAGATGTTACCGAGAAGGGTAACTTAACTCTGGCTCTCATGAAATACATTTAGAAAACAACAAAAATTGGAATTTTAAAAGAAAACCATCTCCCCACGTGCCTTCCCACACACCTCTTCCTCCCACTGCTGTGCTCCCAGCACTGCTGCTGGCCGAGCATCCTCCAGGCAGCACCGCCTAGCAGTGCTCGTGCAAAAACCAAACCCTTTCTTTTCAGAATCTTTAACGTGTGAGGTGAAAGCAGTGTTCTAAATCTCCTTGTATTTCTGTTTGAGGATTCCCATGCTGATATTCTAAGTTTATTCAGCTACAGTAAATAGTCATTTTTTCTTGAAGACAAAACCTCAGTGTCCCTACAAAGTTGAGCTTGCAGTTAAGCTGCTCATTAGGAGAAGATCCTACCACTTATGGGTTTAAAATAAAGCAAAAGAATTAGCTTAGCAAACCCATCTCAAGTTCCCACATAAAAACAGTCCTTCAGTGCTCCTGACTGCAGCTATTTTTGATCCCAGCAAACACCACCAAAGCTGATGAGAAGCTGCCAGCTTCCTTCCACTAGTGCTGGCAACCTGGACGGGAGCAAACAAGCATGCAATAGCAGTTTTTTACAATAAATAAGTAAATAAATAAAAGCACTTAAGTAGTAAAAAGGCTAAAGTACAGGAAGATGGCTTGGAGCAACACCACTTAACTCCAAGAGTCAGATGGTGAAGTTTATTTGTTTATTCCTAAATTCGCCACCCAACAGCCAAACATCTCTCTGAAGCATCCCAGCACTACAGCAGAACTTGGGCTCCAGTCTCACCACTTTCTTCTTTCAAAGTGCAGCACAAAAGGTGAACTCCTCTCTGTCCCCTGAAGCTCACACCCCCCAGATTTAGCATCTAGCAGAACAGAGGGCAAATGACAGAGCCTTTGGAGCACCCTGAAGTTCTGGGAGCAGCTGGGTCACAGAAAGTGATGGAAGGACCTCGGTAACGGCTTCACGGATTTCAATCTTTTTAAAAGCAATCCTGACCAATTCAGCAGCATTTTATTTCTAAAGCATTAATTTATCGGCTGGGGTTTAATAGTCACCACGTCACATCATAGCTAAACCAGCATCCAGAAACCCTAATGGATGTATTAAACAGCTCCTTCAAGGGAAGCAGCAGACCTCCACTTAGAATAACTGCTTAATGCTATTAGAAAATTAAGCAGTAATTTATAGCACAGACTAAAGCTGGCTAGGTTCAGATCCCCTTTACTCATTTTGCTGATCCAGAAAGTAAAACTAGTTCAACAGAAGGTAGCAGAAATCTCCACACAGTTCAGCAGTGCTGTTCTGTAAGAGTTAACTGACTCTGCACGTTGGAGGAGCACATCTGAACCCCACGTGCCAAGTTTTACAACTCTTGGGTCCATCGAACCCTACCAGACTGTGCAGCACTGCATGGAAACAAAAGAAGGAGAGAACTGGCTTCCATCTCCCATGAAATGGGATTTCAGCTTTTGTTAGCAATTCCCTCCTGGTTTCAGGGAGAAGGAACTCATTGTACACTGATACCTGATTTCTTTGACGTTTCCTTCAGCATTTTCTACAAATGCTCAAGGTGGGTGTTAGGAGAGCAGAGCTGTCTTCTTTCCAGCTTGGTGGGGCTACAGTTAAATGCTGCATTGGTGGAAGAAGGGTTAGGGACTGCAGCTGCATCCTCCTGATGCTCAGCCCTTGGACAATTTTTAAGAAATATGACACTTCAGTGAGGTCTTTGAAGCACAAAACCATTATGAGCCAAAAGCTTTATTACAAATCTGGAAGCAAAACCTGCCTGTTCTGCAGTGAGGGAAATTACCCTTTGAAAAAGAACAGGCAGAACAGTTTTAGACAATCTAGTTATGCCTTCAGGAACAAGAGGCAATATACACTGAGGACTTCCATCATCTCAAGAGAAATTCCTCTTCAAGGTCTCTGAAAGGCAGCACTATTTTTTATGGAATACATCGTTAATCCCTTATATATTCTGGCCATCTCAGCAGCAGAACTATTTTTTTGGCCTAAAGACTTCGTTAGCATCCTCCAGCTGGAGAAACAGCAAAGAGAAGCTACAAGATGTAACGTTCTGAATATAAGGACTCCAAGCAACTCTCTATTCTTCCACTTGGAAAAGGCTATTAGCAGAAAGGCACTCTTTATTTTTTCTTGGGGAAAACTTCTGCCTACTCAGATGCTCTCATCCAACCCAATACACACCTGAGCACATTCACCTCTGCTGAGAGCCAGCAGAACAACACAGACAGCAGCCTGTCACAAATGAGCTCTACTTTCTTTGACCCTACAAGGCAGATATGGACAGCAATGGAAATGCTGACTTAACATCTAAATCCCATCACTAGGAGAGCGATTGGAGGGAAGATTGATTGCAGTATTGATGCAATAGGCCATTCACCATTTTCCTAGCCATGGGCTGAGCAGCTTCAATAGTTTTTTCAAAGTCAAAGGATGAAAGCATTGCATAAAGTGCATAAAGTTCTCACGCCAGGGAGTGGTGCCTTTGTTTTTCATTAGTTGACTTCAGACGTGGCCCAACGAGGGTTTTTGTGATCCAGACACAAGGCTGCACATGTATCTGAGCAGCAAACATTGACCTCACCAGAATCTGGCACATCACTGCAGAGGATTAGTCCTATGGAACGCATTCAGATGCCTCACATCATAAGAAATGAGCATTTGAGAAGGAGCCATGTTGAAATTATAGCTTGATGATGTAATAGCATCAGGCAGCCAGGAACATCTCATTCTAATATCCTTATTTCGGATATACAAAGAACTTTGAGGGCCCCGATCTGTTCCTAAACAGCCTAGGCTTCAATCATCTTTGAGGCACAACTGCAGCTAACTCAGCCAGCAGTGACAGCAGAATGTGTCAGGAAGCCAGGAACGCTCAAAAGATTCTGAGAATTCTGCACTGAGAGTTTTTGCATTTGACTGAAAATACACAATAGACTGAGAGGAGGAAACTGGACGAGAAGAAAAGCTCCTGTGTCCATCCAGGCTGCACAGCAGTTCTAAAATCTGGTCAGCAAGGATGAATGGACTAACTATCGAGCTGCAGGACTCCATCAGAGGCCAGCTGCATTTTGAGTTACACCTACAATTGAAAGGAACAGGGATGATAGTCCAGAGTAGCAGGAGCATTAGGAATAGTCCTCTTCTTAGGGAACACTCATGGTTCTCATCCCTCTAGGGCTTAGCTGTTAGGATAACTAACCACACCAAGCACACAACTGTAAGCTTCAATCAGGAGTGCAGGTGTTTCACAGGGACACCAGCTATCCGCTCATACACAGCAGAGAAGAGAGCAAGGTGTGTGTACAGACACCAGGAGGCTGAGTGGCTCAGCACCGGTCCATATTCCAGCAACACGAGCACCTGAATATGTTCACATCCTGATGCATTCCACCAGACTGTACCACTCTGCAATGTTCAGCCTGTATCTTCATTTTGTACTTTGTACTTTGTGTACCATGTGGTGCACTTCATGCCTTCATTGCTAAAGAACATCATCTTACACGTGATGTAGACACGTAACGTTACAGGGATGGTGCTCAGAGAGGTAAACTGAAAAGTCATTTCAAAGCAAATATTATAAAACAAAACTCTATAAATCTAGAGCATTTCAAGTTACCTGCTATCAAGAGTAAAAATTGTCCAGCCTCCTGTTATGGCATGAGAAGAAGTTTACAGGCAGGCCAGGGCCAGTAGCATCCTCTTCTCAAATAAAGAAACAAACCACCAACTATGCAAAGTGGCAATGCAGCTCAAAGCCAACACCATGGTAATAGCTGCTGCAAGTTCAGCTGCAGACAGCTGTGCACATTAAACCCATCTGAGATGGTTAACTCTGCTGCCAGCTGTAGCTACGTTTGCTGTGCCCCCAGTTACAGGATCAGGGCAGATTTAATAATCACAGACTACTGAATACAATAGCAGTATGAATAAAGCTATCAACCACTTACAGAGCAAGGAATAACAATTTAACTTCTTGCAAAAATCTTTAAAGACAGTGACAAAGCACAAAAAGTCAAACTGAAACCAAGGACAACAAAGCAAACGAGGCCATTGCTGCCTTTGCCTGAAGCAGGAGGCCATTCAGCCTCAGCAAGCAATGCTCCCCACTTCTCCTCCACAACACAGATGAAGCTTGCAGCCCCAAGTTTTGGGGATATCCTCCTTCATAACACACTTCTCTGCAGCAACCAGTTTAGCTGGCTGCATACACCTGACTAGCAAGTAGGGCAGGGGCCCTTTTGTAACACCCCTGAAATACATCAGCAGGATCTACCAAAGGGCTACAGTGACCCATTCTAGCCTGTGCCCCCAGTGAAGCAGGGCACTAACACGATACAGGTGCCCTGTGGAAAGCCTCCCACGTGGTGACACTTTGAAAAGTACTCTTCTCCCCACACTAATTCCCACGTGGAGCATGGTCCAAAAGCTTGCTTAATATAACTGAGCACAACAAATCCGTCCAAACGTAGGAATCTCAGCCTAGGCTTCAGAATGCCTTTTGTCTGTATCCCAGGTTTCACAGCCAGGCAGATCTGAACGAAGATTTGCTGCTGTCTTAACAGCCCTGCCACGTTAGGAATCCAGCTCTGCTCGTCAGCCTCCCTCGGAGGCACATTGCTGAGCAGAGGATCTGCCGGGCAGGGAGAGGAGAAAGGGCTGAGAGGTGGCTGATGGCTCTCTGTCTCTTAACGCGAGAAACGAAGACGTTCTGAAGCAAGATCCAAGCACTGAAAATGAAGGAGTAAATTATCCAGAACATTGTGCATGAAAGCAGTACTAGGGACTCAAACCTAAGTAATACATGTCAGCTGTTGGGATCAGCTAACAGATACATCCTGAACGTGCATGCAACAAGAGCACAAGCACGTAGCCAGAAGATGGGGAACCCCAACAAACCACGAGCTGGGATTGAGACCATGCAGCCAGCTGCAGACAGCACAGCAACAAAGCTGTGCAAAATATTACATTGCATGGAGCCTGCGCTCTGGCAGGCCATTCATCTGCTGCCTTTGTTATTGGAAAATTGCTTCCGAGAAAGCGGCTGTTGCCCTAAACAGAACATCCCCAGGCTGACTAGCTTTGTTGCAGAGCAAGTGCTGATGCAATTGGAACAAGCCAGCATTTGAGAAGTGGTGGAGGGGACACAGGGGGTGCAATGCTGTTGTTGGTGTTCTTCATTAGCAAAACTGCCTGTTTCAAAAATAAATCAAACTTTTTTTTTGGCTGAGTAGCAAGGAAAAACCTCTAGCGCTCAACGCTCCCCATGCTGAGGCTACGGAGCTCTCCTTAAGGACTCTGGAAATCAAGCAGTTATTTGAAACCCTACAACTCAAACTACTTAGAGGCACTTAGTCCTACTCCAAGAGCCCAAATGGGAGCTGCAAGCATCCTCCTCCACTCAAGAGTAATACCTGGTTTCCATGATAACCTGCACCCTCACGATCTGTCTCCCTTCTCCCTGGCAGGCAGTATTTAAGGGGATGGGTGAGCACTGCCACGCACCCTGCACTTGCGTTAATCTTTGGCCAAGGCTGTTCCACAGGGTAATGGGCTGAGCTTGGATCTTGATGTTGTTTCATTCTTTTGGGTTTCTAAATGCATATGTGATCTTGCTGCGTAAAACGATCCAGACATCAAATTCAATTTCTTCAGCGAGAGCTTTGATAAATTATGCAGAGAAAGATTCACGTTCAAATACCGATATACTCATGGGGAACTCAAACCACAGGTCTGAATCAACATTTTGCATTTAATCTTTTGAGAGGAATACTTAGCAGATTAAAGCAAATCTGCCCCTCTCTGTTTCAGGCCACTGCTGTTGCTGTAAGACAACCAGTGCAAGCAGTCAGCCAGCCTGCAACCAACGTTTGGTGGCAGGGACTTTAGTCTAATTCATGCAGATTCCAGGACCACTTTTGGCAAGTTATTAGTCCCAATATGAATGGGAAAAGATTAAACACCAATGAAAAAAAGAAAGTCTACTGAGAGCCAGCAATGTGTCACACCAAGTCCAAAACCATACAGGGAATTTGGTGATTAAGAGCTTTATCCTGGAGGCCACCATACGTCTGAGCGGGGCCCGGCTTCTGTCGTGAACATGCAATCCAAATCCGCTTGAAATCTATGAGTGCATAATGTTTATTGTAACAGATGGCGTGGGCAAGATTTTTCTTTTTGTTGCTGTCACTTCACACTACGCAATGACATCATAATTAGTGGGATTCATCAACCCAAAATCCAAAACAAAAGGGACGAGGCTTTTGGCAGGGAGATGGAGCTAAAAATAATGTAAAAGTCTTTAAAGAGAAGCCCAAAGATTAAAAATGCAAATGTTTGTGTTTTGATTTAAGCATCTCAGTTTTGAAGATACATAGGGCAATTCCCAGAGAACATCAGGTAGTTCACCAAACCTCCTGCCCATCCTTGCAAGGACGTCATCAGAAGATGATTTCTGAGGTCTCATCACTGACTGCTGCAGTGCTTCGAGGCAGCGGATGAAACAGCCCCAGCACAGCAGCTGTGTGAGCGAATGCAAGCCTGTTAGACTACAGAGTGAAGAGAATAATGCAGCTTTCTCTACTGCAAGAATTAAAAATCCACTGGTCAACTGCTCAGAACACAGCAGACTCTCAAAAATCCTAAGCAGCGAGTGTTGGTGGTTGCAAAAAGAGACCCCAATGAGTAAGGGCACTTTCAAGGTTAAACACGACTTTTATTTACGCTTGTTGGTGTGGCTGGTTGTCAGCTTGCCTGATGTGATCAGCAAGAAGTCGTCAGTAAGAAAATGATAATTAGCAACTCTTAAATGGAAACTTCACTAAGCACCAATCTACTGTTACAGTGAGGAGGAACCACGGCCCCAGCCGTCTCCGTTTGTGCGTACATCTCTCTTTCTCCACGTCCTTGACCTGGATCAGACCATACTTCTGACTGCTGTAATTTTGTTAGAGAGGAGCTTACCGTATGAAATTACCTAAATGGGTCCCTGTCACCGAGCCAACGCCTGGAATCCCAGCGCTGGAGCACAGTTATCTCCCACACTGCACCTCCATGCAACACCCCGTGAGTCACGCTGCAAGGATCCGCGCCTTGCCCAGGGTTAGGGCACACCAAGGGAGCCAGGAAAGAAGAACCAGCCCCGTCATCTGTTTTGCTGGCTTTTTGTTTGTTTTTTTCCCAGGTTCTATCTAAATGATGCAGGCAATTCTTAAGCTCTTTGTATTTGGTGACTTGAAAAAAAGTCAAAGTCATCATTTCATAACGATTTTCAGTTAGACTCCAAACACAGCAAAGCCATCTGAGCCAAACAATTATTGATTCTGTCTCCTCTGTAAACCTCTCTGAAGCTCGTGTGCTGCATGGAGCAGCGTCATCAGACCCCTCCATAACCCACAGGGATGTCCAGCCGCAGCGGCATGCTGCATGGCTCATCCGTGCAGGAAATCCCAGCAAGCAAAACATCTGCAGTTCTCAAAGGTCCCAGCGATGAACCCCAGAAAGGCACCCACAAATGACACTGATGTAAACTCTATAGCCAGACACCGCTGAGCAGGACTGAAAACCAGATCTTCACTCAATGCCAAACCGTTACTGGAAGGTTACCGTGAGGTCTAACGTAGTTTTCTGCAGAAAAAAAATCTGTAGGGAACAAACTCCTCAGGTGAAACCACGAGCCTTGCAGTCAACTCATCAACATTATGGCTGTCAAACAAGAAAAAATTCTCAGACCGTTCCATCACTTGGCCAGGTCAAGTATTGAACACTAAAATGGATCAAGAAAAATACGTTCTGGCATCAGGGTTGCGTATGGCAGAAAACTAAAGACCCAATGACCCCACGCCTCATCCTCCAAGCCTTCGCCATCAGCTCTCTCCCTGTGAAACACAGAGAATGGGATTTGATTTTAGCGTTAGTGGTCACTGAGAAAAACAGAAAGTGAAATAAGGCGTCAGCTGCCATGGCCCCGTGTGACTCCAGCAGGAGCTGGGTGCCCAGCACAACGCTGGAGATGTCAACCAAAAAGGCTCTGCAACACACATTGGTACAAGGACATGATCATCACTGACAGCACAAAAACACCAACCAAACCTTGTAACTAGGTTTAATACACAGATGGGAAGTCTCCTTTCCCCCGCTGCCATACACAAACCATCCCTGTAGCACTCGGCTGGTAAGCAGCTTAGCTGCATGCCCTTCTGGTCAGGTGGGCACCCCATTGCGTACAGCCAGCCCGGCTGCGTTCTGCTGCTAGCGAGATTAGTTTAACATCGTTTGCAGAAGATTAGGATTTCGGCCGTTTGTCTCAAGTCGGAGGTTTTGCAAGCGCAGATAAAGATGGAATTTTGAATTTTAAAACTCAGCCCAACAAGACTGCAGAGCTAGTGCTAGACCCTACTGCAGAGCCACGAAACAAAGCCCATTGGACTTTGTCTTCTATGGGATTATTTCAGGAATTTAGTCAGGAATATATACTTAGTCCTAACTGGGAAGGCAGCAAGTCTAGCGCTGAACAAATTAAAAAAAAAAAAGTTATCCACATGCAAGATCTGTTTTTGGAGTTAGTTGACCACTGCAGCAAGCCATAAATTAAGTGCAATCAACTTAAGAAATAACTAAAGAAAAAAAAAACAAATCCAGCTATTTTTCCCGAAATCTACATTTCCTTGTGTACTGTCTTTCCCCTACAGCACCCAACTTGCAGCAGACCTTGTCCCATCTGAGGCACCAGTGGCAACAAGCTAAAGCGACTTTTTAGCCCTCTGCACCCAGCAAGGAGCCAACAGATCTCCCAAATGGGGTGATTTAATTAAGTATGGCATTTTGGATAAACCACAGTAAGGAGAAGCCTGACAATTTATTCTGTTCATTCTGTATGTACATGTGTGTGTGTATATAAGAGTTACTTAGAGACTTTACACAATGCTGTCAACCCGTTTTCTCTCTCCACAAACCTGAGACTTAATGGCATCTCTACAGGAAAAAGTTGAAAATGGAAATTAAGCATTGAAAATACAAAAATTTATAGAGGCAACGTGTCTTAAAGGATCCATTTAGGGCAAAAGCAGTGATAAAAAATGCCATTATGGGTCCAGACAGCAAACTGAAAGGAAAGAAGGGACACTCCTGAAAGTTTAAGTACAGCTCTGAAGTAGAAGCCTTACCAAGATGGTTCATAGGCATCTGAGGTACTGCAGTTAAGAGCCAGCATCATCTTAAATCAACAGTATGCAGAGGCACTGACTGCACGAACCAAACGATAATTAAAAAAATAAAAATCAATAACACTAAGTTTTAGTGCACGAGAGCAAACAGCTGAAGGATTACGTCAATTTAAACAACCCAAAGCGGTTAACAGAAAGCCTGAGATGCCAAAGTGCACAACGTGAAGGCTTTCTCGTTAGAACAAGGAGTGCTGGGGTAGCACACGCCGTGTATTTTCAGCTGAAGAACAAGGTTATGGTTTAAGCACGTTTGCAGAAGCAGATGCTACAGTCAAAGTAACTTATGTTTACAAGATTGAGTCCCTACGCCTCCAAAAGACACAACAGAAAAAAAACAAAGGCAAAATTTTTAAAGGCAACATCTAGAAAGAAGCGTAACACGTATGCAACAGACACTGAATTGTTTCTTTCTTGCACTGTAAGGCACTGGAGGAGGTGCAAGAGGTAACGGTGAAGCCCAAAGGCAGCTAAAGCCACCTATGTAATGGATTTTGAATAGCTCTCGTGTTGCAGTGGACGTTATTAACAAAAAAGCATTTAACCCAAGGCTGAGGGATACTAATGCCTAAATCCCATTTAGGGGAGGCCATAAAGGAGGTGCCCCACGGGTCAGACACGGGGAGAGCCGCAGGCCTTCCCCAGAGCGTGCCTTCGCGCAGCACGGCAGCGCAGCAGAGCTCCAGACCTCTCTGCAACACCAGTCATCCATCTGATTTGCTGTTTCCTTACACACATCTCTGCTTCAGCAAAGCTCAGGCAGAGGCTCAGATGAGGCATGGCAAATAACGGCTTTCCTACGGAAGTGAATTTCCTAACACTTCCTGGGAAGTGAAGTTTTGGGAACTGAAAGCAAACTAAAGGGCACATTCAAGACTGGAATTTTACCGAGCTGTTTCTACTCAGGACTTCAACACCGAAGTGGAAATTTCCCCTAGGTGGAGTTCTTTGTTCAATGCAGCAGGCAATTAGAAGTCCCTAAGGTCTGCAGAAATGGCACACGACGGATATTTTTGTTAGTGAGGAATTAAGCATGCCACACAAAAATAACAACAACATGGGCTGCGGCATTCTGAGGCTAGACAGCATGTTGTTTTTCCTCCCCTCGAATCTTGTTTTTTTTGACACAGACAGGTAACAGAAGCATTCAAGATAGCTTTAGAAGATGACCACTAAAAATAAATGTGATTTCAAAAAAAAAAAAAAAAGGTAGTATCAAGTCTGCATTGCCTCAGATTGGATTACACAAAAAGGTCAAGTGATAAAAAAGAAACTTTGCATCTTTACAGGCCTTGGGGGCACAGCACAAGCAGTTTATCATTGGAATACAGATCAAATTAGAATAGATTTATTTTCTTTTTTCAGTTGGCACCAGCATCCTATTTGAAGTGCTCTCAGCTTTCACAAGCAGAACACAGCAGCTCCTGCATTCAGACACAACCCTAGGTTGCATATTACTCTGGAAAGATGAAAACCCTGTTCTGCTGGGTACCCCTGCTTCCTCTGAGCTCTTCCATTCAAATTCATTTGAACAGAGACTGTCAGAGGTTATCTGCCAGCAACACAGCCTGAAAGGGAGACTGTCACCAGCGACAGGCCCTGGGGAACGCCCTACTCAAAGGTTCATACGGCAATAATTAAAGAATATATAAGTCTGCCACTCCCCTTCCTCCATGCAAAGGAGAAAGAAAAACAATTTGTGGTTGGTAAGCAGATTACTGGGTGTTCCAGGGACAGGGACTGCTAGCTAAGATAATCAGGCAAAAGAAAATCCACCTAATGGGACATTGCCAATTCAACTGCACTGATAAATGCAGACACTGCTGTGCGTTTTCCTTCACTCTGGAACACTTTCAAAGGTCATCTTTATTTAAAAAAAAAACAATAAAATAAATAAATCCCATGTTTTTCATCACATAACCTGCTGTCCGCCAGTACAGATGATAAACACAACAAGAACAGTCACCATTTCACTTCCTAAGCTCTGCGTCCGGACACCGTTCTGGAGAACATTTGGCAGCAAGAAAGATGGAGAGCTGCAGCTCCCCACTGCCCAGACAACGGCACAGGATGCAGCAAAAATGAGCACTAAAACGTGACAAGGGACATTCTGTGCCAGCAGATGAAGGCGGCTGTCACGCCCTGGGAGGACGCGGGCTGTGCTGCAGGAGGGCTGAGCAGATAGCACCGGTGTAACCCCAAAGCGGGGTCAGCGCGGCACGGAGTGCTGCAGCTCAGGAGCACATCCACAGCCTGGGACGTGGGACGAGGCAGGGCTCCAGGCTGACCCTGTTCCACCAGGCCAGCATCCCCGCACCGTGGGGCTGACAGCCCCTCCCGGAGCACTGATGGGTGCCAAAGCCTCTGTGGATCCCATGACCGGTGACTCCCAGGCTGTGCTTCTTCAGCCTTAGAACAGACCGACGGCCGCGTCTGTTTCCCAAGGAGGAAGCTGGCTTTTCGTAACACGAGTCCACGAGCACAGCAGCTTCCAGAACACGGCTCGGATGTGACCGAGGAAGTGACCTCCAGCTGGAGGGGTTTCTCAACAGGTGCACGCGATCGGGTGGACACGGCCACCGCCCAGGGCGGCCCCTGCCACCAAGGGGACACTGAGCGACCCAGCACCACTGTCATCCTGCAAGGCAACCTCAGCACGAGCTTCTCCAGCTAGAATGAGTGCCACATCCCATTGATTTACATCCACTTAACACAAACACCGATAGGAACCATAATGCTGTGCCTTAACAGCAGCTGCATGAGCACGCAATGAGAAAGTCACAGACAAACATCACTTCACGCTGCATTTCTGCTGGCCCCAGCCTGCGGCCTCTCCCCACACGCTGCCAGAAGGCCGTTCTCCATCCACCCCAAAGGAACCAGAGCCCACTTTGCGCCAGCACAGCCACTGGGCCCCCCCCACACAGCCCGGGTGCAGCCGCCCACCTCGGCTCGCAGCCCCGCGCTGCTGCTCTGTGCTGAGGGACGGGCACGGCGCAGAGCTGCCAGGCGCCAGCATTGCTCCTGTCCGTGTTGTCGTGTCCGTGGGCAGGCTGCACCAAGTTTTTATTTTTAGGGATAAAGCCAAGATTTCCCTCCTCTCATTACATTTTTAGATACGTATACATGAAAGCTGTGTATGGAAGCCCTACCCGTATACACCCGATGGCAGCAATTAATCCGTGTCTCTATTAAGTGCCCCCTGCAGCAGCGCTCCCAGGCAGAACCCAACACCTCAGACACAGAGCGCACCCTCCAGGGACCCCCAGAGCCGCCCCCACACCCCGAGGCCCGCAGGGTGGTGGGGAGGGGATGGAGGTCCCGGAGCCGAACCGCGGCCCTGGAGCGGGCAAAAGGGCGAGGCAGCCCCCGCCGCCCTCCCAGACAGCGCCCGCCCGGCCGGGGGCGCTCGGCCCCACGCAGGGCGCCGGGCCCCCCCCCGGGCCTCGCAGCGCTGTGAGGGCGCAGCTTGAGGTAAATGAGGTAAAGCGCGGCCCCAACGGCCGCCCGCGCGCCCGGCCCGCACCTACCTCGATGTAACCGCCCAGCGTGATGGCGGGGCCGGCGAGCCCCAGCAGGAGCAGCAGGGGGAAGCGCTGCGCGCAACCCATCGCTCCCATCGTCTGCCGCCGCCTAAGCGCTACTGCGGCCTCCGCGGCCCCTGCGCGGCGCGACGGGAGCCGCCTCGCCAGGCCCCGCCCCGCGGCCAATCGGAGCGGGAGCACCGCGCCGACGGTCCCGCCCACGGGGGAGCGGCCCTGGGGCCCTGCGGGGGAAATGGCGGCCGGGGCGAGGGTTGAGGGGTGCGGGCCGTAGGGTTGTGTCCCTCTTGGGCTGTTCCAGGTGGAAGGCCGTGGGGGTTTCCTCAGATAGGAGAGCAGGACGTTCCCCAGCTGGCAGCGGGGCAGCACGGCAGCCATCTGCGTCTTCTCACAGAGACACCCAGCCTCTGGGCACCAGCAGCGAGCCCGGAGCCCTTGGTCGGTCTTTGCAATAAGGGACAGCTCAGCGTTTTTTCCCTTTATTTTTCCTCTTTAATAAAAGCCGGTGACATTGGGCTCTCGCATGCCTGCACCCGGTGGTGGGCACTGCCTGGAGGGGCAGCGGCTGCCTCTGAGCACAGCAGGGCTCTGTGCCAACCGCTCCATAGCGTTTTTCAGTCCCTTTTGAGCAGTTCTTCAACCAGAACGGGAAGGTAGCAGTTCAGGGGGAGAAGTGCCCACCTTGAAGGTGTGACCACTAAAGCTCCCAAAGGCAAGAACATGCGTAGGCAATAAAATCTTTAAAAATCTGATATAAACCGCTGCATTTCAGGCTTCTTTTTAAAGCAAAACCATCGCTGGACCCACTACAATTATGCCAGGAAAGGAGTATTCTATAGAATATAGACGTTAGTTTTCGTATGAAGGTACACGTGGTGCTTGCATGGGATGGAAAACATCGCTCCAAAATGCCGCATAGTCACAAAACATGCACGTTCCCAACTTCCATATTCTTCAGTGTCTCTTACAAGCACTATTTTCTGAAAAGGTTGAAGGGAATATTGCTGAAATGTTGCAGATAGGGGTAAATCTGGCCAATAATCAATAAGCAGCCCAGTTTTAATTAAACCAGCTGACTGGTCCACTAGTCACTTATTATAGTCCTTTTTTTATAGTATTTGAAAACCTTTAAATCTCTTTTACTGCAGTCCTCTGGCACATATAATTTTCTTTTCAACTTGGCCAAATTCAGTGGGAAAATGGAGTTAACGAGTTCTTTTTGAAAATTGATACATTTTAATGTAAATATTTTATTGTGCCATATGAACGCAGGAGTAAATAACTGGGTATATTCAGAGTCAAGCTTCTCCCTTCTTTAAATAAAAGGAGGTATTTTTCTTTCTCCCAAGGCCAAGGAGTACAAGCTGGTTACAAATCTTTGGATAGAGGCTTTCATTCGTGGTTGAATTTACACAGCGTTTAAAGCACTATATAAATTAATACAATTTTAATACTTAATATTTACATAGTGCTTGGTGAATACTTAATGTTCACAACCCCTCTGAGCTAGTGCATTTTGCAGATGTCAAAAAGGCTGCTGAAAAACAGGGCTTGTTAATTTGAGGTAGGGGAAGGTTTGATTTTGGGGGTACAGCAGAAGCTGCAGTAATTGGCTGCAGGTTACTGGGTGCTTCCAGAAGTGAAGTCAGAAATGTCCAAGCACAGAGGTATGCAAAGTATCAGAGCTCGCATGGGAGTATAAATTTCCATGGCCATGTGGTCAACATCCTCTTTCAGTCTATCTGACTGCCTGTAAAACCACTGCATGACAGTGGCTGCTAACACGCAACAAAAACCAGCATCCACATACACAGGCATGCCAAATGGATACTCCATTCACTTTGGAGTACTTTTTTAAACTAAATTCAAACTCAGTAAGCATATTTGATTTCACATAGTAATCGGTTCTCCATAGACAAAAAGTTTTAAACCAGGAGGTCTTCTTTCCCTGGTGGTCATCAGGAGCTCTGAATGCAATGGGGTTCACATGGCTGCAGGAGGGCAGGGAGAAAGGGAAACTGAGAAGCATAGATCCATCACCGGAGCCATCGTGCTTATGACAGTGAAAGAAGCAACCGTAGGATAAGTGGATTTACCATTGCCATGATCCATCAGCTATTATGAAGCCCTCTTGGAGCAGGAGTGCAAGGTGGTGGAGTGTCAGGCTGCAGTAATGGCTGCAAATTACCTTCTAAAGCCCACCAGTGATCTGTCACCTTTCACAGATCCACTTTGTACAACCCTGGGAAAGTGATTCTGGGGCTGCCTCATTCTTGTTGGCATTAATGTGGAGGCAGTGTTTAATACACACACAGCAAGGCACAGGAAGGTTACATTAACGTCCATAAAACCCTTTAAGATTCCCATGTGAAAGGTTCTATGAAAGTGCAAATAACTCACATACTTTATGCTGTCTAGGGCCTCTTTACGCGTTTTTAGCACACTAGTTATAACTTCTGGAGCTTTCCATGCATCTGGGATGAGTTTCTGTACTGTGTAGCAAAGCTGCGTAGCACAGACTTCATAGCCAGTGGGCTGGTGGAGCATCGTTTGGCTGTGCTGTGAGGATGGCTGCTCTGGGATCAGAGCAGCTCCCTCTGAATGCAGGTGGTTGTCCAGAGCTGCCCAACAGCGTGTTTACACAGCAAAATGCAAATGCCATTCCAGCAGTTAAAACAATACAATAAGAAACCACTTTCAGGGATCAGGAAAGGTTTTGGCGGTGGTTGCTTTTCAAATAACTTGTAGTCAACACCATAACAGCAGGTTATGCTACCACAGATGTTGACACACGCAATGGTCACGGCTCCTTTTTTTTTTTTTTAATGGTAGATATATTCCAGATTAGAACTGGCAGGTAGTTATCTGTTGCCTGTGACAACAGTACCACTGAACTGCTGCAAATCTGCAGCACTCCCTACAACACCTTTCCTGTTGTTAACCCTGTTAGGCAGGTGGCAGCTTTCATTTCCTTCCAAGAACCCTGTTTTATATGCCTGGTTTAGTGTCCTTTTCCCAGCACACCTATGCTAAAGATGCACAGGGAATCTTATGCTCAGCCTTGGCTGGCCTAGAGAGAAAAATCCTCCAGGACTACTGCTTATTCTTTATTCTTTAAGTGATGTTTTACGTGAACATCTCTCCACTATCACTGGCAAGACCACGGCTGAGTAAATGGAAAGAGCATATTTAGGATCATAAAAACATGCCCTGAATGATGCATGCTAAACTCTTGTTACAAAGGGTGAACAGAAGTCAGTGAGGAATGCGTGACACCAGTAAAGGCACTGGGAGCAGCAGCTTCAGCAAACAGATGTGCTGAGATCATGCCAGCACTGGAGAATGAGTTCACAGGAGTGAGAAAGCCTTTCAGTATTCTCACCGTTCTCTTAAGACTCCACAAATTAAAGCATAAAATTGATCTAGCCTGTGAACAGTAATGTTATGCAGCTCTTAATTAAAAAACTTGATTGAAGATTTAAATGGCAGATCATATTGCTTGTACTGGCTCTACATGACAGATATGTGCAAGTTAGAGGTTGCAAAGGTAGAGCTGAGCCAGCCCTGGTTTTAGGAGGTAAAATGCAAACTGAATTTAGAAAACAACTACAGCATATGACGTCCTCTATCTGCAAACAGAGCTGTTTGAGAGCCATAAAGCAGTGCAAAACCTTTATTAGTGAACTAACACTTGATCTGGCATCCAGCTACACAAATGCCTTTGGGAAATAACATTTCTCCCAAAGCCATAAATAACATCAGAAAGTTGCCAACCTACTTTGGTATTGGACATCTATATTTGGCTGCAAAATTTCTTTGTGGAAATCTAGGGTTCCTGCAGTTTTGTAACTCAGTCTTCCATCTGTAACTCAGAAGGAACATGTGGCAGACAAGGCACAGAAAGTGCAGCAGCAATGCAAAGACGGAAACTACACTGAAAAAAATGGAGTTAAAATATAAGGTACACACAGAGGAAGAAGAGAAGGGAAAAAGGGGATCCAGAGAAAAGACAGAAAAGACACAGAGGCCTTCTAGGCCTTGAAAGACAGGACTTAAAAAAAAAAAAAAAAAAAAAAAAAAAAAAAAAAAAAAAAGTTGGTTTCTATAGGAATACAATTGAATTTAGAAGAATGAAAGGATGGAGAACAAACAAGAACAGATGCATTGCCAACAGAGTCATACCTTAAAAACAGAAGAGTAGTTGCAGCTGTGAGGGAAACCAGCACAGGAATATGTGAGGATGACATAATACAGTAAATAGTGGTGGACGACGAACCTTCCTGTTTTTCCTTAAAGACATCTTAAAAATCGTTTGACAGGGAACAGAGGAAAAGTACCTTTTATTGTATCAATGAATCCTTAGCCCTTGATGCTCTGTTCCGTGCCTAAAACAGTGCCATTAATCTGGCTTTCACATGGTAACTTCACGCAGGTATTCTAAGATGGAGAGCTTTAAACAGCTGCTTGTGCTGTTATGTACTCCAGCAGCAGGATCCTGGCTCACAGCACGTAACAGACTGTTAAGGAAACAATCATAACGTTAATACTCACTTTCCCATAATGGCAAACTTCAAAATAACCCCTCTTTTAGGTTTAGAAATATGACTACTTTGCTGAAGCATGTCAGCACAGAAAAGATAGTGCCTTAGGAAATACAAAATAGCATCAATTGCGGATGCTTAAGCCCAGCACTACAGGAACATGGCTGCTAAAGGATGCTTCTGCTCCTTTGATACTCTGCATATCAATCTTTGCATCTGGAAAATGTGCTAAGTCTATGATCTCTTCTCATTTTCCAGGTGAGGGCAAAATCAGTGATCACTGTGAATTTAACTGGACAATCTGTTTGAAGAGGAAGACTATTCAAGACAGAAGCAGTAGCTGAAAGATAGAAGCAATCCTTTTTGGAACACATTTGCACATCTATAGTATTCACTATTCAGGAAAGGAAATAACCTCTAATACATAATATAATTTCAAGCCTACACTCAGATTTATGATCTCAAATGTAAAAATAGAAGAGACCCTAACCACCTTTTTAGCCAACGTAAGTTTTCAGCGTATGCAAACTGGCTCTTCTGTCGCTCACCTTGGCTCTGGATGGATCTGAGGCTTTGCACACTGGCAGGACCTCAAGGCAGATCTCAAGCCCAATGCATTTTCAAAGAGCTATAGCAAACACTACCTGACACATGGAACTCAAAACACGAGAGATGGAGGGAGGAAGGAGAAGCTGCATTGCAAAAAGTATTCAGTAATTCTCCCCCTTTGACATCATAGCTTCCCACAATGTGCTGAAGGCTTCCTGTCATCTTTTTCTCTTCTAGTCCACCTGTGAGACAGAAGTGTCATTAGTGTCATTTAGTCTCTGAGAATGCTAGGATCCGTTCTCCATACGATGGTCCAAGATCGTAGCGGGCTGCCCAGGGAAGTGGTGGAATCCCCATCCCTGGAGGTATTTGAGAGACACGTGGACATGGCAGTAAGGGACACGGTTTGGGGATGGCACTCAGTAGGTCATGTTGGTGGCTGGCCTTGATGATCTTGAAGGTCTTTTCCAAATAATTCTATGATTCTACATCACGAAGGACAACCAAACTATTCCAACTTAAATCAGCTGAGAAGTGCAGTTTGCAGTAGAGAAGTCAAATGAGAGAGCTTGAAGAAAAAAAAAAACAAGAAATCCACCAACAACTGAGTGTATTTTCCACAGTTATTGGCTCATGATGATGCTGATTTCTCCTGTTGTCCTTGGTCGTTTCCTTCCTCTCCCCTTGCCTGCTTGCCAGTTTCACTCAGACACTCATTTCAGCAGTGTGAAAGGTTCTTCATTTTATAGAGGTCTTTCATGAAAGATGAAAATTCAAATATGTTATCATCAGCTGCAGATCCACATAAGTCAGTATTATTGCATCCTTTATATTTCATCTGATTTTTTCTCGCAAATGTGTGTCAAATATCACAGTAGAATGATTAATGATATCACACATAATGGAAAGATTAAGCATTGATGCAGGAGAGTTGCTTGAGAGGAACAATTTTAACTCCTTTTCTCTCATAATTTATTTTTGTCCTAAACAGTAAAAGAAATCTGAAATTGAAAATAAAAATGGCTTGTATCACTGGCAAGCAAAAGAACTGATTCATGATTGAATTCTTCCTTCAGTATTCAGTGGTGGATTAAAAGCCAACTCATCTCAACAACCGGCACGGCAGTGAGCAACACAACATAAAAACCTCAGGACTTTGTCCTGCTGAATAAATGTGGAATCATCTGCAGCAGCTTTGAAGATAAGTGCAATTCAACGACAAAAAACCTACCCCTCCTTCTGCAATCAGGTCTGATTCAGCATGTTTTGTCAAGCACCACGGCATAACCTGTGCTAACAAGCTCTTTGTGGCACGCTGAAGTCACCTTGTTTTTCCCCCACTTGTTTGCACAGTCACTGCGAGCAGCGGGGTGTGTGAAGGAGTAACCCGTGACGCAGGGACAGACAGTGATGAATGTTGAGAAGTCTGGGAGACATCTCATCTCTATCAAATGTTTCATGTCTGATGCTGAAAAGCTTTACTGCAAGGAACTTTTCTCCACCAGCAGCACGGTACTTTCAAGTACGTCTTTTTTCTTGTGCGCTTAAAAGCAAAGTGACGCCAGCAAAAAAGCCCCTGACTTACTTTAATTTGGTATCAGCATAGGTGGTTGCAGTTTCCATCATTCTATTTAAACAAATATTAAGACATTTCCTGTTGCAATCATCATTACGAGCCTCATGGCTTCCACCTCCCCAGTCATGCTTATGTCAACACAGGAATATTTACTTTAGTTTCCTGAAATGCGCAACCTGGAGACAAGGGAGTTGCACACAGGGTAGCACAGTGAGGAGGACCCAGCAGCTTTGCCTTCCAGGTCCTGTCACCAGGTCACGTTTTGGGAAGGAGCTGAAGGGTCCTGTGCTAATTTAAATCCTAGTATTCAACTGAGTTGGAGTGAAAATCAGTGGGATTTTGGCATCCCCAGGCACAGGGATTCCTATTTGCAGACCTTGCTGTACAGTTGGGGCCAGATATTTTTTTTAAATGCCCCAAATACAGACAAGTGCTCTCTAGTACTATTAATTTATAAAATCTTTTAAAGTAGTGCCTTCAGACTCTGCACTTTTTTTTAACATTTGAAATGTACAATTCTTTGGAGGACCACGAGAAAATAAGCAGCAGCGCACTCAAAGCTTTGAAAGGCCTTCAGCAGGAAGGAGTCAGAATATCAGATCTCTTGGCAATAAGAAATGAAGAAATACATGCATTTGAAGTCTGCTTCAGTCGAATAAAGACAGAGCAAGGCTCAGCTGAAGGAACTGGGACATTTGAGCAGATGAATCCCAGTGGCTCCAAGGGAAGGAGTGGACCGCCTACAACTTCCACCTGCAAACCCATGGCCCGAGGGGGAGAGCAGCCTACTTCAGTGCTTCCCTGAATCACATTTGCTCAGAAGATGAGTCAGCCCCCGAGAGCTCTTTGTTTCAAGAAAACACATCGCTTTTCCTGTAACTTTCCCACTGTAGTTCCCCATCCTGCAAAAGGCTCAACTAAAAGTTTTACAACTTTTTTTTTTTTTTTACTATGATTTCCCCTCGTGCCCTGGAAGAAAGAGCAGCCTTTGATCCAGCCAGCCTGGCCAGCCAGAGGGTGAAGGTCTTCCTTTCCCCCAACAATAGAGGCACAACCATGAAAACACAGCAGAGCTTAGCACCGATACCAGCATGTCCTGCATCATTGAGCAATTTACAAGGCTTTTTCCACGATTTTCTTCTGTCTTGTCTCAGTCGTTTGGTGGACTCCCCGAGGCCTCTACCAGGATGCAGCTCATTGGCCAAATTCTATAAAAGGAGTCTTAAGTAGAGCACTCTGTTGAGGTTTGAGTCTTCACTTTAAAATGCAAATGGCTGGTAGTGAATTCCCTTTTGGGATTTAAGAGCTGAATTTAAAATGGAGAATGATGATACAAAAATATACTTCAGAAAGCAGTGCAGTGTGAGTAATGTAACATTTGCTGTATGAATACAGATTCTGCTGGTCAGCCCGATGTCTTCATTTATCTGCATGTTAATTATTTCCCTCAAAACTGCTTTTAGCTAATTTTTTCCTCATCATACAGCCTGGTGCAGTCTCAGTGGAATACGATGAGGGCAGAATCTGACCATGTTTTCTATTTTGTAAAACCTCATGCATTGGCACATTTAAATATATCAATATTCTGTCGGGTCCTACAAACATCTCCCCTTCTGCTAAGAAGTCTAACAAGACCTCTTCCATACACCCTGAAAATCTAACTGGATGGTAGACCCGCTTGCCAGCTCCCTTGTTGACCAGAAAGGCTGAAGGGCGAGACAAAGAAGTGTCTAGCAAAGGTTTTAAACCAACATTTACTCACTGATTTCAAAAGGAATGTCATCCTTCATACCCGTTTGCTTTTTAGGGGAAAAAATAAACATAATTCTGTCCTTAAATCAATTTATGCTGAAAGACATAGGCATACATGTGTGCATACAGACACACCCCTACAGCCTGACACGGATCTGTGGGATGTGAAGTGCCCTGACCTGCATCCAAAATCCAGGTTAATTGAAAAATCCGCTCCTTCCACGATCAGGCCTTAAGTAACTAAACCAGCTTCCTTGTATTTGTTCTGTCTTCTGGAAAATATACTTTTACATAACCCTTCAGAAGAATTCATTTCTATGCACACGGACGCTGGCACAAGCACACCCACCGGTTTTGATAAGCCATATACCAGCAAGGCTGAACTGTGTCATCACGATACGAAGCCCACAGATCACGGCTGAAGGGGAACAGCAGAGTTTCCAGCCTACGTTCAGGAGGGCCCAACCCTGTGATGCAGTTGAATGGGGAATTATTTGTATGGGGTTATGCTTGCTGTAGCTCTGGCTGGGGAATGTATGTACAGGCAGGGAGCAGGAGCAGACCCCAAATCAGGCCCTCCCACCTCTGCCACCTGCTGATCCCACAGCCACTGGCACATGGGGAGATCCTCTTGTTTTTCCTCTGTCTGCACAAGGAGACAGGATATATCAAACATTCAACCTTTCTCTGTTTGCCCTTCTCTTGTCTCCGTGTTTTCCTGCATGCTGTCCAAGTTCTCTGTGCTCCGTCCCTTCTTTTTTGTTACAGACTGACTTCAATCAAACCCTAGATCTAAAAGCCCCCAAACAACCAACAAAGAATGCGTTTCAGTACGCTAAATTTGAGAAGCCACAATAAGGACTGTGGTATAATACTGTGATATCACTAACAAAGAACTATTCCTTCATTGTGAAGGAAAACAGCATCTGGCACGGGGCAGGAAATAACTTACCCAAAAAGAATCCAAGGAGCACAGCAACGCAAAATAAGAATCAAATGAGTTTATGGCTACATAAGTTGTTCTCTTCCTTAAAGGTTCTTGCATCAGGAAAATATTTCTTTAAATTCTGGGAAGGAAAAACACTGCACACGTTAAGACTGTTTTTTTGCCTTGGACTCAAACGCTTGCCAATAGCTTTCCAACAATTGCCTGATTCACTGCTGAGCCCTCATTGTGGAGGAGCCCTGCGTTCTGTACGGTAGAGGGCTCTTTCAGTCATTTTTATTTTGTATTTATTTTATCAACCAATATGTCAGCTGTTAAAGAAAACCTGATGAAAGACTACAGAAGGGGATAAATCCCCAGTAGTGTTAGAATACTGAATTGTCTTTTAGTCTTAATTTACAGCTTTAATGTGTTTTTGCAGAGTTTGCAGTTGCTCTGTTCATATGAAATAGCGTTTTGTAAAATACGTTTTGTACACTTTGCAACGACTATAACAGAAAGTGGATGGGTAAAAAAAAGATGAAGCAAAGGCAAAATTCAGTTAGCCGTGTAACAGGTTTCTTTTCAGTTTCACATTTGGCATTGTTTTTTTCACTTAGCTTTGAGAATGGAAATCAAACCCAAACCTGAAACTGGAAAAATAGCTGAGATTTAAACAATTGCTTCACAAGAAGCAAATGAGGAGTTTGTAATTTGCCAAAATATTGCTACAGTGATTTCAATCCACAGCTACCACAAAGTCACTGAATGAATTTTACTAGTTTTCTACTTACGCTGTATCATCTTTAATAGAACTTTTATCTGAAGAAGGGTCAAAGAATCAAAACCCGTCTCTAAAACTCTAAATTAGAAATCAGCATTTTCTTTACAGATTTATTGCAAGTTCCCTGTTCACTTCCATCCTATAGGAAAACAGTGGGTTTGTGATGACCAACACACCCTTTGTTAACAGGACCTCTGATAACCTCCAGGACCTCTGAGGGTGCTCTCAGCAGACGGTTACACCTTTACCCCCTCCTAGCTGGATGCAGTAATTCTGTGTCTGTGCCCAGCAAATTAGAGTGATGGAGGTACCACAGCCAGTTTGAGAGCAGGAGGTCTGTGGGGAGATGCTGCTTTGTGATCAGCACGAGCCAGGCGTGCAACCTGGCATTTCCCAGATTAGCAGGAAGGATGCCTGAACCTGGAGGTGAGTGAAAAGTTTTATTCTCAGGTACTGCTTAGACAGACAAAAATGTTCTACTTCAGTAATATCTCTGCTTACCTGGAGTTGGCATGGGGTGTGTGCTGTCTTCTCCTTAGTCAAATGTTGGAGAAGTTTACAGTGGAGTAAGATTTAAACTGATCCATCATCCTCAAGTCACAAGAGCTCAAAACCCAGTGCTAAAACCAGTCAGTGCTAAAAAGAATAATTTGCCCATTATTACAATGCATGTAGTGCCCAACTTGGTGCACAATGCCCTTGTTGAATTCATCTCGGGGGGAAAAAATACCAGGGCTGCGCTAGAGCCTTCTGATCCAGGTCAGTGCAACTAGCTATTAACCTCCAGCACACTTTGTTCCTCACTGCAGCTCCCTGCTGTGCTCAGGTAGGCAGCTGCTTCCTCCTCTTCCCTTTTCTTCATGCCCTGCTCAGGTGCAGAGCCAAGAAGTCATCTCTCACTGAGACAACCCAATTCCTGCCAGCTGCCTGCTTCAGCCCTTCCACCAGCACCAGCTCCTGGAAATGGTTTCTGAAAGTTGGCAGATCACTTCTTCCCCCAGGTCACAGATTATCTAGCAAAAGTATGCGTGAAAAATGAGACAAGAACAAAAAGATTTCTCTGAGTTCAGAGCTAGCTAGCATTTCAAACACTTCAACAAGGAAAAGGGACTTCAATGAGGATGCAATGAGGATGGAGAAGCACTGGAACAGGCTGCCCAGAGAGGTGGTGGGAGCCCCATCCCTGGAGACATTCAAGGTCAGGCTGGACCAGACTCTGAGCACCTGATCTCACTGTAGGTGTCCCTGTTCACTCCAGGCGAGTTGGAGCAGATGACCTTTAAAGCTCCTTTCCAACTCTAAGGATTCTACAGTACCCTGCTTCACTTGCAGTGCCAGAGGGAAGTTCCATCTCCTTGGTTCTTGCAATGGAATCGCTTGTGATAATCTGTTCATACACAACAGTCTGGAAAAGCAAGAGCCACAGTCTTAACTCTACATGCAGATAGCTTTGGGGCTGGGAGTTTCTAACATTTTAAAGTAGGGTGGGATGTTTTGAGGAACTTGGGTAGGAAGAAATGAAAACAGGCATCAACAGCAGGTTTCCTAGAAGTTGTATGGAGAAATAGTGAGCAGAGGACAGAGAAGCCAGGCTCTGGAATTCATTACAAAAATTAACACAGGAGACATTTCATTTTGCATTTTTGCATTTGAGGAGGACAGCAAGCATGTGACGTGGCTCATTCAGCTTCATAGAAAATTCCTGGATGAAACAGAATTTCAACAGGAAAATGAATTCAGCCTTATCAGGCTGACCTCAGAAATGTAAAATAACCTAATAATCTCAGGTATATTCCTGTCCTTTACCTTCCTAAATAACTCAGCACTTAAAATAACAACTTTCAGGACAATCTAACCATGGTGGCAAAAAAGACACTTCAGTGTAAAAATTGGCTAGTCCTTGGATGGGCTTGCAGCTGGCCGGTCCCTTGATCCAAATGACTTCAAATCTGCCTGGAGAAATAGCCCTGCTGTTACTGTGGTGCTCTTATTATGCAGTCAAATTCATTAGCCAGAGAATTTCAAATCATTTTGAAAACTAGGGGTCAAATTCTGGGATCCTTTGATAAAACTTTCAGCACAGATCCAACCTGAGCTCCGAGTACAGTTTAGTAGCTTTAAAGACAGTCTTCCTGAGCAAACAGATTTTAGAGCACTGTGAAATATCAATTCTACTCTGACAGCAACACTCCTGATACAAATTTCCAGAAGGGCTCCTGCAAAATTAAAGCAGAGCAAACCCAACATGATGCAGGACACATAAGCACTCTCAGCTGGATCTGCAGCAAATATTTTATTGTGAACCACAGCGTTATGCTCAGGCGAGCAAATCCTGAATTTTTCCACTGTATGCAGGCTGAGGTTACAAGAGTTCAAAGCAACAGTTGAACAATTCTGTAATAACAGAGAAATGCTAAGTACTGTCATAATTGTTTGAAAGAATGAATGCTCACCTTACCGTGTAAATCCACTGCTTTGAAGAAAACACCTCTGCTGGGTGTTTGGCCAGGTGTCTGGGCACACCTGGGATACAGAACACTTGTGTGCACTTGAATAACACCACATGAGCTTTGACAACCAGGAGTATTTCCTACAGTGGAAAACAACAGGGAAAAAAGAAAAGATCAGCTCAAAATAATTGGGTTATGTTCCGTTCACTACACTAAAAGATTTCTGCAGAGCAGATTAATGTGTTATTGCTTCTCAGAGTACAGTATCTGAATCCCTCCCCCAGTGCCATTTGTCTAAAGCATGCTCAGGGACCTGCCAGCATTCCCTGCTCTGGGCAGCTCTGTGCTTTTCCTCTGTGCAGCTCATTTCCATGTTTTCCTGCCTGGCTGGCAGCAGGAGTTTTCCATTTGTAGCCATCTGCACCAGGGCAGAGGCTGTGGCTTGGAGCTTAATGGCTGTCTCAGATGATACCATTTTCCTTTTGTCAGCTTTAGAAATAAGGCAGCACTGAACTCTCTGACAAATCTTGGCACTTGTTATACGTTTACCCCAGTTGATACCTACTGTGCTTCTAATATACTCGTTTTCAAAGACGTTCAGGTATGCGTCTATAGCGTGGGTGGAATATATACGTACCTTTCCAACTCAGTTCAGTTTCAAAACATCCCCTCCTTTACACAAATCAGTCACCAAAGTAAACATTTCTCTTCCACTGACACAGCTATCCTCTCGAAGGACACATCCAACTACAAAGAACTGCTCTGCAAAAATATTTTGAAAGTAATCCAAAGTGACATCTAAATCAATACAGCCCCATGCTGCTGCAGGTGTCTGCTTGTGCAGCTCTCTCTGCAGGGTCAGCTATTCAAACAGGACACTGCAGTCTCAAATACCAGAGATGTTGATAGCAATGCAACATTGCCAGTATTGGAAAGGTTGTTTTTCTTGCACTTAACAACAAAATCCCAGAACTCTGGGAAAGTGCCAGCGGTGGTTTTCTTTTCAGATCTTCAACTTTTTGATCATTGGGAGAAAAGGTTGGGGGTAAACTTGAAAAACGCGTAAATAAAAACTGTAGCCTCAGGGCAGGGAATAAATAAGCAGGAGTAAAGCACACAACCACTTCTGAAAGTTTAAGTGGTTATTTCAAAACACACCCATGAACTTGCAATAACCAGGGCAACACTACATTAAAGAAATACTATATCAAAATGTAGATCAGTCAACAGAAAAACCAAGCTGCTGCAGGAACAAGGCTTCACCTACAGCACTTAGGCAATCGTGACCTGGGGCCACCAATAAATCTTACTGATCCCAACCAGCCTCACCTGGGCCCCACTCAGTGCCCACCCACAGGCCCAAGAGCTCTAGAAGCAGAGCCATCCCTCCCTGCCTGAGTGATTGTGGAGGAGTATGGCTCTGCCTTATGGTTGCTGACTTGGTTGGGGATTGCTGTGTTTTGTTTAGTCTTAATTGTCCTTACCAGGCTGCGTCATAGCCTGCAGATTTAACTTATGCTCACACCTCTGACCTGCTTTGTTTCCTTGGCCTTGCTTGCTGGTCTGGGCTCTCAAGTGATTCAGGTTGCCATCTCCAGTTGAGCTTGTTTTGGAGACACGTCCTTTTTTGTAGAAGCTAGAAACTACATGGAAACTCTTCCCCTTAAAGCTCGATAAGACTTTCTGAAGCTGCTTCAAAGAAACATCATATAACTTCAGAACTTATTTTCAGACGTTCTGTTACGGTGTTCCAGCAGAGGGGCTAGTGAGACAAATGGGAGACTGGAGAACATATTGTGCAAAGGAAAATAGAAGGAACGGGACTTGCATGGTCTAAAAAAATAAATTCTGGGAGAGGATATAACTGCTGTCTATAAATACATGAGGAGTAAACACTAAGAAAAAAATAAGTCTCTTGTTTAAGCTACATAAAAATCTTGGCATAAGAACAAATAAGTAGAAATAAGCCTCAAAAAAATTTATCCTTGTCCTCAGTGACACTTTGTAGATCTCCCAGCCAAGGCTGCAAGAACAAAACCTCAGTCTCTGTGAGGAGGAAGGCTGCTCAGGTGCTGCACTGCGGTGTCTGTGATGCAAAGGCCTCGGGCTGGGAACCCCCTCTGACTGCCACACTCATGAGAAGGATCAGGGTTTGTCATTTCTGCCCATCTGGGGAAGAATTACCATTTGACAGATATTTCTGTCTCTGTCTTGATACATATCGAAATGAATCCTGGATTTTCTCCAGACAAGGCATTTATTTTTTGCTGTTCTACAAAAAGCCTCGATAAACAGCACGCATACTGAATCAGGTTATCAGGCGTGGCTTTCAGGAAAATGTGGCTGCTTGCAAACACTGAACTTACCACTCCACCTCTTCCACGTTGCCTTTTTAAGTCAACTAAATGTTCTTAGCAGTAGGAGGATTATTTCTGAAGGATCTCCTCTTTCCCAACAGAGGCTGGGTAAGAGTGGCTTTATCATCTCACCATCTCTTTTTAAAAACAGCTGTCAAAAGGCCATGCATTAACGAGTCCTTTCCCAGGGCTGGACACAGGAAATGTTTTAGAAAACTGAAGTTCTTTAAATCCTTCATGATTCTTTAATCTAAAGACTTTGTTCTAATACCTAGATTCAGTACTAATTCTAAGAGAAAATATTTGACTTCTGTTTCTTTTTGAGCTCTCTTCATTTCTAGCAAACTCAGAAATACCAAAAAGCATCATTAATAGTTCTGAGTCATCCCAGTCTGCTAATGGAGAGATCAAAACAGCCTTTGTTTACTTTGCAGCTGATGCACAACTATCTGCTGCTAATGACAATGCCCCTACCTAACCAGACATGGGCAGTGGTGACACCTGAACCCCAGCAAGCGATCAGCGCGCAGAGCTGGACGTGCTCTGTGAAGTATTGCAGGGCTGGTACCTGATGGCTGCACACTCCTCAGGGAAGAAGGATGTAGGGACTACGCAAACAGTAATCCCAGATGAAGTGGCTGACCTGGATTTGAAGTTGAACTGCGTCTGTCCAGTGCAGATTTCTGGGAAATGCTCCAGTAGTTAAAAAGTGAAGAACAACTCTGCTGCATCAGTGTTCTGTACCTGCCCTACCCTGAGTGTTGGCATTTCCTGCTGCAACCTTGCTGCCGTGCTTATGGGCCAGGGCTCTGCTGTAGCAGCTGTGCACAAAATAAATGAAAAATGTTCCCTACCCTGGAAAAGGTGCAAGCACAGGCAGCTTATATCAGAACTTGTGAAACACTGAAACTTTCTTGGTTGATTTTTGACTTCTAGAGAACTCAGATCTCAAGACACTGTCAGAAGCAGCAGCCTGATAATGGTGTCAGGCAGATACTGGCATAGGAAGGGCAAAGTTTTTCCTACAGTTTTTCCTACAGTTTTTCCTACAGGCATTTCTGCAGGCAGAACATACTTTTCCAATTCCTGTCCCACAGCATGGCTTTGTTAAATCAGTTTTCACGGTGAACTGAAAAGCTTCCTTTTCCTAAGCCTTGATGCACTTCTTACCAAATGCACAGTAACGTATATTATGGGGCATGCAAATTGTTTTGTAATTTAGTCTGCTGCCTGTATTTATTAAATGTTGGGGAATTAATGGCATTACTGTGGGTACAGATCGGACAAAAAGGTAGCCAAAAGTGAATGCATGCGACGAAATGCTTACTTTAATGGTAAAAATTTAACTTACCTTTAAGTAAAAGCAATTTTGAGACTATTAAGTAGATGCTATTAAAACAGGCAAACTTTTTTAGTGAAACTTTTTCCTTGCAGAATAGGAGGAATAATTCAGCTTAGAAACTTTTTCTGGAAGGAATGACAATGAGAACCAAAATGGGAGCACTTTGTTACATTTCTATGTTACATTTGTATGTCTTGCATGAGGCAATCTTAATTAAATGTACCATGGCTTGCTCTAAATCAGTAAACTCATATTGTTACCTTCACCATGTTTTGCAATCTCCATGCAGGATGCAAAGTAATCACATTTCAGCTGCATTATAATTTAGAATGTTCTAACAAACATTTTCTCCATCTTCTAGATTGGTATTTTAAATCAGGCTTGCACAAGGGAAGTTCAGTGGATACTACAATGCACGGCCCAATTCCATGCACAGTTTAATTTGCAAATCTGGATGCAAGTGCCTACTTATCATGCACAGACATAGTCTGGAGAGGTCAATGGGGCCATCGAGGCACGGTCTGCTTACATAACTCAAATGCATTTACAGCACTTGAACATTTTTCTTTGTCAGGTTTTAATCTACACGCCTCTCAGAATGGGACAACGTCATGAAAAATCAAGTAACCCCAAGAAAACCAGCAACAAAGAGATGTAGACAGAAAAAAAAAAAAGCAGAAAAGCTTTGTAGGAAAGGAGACAGAGGGTTGCTGAACAGCTCTAGGGAGAAGTGGTCCAGGTGGCAGGGCAGGAGGTTTGGGGGTTTGCTTTTTAAAGCAGAAACTTGTGACAGTGGCTTTACTAGGCAAAGGGAATGGATGGAGACGTTCAAGAGAGTAAGTTGGATCAGAAACATATTTGCAAGTAAATGAGATAGGGTGGGGTTGCGTTATCCTCTTCCAGCTGGAGCCTGAAAAGGGAGAGCGGGGCTCTCGCTGTACAGTTTTTCCTACACACACTGCTGTGGTCCAGGACAAGGAGCCCTGGAGTGGCTGTGGGGAGGGCGAAAGAGGGAAGGCAGGATGCACAGCAGTGCTGAACCAGCAGTATACAAATGGGGTGATGCAGAGGTGGAGGTACAGACCTGATGGCCCAGGAGGTGAGAGAAGGATTCCGTGAAGGGTTACAGCACTGTTCCAGGCAACACAGGCAAACAGGGAAATTATTTGGACTATCTCTGAAAACAAGAAATAAATAAATTAACCTAATGTGAAGGCTTCTCTCACTCTGACAGCGTGAGGAAAAACAAAGCCTGTGCTGGAGCATCAGAAAGAACACATTAAATGTGGGAAATACAATGGGCATTACATCAGATTCCAGATAGTACAGATGATGAATCAGACCAGCATGCTTCTTCTGCATCTGCCAGCGTGTTACATCCACTGAACGCTTGCCCTGAATCAGTCTTTCCAGGCTAAGGGAAGAAAATGCCATGAAGAACTTCCAGAACATGAACCACATACCAGGAAAGGACAGCCCTGAAGTCCTCCTCCGCTTTTTTGGGCTCAGCTGCAACTGTAGGGTGGCATGAAAACATGACACAATAGCATGCTTGTATGCGAGTCGGTGCTAAAATGTTTCAAGTCCTCAAAATGTTAGGGAGACTCTGGGAAACCCAAATAAAAACAGAACAATTTGAAAATGCTTTGATTTTCTCAAATGAATACAAAGAGCTGTTAAGAAATGTGGGAAATAGAGCAATTTTATTTGGTCTTACGTATTTCCTTGTGCTATTTGTTATCCCAACATTTCAGTATGGTGTGATGAAATTGAAACCGTTTTTATAGGACAGAGGAAGAAATTGACTCCATGATTTCCATCACTCAAGTTCAGAGAACTGCCTAGAGGAGTCAGGCAGTACTGTGGAGAAAAAATAAAACCAAACTGGGTAACTAATTCATCTTTAACCGGAATCTGCCCTTCCTCCATGACGGGGCTCGGGGTCATGGAGGAAGGGAGCCCACGCCTCAGCGGAGCAACGTCCGTGGGTGTTTGTGCACAAACAGTGCATGGAGCAATCTGGAATAAACTTAAAAGGTCCTAAACACAGAGATAGTCTTATTTAAGAAATCTCTGCTAAGCCGCTGGATCAAATAGCCTTCTGAGCATATGCTAATCGCAAATATGGAACAAGCAAAGCTGTATTTTTCCATGCTGCCATTCCACAAACACCTCTTTAAGAAGAGCAGCGACAACAGGACGGCAATGAACCCCACCGGAATGACCAATTAGCTAAATTTCCCAACAACGGTAATTATTACCCTTCTGTGAGCTGTGGTGCAGTGCTCGGGCCCATGTACTGCGCTTCAGAACGGCAGCACAGGGCTGCCCGGAGCCATGGGGAGTTTCCTCATGAGGGGTGCGTTTCCTCACGAGTTGGCTCCGTTGCAGAGAATAAATCTCCTCAGGGGCGGCTGAGGGAGCTGTGGTTGTTGGGTGTAGAGAAATGGAGGCTCAGGGGAGACCTTGCTGCTCTACAGCTACCTCAGAGGATGCTGCAGTGAGGATGGGTTGGTCTCCAAGCAACAAGACAAGAGGAAATGGCCCCAAAGTGCACCAGGGGAGGTTTATGTTGGATATGAGGGAACATTTCTTCACACAGAAGGCTGTGAATCATCGGAACTACCCATGGGATGCAGCTGAGTGCCCATCCCTGGAGGTATTTAGCAGATGTGCAGATGTGGTGCTTAGGGACATGGCTGAACGGCGGACTTGGCGGTGCTGGGCTGTAGGTTGGACGTGATGACCTTAGGGCCCTTACCCTCAGTGACTCCACGAGCCTCAGTCAGTCAGCCCCGCAGTCAGCGCGCTCCGCCGCGGCTCCTCCCCGCCGCCAGGGGGCGCCCTGCCCACCCGCCTCC